>CAJQUW010009312.1:0-59191 GCA_907163375.1 Prostheceraeus crozeri
TATGCTTCTCATGATTAATTACACTAAAGCTGATTCAGTTAATGATGAATGGTGGGTGGACATCTATGGATGATCGCCATCAAGAAAATTTACCAGTCTATCAAGAATCTAAAGTTGCTATCAATATAATGCGCGCGTCTATATCATACAGTTGAAAGCTTCATTCATGTAGTAAAATCCTTATATACAACAGAAGTTGAAGCATGATATGAAAAGTATAATATGATGTAAAGACACACCACATTTTCGTATTTCAATTGAAAAATCAACGCGGTTTGTTCTGAAACCTGGGTGATGAACATTCAATGTCAATTATGAGTAAAAATTTTGAAATGAAAACTCTTTGGTTTTTTATCAATGGCTACAAAACGTGTGTTTTTACTGCTGGCGCATTACGATTGGTATAAAGAAAACACCAATGACACTTGATAAACATGAACAGCACCTTACATTCAAAGTGATTGTGATTCTACATATTTCTGTTATGAGCGATAAAAAAGAATACATTTTACGTGAATCGCTGCATTCCATGAAAGATGAAAGACGACTTCATATGGGAATAGTACGAGTAGAAGATGTTTGAATCTGTATTTTCTATCATCGCCGCGACGTATCAGAACAAACTATAACCCCCATTGCTAATCAAAATCTTGACCAATGGTTTGTACGAAGAGTGCATCCATCGTGGATTAGATGATAGTCTCAATCCATCCCTCAGTCATATACGTGTAGTGGTGTTCGCGGTAAAACACACGTGATGAATGGTGGGTGGACATCTATGGCGATCGCATCAAGAAAATTTACCAGTCTTATGAAGAATCTAAAGTTGCTATCAATATAATGCCGCGTCTATATCATACAGTTGAAAGCTTCATTCATGTAGTAAATCCTTATATACAACAGAAGTTGAAGCATGTGATGAAAAGTAAATATGATGTAAAGACACACCACATTTCGTTTTCAATTGAAAATCAACGCGTTGTTCTGAAACTGGGTGATGACATTCAATGTCAATTGAGTAAAAATTTGAAAAAACTCTTTGGTTTTTCAATGCTACAAACAGTGTTTGCTGCTGCGCATACGATGGGTATAGAAACACCAATGACACTTGATAAACATGAACAGCACCTTTACATTCAAAGTGATTTGATTCTACCTATTTCTGTTGGTGAGAAAAAAGAATACATTTTACGTGATTTCATTCATGATAAAGACGCTTCATATGGAATAGTCGAGATGTTTGAATCTATTTTCTATCATCCCGTCGTCAAACAAACTATACCCTCTATTGCTATCAAAATTACCAATGGTTTACAAGAGTGCATCCATGTGAAAGATACTAAATCTCTCGTAACTTTAGTGTTTCGGAAAACAAAGTGAAGTCTTTATACAACATTTATTGAAATATGTACATGAATGTGAAGCAATAGACTTTATACAACATCCACTGAAAATATATACATGAGCGCACTTCAATAAACATTGCTATATACAAAAAGTCTCTTTACTTCGTGAAGGGTGGAAATATACAGGGATAGGAAAAATGTCTTTCAGTGGAAAAGTCATCACATGGGGAATGTACAGATGTGGACACATATTCACAAGGAAAAAACAATCTCATGCGATACATAAAACAACAATGTTTATCTACAGAAATCAACATCAAAATACTAAGTTAAGGATGATTATGCTAAGACGTCTCCTGAATGTGGTAGTGTGGGTTTAATTCTTTTGGGTGGTGGTATGCCTGTATCAGGATGTCCATGTGGAAGAGATATGTTATGTCCTATCCAACACCTCTTATCCTCCCATGCTGAAAGCGCCCGTTTCTTAAAAGTATAAGTTTTGATCTCATGCGACTTAGATTTAAGATTGTCATATTGACAAACGTTATATTTTTATTTCTATAGGCTCCCTTGAAATTCTTATGTTTCATGTTTTGCACAATGGATTTTGATATGCCTTTAGCGCGCTTAATGCTATCATCACTATCCTTTAATTTCATAGAATACATTTTAGGGCGGAGGAGAATCATTTAAGCTATCTCCTTCCCTGCTGTTTCATCCTTAAAACAACCAAGTTTGGCCTTATTTTTGATGGAGTATAGTGGATGATCAGCAGGATAATTTGATGTATCAAAATATCTTTCTAAAGATTTTCCTACTTCATTAAAATTTAAATCTTTTTGAGTGGCAATACCTAAAAAGAAACTATCTGTGTCACCACCCAACAAACGAACCTCTTTTACGAGAGGACACGGTTTTAGTATTTTATAGAAGAGTTGATACATTTCAAGCTTGGAGTAATCTAGAACAGCTTGACCAATATAGATGGGTTTGCACAACTCAACTTCAGATTTTATCATTTTAATACCTACAAGATCCTCATCGATTATGTCTCTATCGATGAATAGAGGTGATGAGGTCAATTTGTGATACTTTTGATCATCATTAACTAGTTTGTAGTTTACGCGCTTTCTAACATCCTCCATCGTCTTACCAAATAGACTGTTGTTTTTATATTTATAAAAATCCTTTTCAAAATTATTTTGGGCTAGTGCACGTTTCTGGCTGTTGCTATCAATATATGGTTTGAGGAAGGCTTTCTGTCTAAATTTAATAATGCGGTGAACTCTTTTTAAAATCATGCCCATTTCTAAATAAAATTTTAAGATGCTAAAGTGGACTAGATAGTTTTCTTTATCATATTGAGTGAGCAAAAGTTTGCGGCAAGGCTTATACTTGGGTTGTCCACATGATTCTAAATCTTTATGAAATTGTTTCATAAAGTCGGAAAACATGTCTTTACTCACTTCACCTGATTCGGGTGCGAGTGGAAAATCTACGGTTTTATGTTTAATATTATTTCGATAGATTAGATCTATCTCAAAATAATATCCCCAATCACCTTCATCTGGAATTGCTAGTATGTTAGAAGGGTTGGAGAGATGCTGAATTTCACTATCATCTAACCAGCTAAACTCAGAGTGAGGGAGTGGTTTGGATAGTGAACTGCCATATAAATTATTTTGGTCATAATACTTAAGATGAGTCTGATCATTACCTACTGTTTCAGATTTTAACCTATGTTTATTTACAAATGTGAGACCACCGCGAATTCCTCGCTCAAATAAATTATACATCTCTGGATCTTGTAAGAGATGAATGGTCTCACCAGTCATTTTAAAAGCAGACTTAAATGACATGGCTGCCAGACTGACAAAGTGGACGGGATCTAACTTATCTTCTTCTAATGCCACTCGTCGAAACTCTTGGAAAACATCAGCCAGCAAAAACACATCTAACTTAAGATAGGCAATCATATATTCACCAAATGTATGGCAGTCAAATTTTATCCATGCCTCTTGAGCATGTTCATAATCCTCTACTGGACAATCTTGATCCGTCAAATCATTTTTAAATTTATCTATGGGTGGAAGAGAAGTCTCACCGAGTTTACTAATCGCATCAATATATGCATATGGAAAGACTCCTTTCCGTGTGATGACTTCATTAGTTAAATTTGGATATTGTTTCTTAAGATTTTGTGTTAGTGGAAGAGACTTTAGATTTTGTACGAGAGAGGCCAGTGATGCAGCCATAAATTGGTAGGAATCTAAAAATTTTATATTAAAATAGACCGTCTTATTTTCTTTGGTTTTATCGACGGGTACTTTTGCTGTCATGGCCATAAACTTTTCTCTCGTTTGAGCTATTACATCAAACTTCCACTCTTTCATTTGGCCTAAACCTCCTTTTATTATCATATGGCTATCATAGCCCTTAAAATTATGGAAAATGACGGGTAATGTACGCCGCTTCATCCTCAGCGAAAAATTACATTTTGAACAGAGTGCGTTTCTAAATTTACCAGTGATGTGATCATGGTCGCGCACTTTCTTAATCTTATCATCGTCAAATGTTTTCCTACATTTGGGGCAAACGTTGCAACTATCAAATTTTGCTTGATCATCTGCTGTCATATGCAATGATCTGCGATAGAGTTCACCATCATGTTTTTGTTGAAATTTTACAGCCTGTTCGAGGAATTGTAGGAATTGGTAAATACAATCCTCACCTTGCCAGACGCGCATTTTATTTTGCCTACTCCTAAAGTGATCATGCCATACTTCATAGCAGGAAATGGCTGCTGGTCGATGGATGTTATCATCGATATAACATTCGATGTCAGCATAGATGACACGAAGAGGACTTAGTTCATCGCCATTCTCTATATATGAAAACTCCTTATCTTTGGGCATGCGTTCCATTTGCAGTTTACCTCGCTTACACCACTCATAATGAGTTTCAAATTTAGTTTTCCTCCTAAAGTAGCGAATACATCTGTCGCAGTAATATAACTCTCTACTAGAGTTTTCTAAGTGGTGGTATAAGCGAGAGATTTTGGGAATACCGCAGTAGTGCCATTCCTCACTATCATCCTGTTTTACTAATAACAGGTTTACTGTACGTTCATAACAACTCGAACGCGAGTTGTAGCGGACACCCTTCAATCCTTTTTCCCAAACATGGAGAAATATTTTAATGTTGTTCAATTTTTCAAATTTTTCTATATCTTTAATTTTCATATCGTCACTATTACAGTCATCGAAGTTTAATTCATTCTCCCACTGCCTATAGCTATATGTGCGATTTCGATTCGCAATCGACATTGATGACTGCTGTTTTGTTTTTTAAATTTTTTGGAAGTTTAAAGGAGCCTCGACCACTATGATTTCCTAATAAACTGATTTTTAATAAGGCGGACTCAATGCCGTCAAAAATGAGACCGCTATCGCGCTCGTTAAATTTATCAATATTTAATTTTAATCCTTGGATGTGAAAATTTATCCAAGACTCATAGTCTACAACCTCGGTTGCAGGAGAGGAGGGTATGTGAAACTCCAACCTCTCTATTATTTGTCCAGTATGGTGGTCGATTTTTACATATTTTATTTTAAGATAGATGAGCGCCTTCATCCTAAAATTGTCTAAATTGTTGAAGGGCGCTTCTATCAATGATGAATTTTGATGAAACCATTCCTCAAAGTTAGCAATGGTTTCTGAGGAGTCCATCTGGTAGTTCCTCACTAAATTATTTATGGACACTTCAGTGAGTCGGATAGAATAGGTACCGTTGGTGTAGGTATCGTTCGTGTGTGTATGTTGGAGTCTGTGCGAAGATAGTTCAAAACGTTTCTCGAAAGACTGAGCGCACAAGTCGCAAGAAAAGGAGACGACGTTAACAGAATCATCCCCACCTTCGGAGATTGATGCCGGCTTAGGTCGACAAACACCTCGCTTGATGTGTCGGGTGAGATCCCATTTCCTCGTGAAGATGTGCCCACAGTCAGCACATTCCCACTCGTTGCCATGTCGGGACAGTTCTGAGGTGGAACTCACATCACCTGAAAAAGAAATCATTCTATCATCTCTGTTCAAGCCTCAGTGTATTGTTACAACCTACCTTGACTCAATAACTCTAAACTTTCCTCGAGAAGGGAGGGCGTTGGTGATGAAGTTGATGCCTGAAATTGAGGAAGATGCTATTAGCCACACGTTTGAGGGAGATGAGAGAGGAAATCTTCAACTTACCATTTCAACGAAATCAAGTTTAAGGTTGATACTTCAACAAGATAGAGACTTCACTCAAATTTGGAATTCACGAGATAGCAGTTCACTTGTACACCTCAAATAATAACAGAATTCGCTAGAGAACACTTCACTTATACGTCTCAAAGACAGAGTGAAATGATACGGATGTCACTTTACATATATACTTTCATATTCATCATTCATTGGCTGTTCATTCTGATTGGTTGCTTGTTGATACTTAAGAATTAGAAAACATTTCAAAGTCATTATTCACAGTCAACATGACAAGCCCTCCGACAACACCAAATACAAAATTCTCTTCTCCATGCTCAACACCAAAGGCGCTCGTTGCACCAAACGCTCCAACGAAGGGGAAGGTAGAGAAGGTGTACCGACTGGACAATATCAGAAAGTTATCATTACCAGCGGATGAGGAAGAGGAGAGTGTATGTGAGAAGGAGTGTCCCGACTTAACAGACGTGAGGTGGAAGTATCTCCAGTACGATACTGACGATGTGATGGAGATCACCAGCACGAAATTCCTCCACCAATTATGGGAGTGGTACACCCCTAACCCCCAGCCACGAACTATGGCGGAGTGGGAGTATATTGACAAAGTGAGGCTCGCAGTGGAAGAACGATTAAAGCAAGTGAGCTGTTTTTGTTATCTATGTGAAGCCAGACTCTGGGACGATATTGACGATGAAGACCTTTTGAAATACATGCCATAATAAATTTTTATTTCGTATTATCTTTGCTTTCATACTGACTTACTTGAATGGGACTTCAGTGGATGATTTAATCATGTATACTTTTTCATTTGTAAATAGTAGCACGCTTAGTCTAACTTGTAAATCTTATAACATTTCATATGGGCGATGATGGTAGGTGAAATAGTGTTAAATAAAATTAAGATAGCTTACACTTCTGATACAGGGATTGCAATCGACTGCGATCCATGTGTAAAGAGCTTGTTAGACTACGGAAGAGAGAAGTGTGTTATGTTGCGTGTGGCGCGTGAGTGTCCTCCCATTTCATTCCATTCATCAATTCGTCTCATTGATACAGACAGGTAGAACTCATGGTTCTCATAACGTATGCAATGGAAAGTTTTAGGCAACCTTCGACAGTTGGCTAAATGTCGCCCTGGCGCGAATGCATACTACGTTGAGACAGAGGCAATCACTTGCAAACATGACGCAGAGAGGTTTAACAAGATTGACCATTGCCGAATGTCCCTTGCGGTATACATAGCTACGGGTTTCACCGCCGCCCTTTACAGGAACGCCCGTCGAAAGGAAGTATTACACCGAACTTCATTTGCAACGTTCAAGTTGACTGATAGCAGATTCAACTTAATGATAGTATTCGCCAGTCCGAAGACTGCCCAGGGCAAACCGCGTGGAGGTTCTATCATGTCTTGCCCCATGGTGGCCCTTAAGAGAGCCGGTGGTTCGTTCTCGGGAGTCGTCATCAGCAATCTTACTCCATACCGATTCTGCTGAGAGAGAGTCGAAACCGTTCAACCTCAGCAGTGTCGACTTCAATACTAGTTGGTATGTGAGTGGAGGGTGGAATGTAGCGCCATTCCATTGGATTGGCAACACTTGCTGTCATCGCATTGCCAATCTGAGCAAGATTGTTGTGGACTCTGTCTTGCTCCTCTATTCTAGCAAATTCATTAAATAAATTTCGCGGTCTTAACTGCAGTCCGCGAGGAGAGTTGACTGCAGCGTTTGGCGTCTCCATGATTGAAATGAAATGAAATGAGAGGTAGTGGTTTATATACCCCTCTAATGTGATGTAACATTGAAGTTGACTGATAGCAGATTCAACTTAATGATAGTATTCGCCAGTCCGAAGACTGCCCAGGGCAAACCGCGTGGAGGTTCTATCATGTCTTGCCCCATGGTGGCCCTTAAGAGAGCCGTTGGTTCGTTCTCGTCGTATCTGAAAATAGAAGAAAAAATAGATGAAAATATATTCAAGTGATAGAGATGATATTAACTTACCATAAATCAATTCAACCGGTTCGTTGAACCTTCGATGGTGGTGGCTGAGGCAAGTATTTGGCCGGCAGTTTTCGCTTCCGGTGGCGCAGCTCCTTTATTTCGCCATCATGCTTGATGGAGACATGGAGACAGCGCATCTCCGCCATTGCTCCCTCGTAGTACTCGAATGTGGCATCCAAGTCCTCACTCTCAAGGATGACGCTGTCGACGATTCTGCTCTTGATGATGGGAATGTGGAGCGTTGTTCGTCTCTCTTCTTTCTTCTGACTCTCAGTCAGGCTAGTCTTTAGTTGCTCAATTTTTAAATTTGACACCTCTTCCTGAGCTTTTAGTGATTTTATGTAAGTCGCCTGCTCTTCAACTCGTTTTTCGCTGGCAAGCGCCCTTTCGCGGAAAGGTTCTAAGTTAATTACTTGGGTCTTGAGGGCCCGAATCTCGGCTACCTGACCCTTCAGGTGGAAATTGTCATCCCTAAGCGCCGAACATTCGTTTTTGTAACGAGTGAGCTCATCTTTTAATTTCGTGAGTGCATATTCCTGGCTCACATTTGCGATCTGCTCATCCTTATTCCAGCTGTTCATCTGCTGCTTAATCCCCTTCTTTACTGGGGAAGGTGCGATCACTTTCTTTTTCGGGGAAGACTGATTTGTCGGTTTTCCTATCTCTTCCGCGTTTTTAGTGATGACGACCTCCTCAGAATCGGAGTCATCTGAGCAGTCCAAATCGCTTAGTGGTGCCTTCTCTTCTGCTGTCGATGAGGTAGTGACCGAAGCAACAGGTTCCAAAATTGTTGCAATAGTCTCTTGTAGTGCTGCGTCTAGATCGACTGTTTCTTCGTTGAAGAAGGGCGCGATCACTTTGCCGATGTCTGATGTTATAGAGAGAGAGAGAGAGAGAGATAGATGTTTATTTTCCAATTACAATGAAAATCATGGCTAAACATTTGAAAGTGATCGTTATAAGTTACATTCAAGTCAAGTAATACTATAATAATCAGCAAAGTCAGTCGACATTTGTCTGATTGACAATGATAGTTGTCTTTGGAAAAAAACTGTTTCGTCTACGTGTAGTTCGAACAATTGGCTGAATGAAGCGTCCTGAAAAACTGGATTTTGTCGGACAAAAGCTGTGGAGTGGATGTTGAGGGTTATTAGAAGCAATTAACATCAGTTGCATTGACGCGCTTTGTCTGCGCGACCTCAGGTCAGGAAAACAGGAGCAATGACAATTCTCACCACAAATGATGTGGTGGGCTCGACGCTGAATTCTCTCAAGTAGTTCTTCATCCTTGGCTAGAAGGCCAACTAATACAGGAGAGCAGTATTCTATTATGGACAGAATGAGGCCATGGTAGATGCTCATCAGATTTCTGTGATCTAGAAAAGGTTTGAGGATTCGCAAGGCGTATAGGCGTTTGGATGAGGGATTGCTAATGCACTCGATATGCTTACTCCATTTAAGGTCAGATGTAAGGTAAAGACCAAGAATTTTCATTTCAGATACCAGCGTCAATTCGTCAAGAGTAGGCAAATGTGCATGAGGAGTTCTTGGGATCCAGAGCTGTTTGCATTTGCGAGAATTAAGTTGGAGACCCACAGATGCCGACCAAGTCATCATATTATTGTGCTCATCAATGCATGCTTGAACAGATCTATCTGTTATTGGCACAACAAAAGTGCAGTCATCAATATATTTAACGACAACACTTGAGGAGTTGAATGGGTGCAAAGATGCCACCACTAAATTGAACAAATAGGGCCCGAGGATTGATCCCTGTGGAATACCCGAAGAGACAGGTGCCCAATCACTTCTTTGCGATAACATCCTCACCGATTGAAATCTGTTTTCTAGGTAGTCTGCGATCCATAGAACAAAGCCACGAGGCAAGTGGTTATCCATGAGGCAGTTGATTATCGTATCGTGGCCAAGTTGATCGAAGGCCTTTGTGAAGTCGTAGGCCAGAACACTGACACCGACGGTCTCGGTATCGTCTAGGTAGGCAGTTATGCGATCATGGATGCAAATTAAGGCAGAGGTGGTCGATGACAAAGTCCTGTTACCAAATTGTAGAGGTCCAAACAATTGCCGAAGTCTTACGGATAACCCAGTATTCAACACTAGTTTCTCGCAAATCTTTGCAAAATAGGGAAGCAGTGATATTGGCCGCAGTTCTTCCTTTGAGACTGGTGTTGATTTCGGCAGAGGTGTAATGATCGATCGCTTCCAACAATCAGGGAATTTTCTGTTCAGAATTGAAACGTTGATTACATGCGTTAGTGGCGGGGCGATAACATGTGCAGCAGCTTTACAGAGAAAAGCAGGAATATCTTGAAATCCAGGAGCTTTGTTCGCTTTCAAGTAGACCAGTGACTGATAGACTGAGTCACCTTCAATGACAGGACACCAAGAAGAGGATTCTGAATCTTGATAGTCATCAGGAACAGACGGAGTTGGTCGAAGCACTTGATATGATCTGAAGATATCATTGATTTCCTCAGCAGCAGTGAGGCGTTAGGGAAGGAATTTATCAATGTGCTCAGATTTGTGAGTCTAGATGTCTTGGAACCTTTGACTTCATTCACCACCTGCCACAGCTGCTTTGAACCCTTTGTAGCGTTTTGTGCCCATTTCTGCTTTTCCTTGATCAATAGAGACTTGATTTTAGAGCTGAGTTGTCGATAAATCACGAAATTGCGTTGTCGGTATGCAGTCCATCGTTTGTTGATCAGGCTCTTCAGAAGAGGTGTAATGTACGGTTTATCTCGCGGGAACATAGTAACATAAGAAACCGGTATGCTTTCTTCAAAACATGTCTGTAGAGTATTGGTTAGCATCAGACATTTCTCATCCACGGATCGATTCATGTCGTAGATAGGCAAGAAGTTAATGCGGTCTAGGCTATGCAAAAAGGAGTCAACATGTGATTTTCTGAAATCATACACAGGGCACTCTTTATTGATTTCCGACCGAAGATTATTCTTTGGAGAACACATAATTGTTCGATGATCCGATGTAGCCACCGGTGGGCCCACAGTCACACTATACATCGTCTGTAATACCCTTGGCATAAGCATAAGATCCAATATGGCATCGTTGCGAGTAGGCTCTGAAACAGTGTTATGCAGGTCAAACGCAATCTCCAAATAATTTGTTCTAAGACGATTGAAATCTCCAGTCAACATGATGTTATGATTTGGGAAACGTATTAGAAACTCATCAATGTTCGTGGAAATAAACTTAATCACTTCAGACGCAAGTCGCTCAACCGAAGATGGGGGCACGTATATACACACGAAACATAAATTAAGATTATGCAAAATCAGCCAAATGCTGTTTGTGCCACATGGATTGCCACGCGTTTCGAAGAGAACAGGCTTGAGAAAATGATGCATCCATACTACGACGCCTCCACCGTTCCTGCCATCGTTACGATCGTCACGAAATAATATGTGGTCAGGGATAGTGAGAAAGTCATTCGAATGATCTGTTGTGAGCCATGACTCAGTAGCCGCAAATATTTTTGATGACGTTGTAGATATAAGAGTGCGAATATGGTCCATCTTGGCGAAAACACGATTGACATTTGTCGAGAGAATTATAGGATGGGGTTGGGGACGTCGACGTAAAATCACATTTGAAAATGTGCCAGCTCCGACCGTTCTCTCACTTTTCCTCGATAAATTGTAACATCCTCGCCGTTTTCCCTTCTCTGTCGAAGCTCAGTGCGTAGCTGCCTTTCTTGTTCCTGTTGCATGGGGGTTAGGTCAGGCTTCACAAAAATGTCTTTGAAATTGCTTGAGTTCTTGAGATTCTTTGACCGATGTAACAATTCACGTCTCTGAGTTGCACAGCTTGTCCTCATCATAAGCAGACGTCGACCATTTCCACGTGATCTTCCTAGTCGGCTGCAAGCGACAATATTGAGGTCTTGAATATTCAAACAATTTGCAATCCTTTGCACCTCCTCCTTGTCATGCTGTTTTTTCTCCTCAATCGTTCCATGCTCTTGCTCTGACAATCCTATGACAACGAAGCTTTTTGATCTATGTTGTCTTAGTTCCACCTCCTTGATCAAATTCTCTGGGGAAAGCGCAGGCTGCAGCTGCTTCATGTCGTGTTTCAAAAACTCAATTTCGCGCTGTTGTTCGATCTGTGTATTCTGCAGTGAGGCCATGCTTGTTTCAAGAGAATCAATTTTCACCAGCATTTGTGTTATACTGTTGTTAATCACATCTAACTTGCTTGATAAGAAGCTCATCAATTCCTGGTTGCCTTCCTTTATCATGTTTCTCATGACATCGGTGGACAAATCACCATTGCATGAATTAGAGCGTAGGTTTCGAGCGCTGCGATTGATACGCTGATCGGTCATCATAGCAAAAAAGAAGTTCTGCAACTGTTCAAAATTGAACTGTAGACTCGAACCTGTGACAGTGGACGGAACGGGTAGTATGTCGTCAACAGAGCCCCTAAGCCACAGGCTCACAGTAGCAGGAGTGGATTGTAAGAGACTCCTGATCGTGGAATGTAGAATCTCAGTGCAATGGCTGCCCGCACTGATGCGCAGTTCACAACCGGAAGCGAAAAATTACAAGTCACTCAATTTGACAAAGATGGGTCTAGCGAAGCACAGCGACGTCCAACGTTGTTGAAATGCAGATGAATGTGTAGACGAGGCATTAAGCCGTCGAAAGGTATCAAATTCCACAAGGATGGATGGCGATGACACTTAATATTCCAATAATTGAATATCCTGCAGCAGAGCGCGAAGAAACACGACCACGTTGAACGGTTGACCACGTATATAATTGTTAGCCTTTTTGAGCGGACATTCGGCGTGGGCGATGTAAAATTCCTCATGCTCCTTGCCTTTTAAAAATTTCAGGCAATGTGTACAGCCGGAAATAACGGCTCTTTCCTCGTGAAAGTGAGGAGTATTCTTATATTTGTTAATGTGGCGTTTGAATTCGCCACCTCTCTTTATTTCTCCGCAGGAGCACTTTTTAAATAAAAATTTTGAGTTGCCTCCCATTTTGTAACTTATGTATCTGTAAAGGAAGGATGAAATAGAATTACTAACAGGCAACATTGGCAGTCATTTTTATAATCATACAGCTAAATTGTGAGATTGGTGGAAAGTGTCGAACCTTTGAATCCGTTACAGGCATTACTCAGAGGGGATCTTATCCCAACTCCAAGGCCTCGGCCCACAAATCCAACCTCCCGCGGACAGAGCGTGCGTCATATCACTGTGTTGGTATCCGGACCCCGATTTTGACATGAAAATCATTGGATTGTTTACAAAGGTTGCAAATTCCAAACCGAAGCTCGCCTCCCACAACTTTATAAATGTCTTAGTTGAATTCAGCAGGGTTGAAAACCCCAGAAAACCTCCAAAACTAGTGAATTTAAATTTTTCAATATTTTAGCACTACTTATGAAATTTTATAAGTAGTCTATCACTTAGGGCAGGTCAATAGCGACCGAACCTTTTTTGAATCAAGTCAAACGGACTTGTAGAAGCAAAGTTACAAGCCTTTAAAGTTTTGGAGTCTTTTATGGCCTGGAGACGAAGGCCATCTCCTGGCTAACCTCAAAGTCTGACGGCTTAGCTGATATCAGCAATGAAATTTTCTAAGTCGGTTTCTTTCAGAAACTCGGAATTTGGAATGTCCGAAGCTATCATCGGAGCTCAGAGAAACGACCTACCTTTGACAATCGTTCTCCTCTAAATGAAAAGTCTCTGTCGGTTCCCAGCTTATATAGTGTGTGGCGATCAGCTGATGACGTAATACCCATCATCCAAACACTCAAAACCCGTCTATCTCCGGTTCTAGTGCTCCGATTGAGCTGGAAATTCACCATTTCTATGTAGAATTTGACGCTGAATCCGAATCTGGCCTCCGTTTTCCCATCCGATGCTTCGTTTTGGCTCTACAGTAGGCAGCCATCGCAAAAATTCTAACTCGTTTTTCCGAAAAATGTTGAAAATTTTTCTCTCCGATTGACTTGAAACTCGCCGATTGCCTTGAAACTCACCATACAGATAGAAAATTTCACGCTGATTCCAAATCTGAAATCCGTTTTCCAATCCGATGCTTCGTTTTGAAGCTAGAGCCCAAAACGTCCCAAATTCTAACTCTGTCGTTTTTCGCCAATGTCCCAAAATCTTAAATGGCGTCTCACATCTAAACGAAGACAGATAGGAACAAGCCGATTCTTTCAGTGAATTTGTCTCACTCTTAGCTTTCAAACGAGCTATGGCACGACTAAATCCGTCCACTGGAAGCCAAAATCGAAGCGAGCTGTCCAGAGGGGGGGGACGTCAGCGAAACTTTTTTCTCTCCGATTGCGTTCCAATTCACCATACCGATGCAGAATTTCACGCTGAATCCGAATCCGGCCTCCGTTTTCTCATCCGATGCTTCGTTTGGGCGCTACACACCAAAACGTCCCAAATTCTAACTCTGTCGTTTTTTTCGAAAAATGTTGAAAATTTTTTCTCGCCGATTGCCTTGAAACTCACCATACAGATAGAGAATTTCACGCTGATTCCAAATCTGAAATCCGTTTTCCAATCCGATGCTTCGTTTTGAAGCTAGAGCCCAAAACGTCCCAAATTCTAACTCTGTCGTTTTTCGCCAATGTCCCAAAATCTTAAATGGCGTCTCACATCTAAACGAAGACAGATAGGAACAAGCCGATTCTTTCAGTGAATTTGTCTCACTCTTAGCTTTCAAACGAGCTATGGCACGACTAAATCCGTCCACTGGAAGCCAAAATCGAAGCGAGCTGTCCAGAGGGGGGGACGTCAGCGAAACTTTTTTCTCTCCGATTGCGTTCAAATTCACCATACCGATGCAGAATTTCACGCTGAATCCGAATCTGGCCTCCGTTTTCTCATCCGATGCTTCGTTTGGGCGCTACACACCAAAACGTCCCAAATTCTAACTCTGTTTTTTTTTCGAAAAATGTTGAAAATTTTTTCTCGCCGATTGCCTTGAAACTCACCATACAGATAGAGAATTTCACGCTGATTCCAAATCTGAAATCCGTTTTCCAATCCGATGCTTCGTTTTGAAGCTAGAGCCCAAAACGTCCCAAATTCTAACTCTGTCGTTTTTCGCCAATGTCCCAAAATCTTAAATGGCGTCTCACATCTAAACGAAGACAGATAGGAACAAGCCGATTCTTTCAGTGAATTTGTCTCACTCTTAGCTTTCAAACGAGCTATGGCACGACTAAATCCGTCCACTGGAAGCCAAAATCGAAGCGAGCTGTCCAGAGGGGGGGGACGTCAGCGAAACTTTTTTCTCTCCGATTGCGTTCCAATTCACCATACCGATGCAGAATTTCACGCTGAATCCGAATCCGGCCTCCGTTTTCTCATCCGATGCTTCGTTTGGGCGCTACACACCAAAACGTCCCAAATTCTAACTCTGTCGTTTTTTCGAAAAATGTTGAAAATTTTTTCTCGCCGATTGCCTTGAAACTCACCATACAGATAGAAAATTTCACGCTGATTCCAAATCTGAAATCCGTTTTCCAATCCGATGCTTCGTTTTGAAGCTACAGCCCAAAACGTCCCAAATTCTAACTCTGTCGTTTTTCGCCAATGTCCCAAAATCTTAAATGGCGTCTCACATCTAAACGAAGACAGATATGAACAAGCCGATTCTTTCAGTGAATTTGTCTTACTCTTAGCTTTCAAACGAGCTATGGCACGACTAAATCCGTCCACTGGAAGCCAAAATCGAAGCGAGCTGTCCAGAGGGGGGGGACGTCAGCGAAACTTTTTCTCTCCGATTGCGTTCAAATTCACCATACCGATGCAGAATTTCACGCTGAATCCGAATCCGGCCTCCGTTTTCTCATCCGATGCTTCGTTTGGGCGCTACACACCAAAACGTCCCAAATTCTAACTCTGTCGTTTTTCGAAAAATGTTGAAAATTTTTTCTCGCCGATTGCCTTGAAACTCACCATACAGATAGAAAATTTCACGCTGATTCCAAATCTGAAATCCGTTTTCCAATCCGATGCTTCGTTTTGAAGCTAGAGCCCAAAACGTCCCAAATTCTAACTCTGTCGTTTTTCGCCAATGTCCCAAAATCTTAAATGGCGTCTCACATCTAAACGAAGACAGATATGAACAAGCCGATTCTTTCAGTGAATTTGTCTCACTCTTAGCTTTCAAACGAGCTATGGCACGACTAAATCCGTCCACTGGAAGCCAAAATCGAAGCGAGCTGTCCAGAGGGGGGGGACGTCAGCGAAACTTTTTTCTCTCCGATTGCGTTCAAATTCACCATACCGATGCAGAATTTCACGCTGAATCCGAATCTGGCCTCCGTTTTCTCATCCGATGCTTCGTTTGGGCGCTACACACCAAAACGTCCCAAATTCAAACTCTGTCGTTTTTTTCGAAAAATGTTGAAAATTTTTTCTCGCCGATTGCCTTGAAACTCACCATACAGATAGAGAATTTCACGCTGATTCCAAATCTGAAATCCGTTTTCCAATCCGATGCTTCGTTTTGAAGCTAGAGCCCAAAACGTCCCAAATTCTAACTCTGTCGTTTTTCGCCAATGTCCCAAAATCTTAAATGGCGTCTCACATCTAAACGAAGACAGATATGAACAAGCCGATTCTTTCAGTGAATTTGTCTCACTCTTAGCTTTCAAACGAGCTATGGCACGACTAAATCCGTCCACTGGAAGCCAAAATCGAAGCGAGCTGTCCAGAGGGGGGGGACGTCAGCGAAACTTTTTTCTCTCCGATTGCGTTCAAATTCACCATACCGATGCAGAATTTCACGCTGAATCCGAATCCGGCCTCCGTTTTCTCATCCGATGCTTCGTTTGGGCGCTACACACCAAAACGTCCCAAATTCTAACTCTGTCGTTTTTTCGAAAAATGTTGAAAATTTTTTCTCGCCGATTGCCTTGAAACTCACCATACAGATAGAAAATTTCACGCTGATTCCAAATCTGAAATCCGTTTTCCAATCCGATGCTTCGTTTTGAAGCTACAGCCCAAAACGTCCCAAATTCTAACTCTGTCGTTTTTCGCCAATGTCCCAAAATCTTAAATGGCGTCTCACATCTAAACGAAGACGGATATGAACAAGCCGATTCTTTCAGTGAATTTGTCTTACTCTTAGCTTTCAAACGAGCTATGGCACGACTAAATCCGTCCACTGGAAGCCAAAATCGAAGCGAGCTGTCCAGAGGGGGGGGACGTCAGCGAAAATTTTTTCTCTCCGATTGCGTTCAAATTCACCATACCGATGCAGAATTTCACGCTGAATCCGAATCCGGCCTCCGTTTTCTCATCCGATGCTTCGTTTGGGCGCTACACACCAAAGCGTCCCAAATTCTAACTCTGTCGTTTTTTCGAAAAATGTTGAAAATTTTTTCTCGCCGATTGCCTTGAAACTCACCATACAGATAGAAAATTTCACGCTGATTCCAAATCTGAAATCCGTTTTCCAATCCGATGCTTCGTTTTGAAGCTAGAGCCCAAAACGTCCCAAATTCTAACTCTGTCGTTTTTCGCCAATGTCCCAAAATCTTAAATGGCGTCTCACATCTAAACGAAGACAGATATGAACAAGCCGATTCTTTCAGTGAATTTGTCTTACTCTTAGCTTTCAAACGAGCTATGGCACGACTAAATCCGTCCACTGGAAGCCAAAATCGAAGCGAGCTGTCCAGAGGGGGGGGACGTCAGCGAAAATTTTTTCTCTCCGATTGCGTTCAAATTCACCATACCGATGCAGAATTTCACGCTGAATCCGAATCTGGCCTCCGTTTTCTCATCCGATGCTTCGTTTGGGCGCTACACACCAAAACGTCCCAAATTCAAACTCTGTCGTTTTTTCGAAAAATGTTGAAAATTTTTTCTCGCCGATTGCCTTGAAACTCACCATACAGATAGAGAATTTCACGCTGATTCCAAATCTGAAATCCGTTTTCCAATCCGATGCTTCGTTTTGAAGCTAGAGCCCAAAACGTCCCAAATTCTAACTCTGTCGTTTTTCGCCAATGTCCCAAAATCTTAAATGGCGTCTCACATCTAAACGAAGACAGATAGGAACAAGCCGATTCTTTCAGTGAATTTGTCTCACTCTTAGCTTTCAAACGAGCTATGGCACGACTGAATCCGTCCACTGGAAGCCAAAATCGAAGCGAGCTGTCCAGAGGGGGGGGGACGTCAGCGAAACTTTTTTCTCTCCGATTGCGTTCCAATTCACCATACCGATGCAGAATTTCACGCTGAATCCAAATCCGGCCTCCGTTTTCTCATCCGACCACTCCTTCCACTCGAAACAGCCCATTTTACAACCCAACATTCAGCACGAAAAACATCACACACTATAGCCTCAGACTAATCCTGGCGGTCGCCCAAGTCCACCACGACACTCTGTCGTTCCAGAGGGGGGGAGTCAGCGAACAGTTTGTGAACGTGGACCCACCTGGCCGGCACACCACGACACTCTGTCGTTCCAGAGGGGGGGGACGTCAGCGATGGCGGCCATCTTGCGCTATCTGGTGTTTGTCACTTCCTTACTACTGCTTTGGTTTAAAGAATCAGAAACACCAAGCCAGAATCATCATTGACTTGACATTTTCATGAAAATAAGATAAGAGTTATAAGGCTTAAGCGCAGTCCGAGGCTATAAATAGAATGTGAAGATAGGATGCTTCATTTTGTTTTATTCGGTTTGAAATGCTTGATCAGTACCTTATATTAGACCAGCTGTATGAGACAATAACTAAATTCCCTGCGTATAATAATTATAACTCATTATCTAACCTCATATCTAAATAGATCTACAGAATGCCCTCTTTACAATATCTCCTACGCTTCCCTGAATATCGGGGTCATAAATTCTCAAATTGAAAGGTCGATTTATAACATACCTCCTTTATAGACTTAACTTATCATTATGGGTCAGGGGATGCTTGACAAAGTGCCGCTCGCCCTTTCAGTAGTCTACCACGAAAAACACTCTAGTAGCGATGACCGGTTTCGTCGTTTATTGACTTTCTCAAATTACACATGAACAAGAACAGCACAAATCGCACCCTGGACATCAGGGTCATCAATTCTCATTGAAGGTCGAATTGAAGGTCATTGAAAGGTCGACTTATAATATATGTAGGCCTGCCTCTTTATAGTGATAATATTAATAATAATAATAATGATAATATTAATAACTACAATAGCAACAATTATGACAATTGAATGCACGTATTGTTATATTGATAACAATAACTCATTATCTAACATCGTAGCAAAACATGGAATGTCAAATCCCTTTAAACACTTGCGTTTTCTTAAGTATCGGACTTCGGGATCAAAAAATACCCAAAAACTCCAAAATGGTTTTTTGGGGTTTTGCCAACCCTGCCTATACAGTGTAGTACTATCGACCTTAGAAGGCGCGGGACGCCGAAGTACTGTCTTGATTGCTTGTATTTAACTTTATAATAGAAACTCGACCTTAACACAAAGGGGAGCTGCTTTGCCTGATCTTTCTGAAGATGAACACTATCTCCCGTCGATTGGTCAACATTATGATTGCCATGATAACCCAATAATATTCCAATAGATGAGGCTCAGCTGAACCAACAAAATCTAGCATGTCGGAGTCTTGTGTATGATATGTATATTTGATTCAACTTCAGGTAGGAAGTTTCACTATTCACTTCAATATTCACCTTGGTATCTGAATCAAGGCTCGTTTCAGTGTTACAATCAATGTTCGCCTCAAGTGTGCTATTCACTATCACTATTGGCTTCGGTATCTGAATGAAGGTTCAGTGACGGAATCAATGTTCCTTATGGCATCTGAGTCAGATGTCGAATCGGTTGAATCTCTCGAAGAAAATGACACCCCATCTCTTTCTTGAAGCCACTTCGAATAACCTTTTCTGGCACTTGCTCCCACGATACTTTTTAATGAATGCCTACTGATCTTTACCGAACTAAAAACTCTAATTTGACCTTAGATAGGGCGCACTCCGCAGATAAGGCGCATTGGCTGTTTCCGAGTAAAAAAGTCGCGCCTTATAGGCCGGAAAGTACGGTAAGCAATTCGTTTAGAAAGCATGATAACCTATATGGTGGTAAAATGTTTCCTCTTTTATGACTGTTCCAAAATAGGCATTCATGAATGTGATCTTCAAATAGCTAATCCGATTGTTCCTTAGAGATATAGTTACCGGTATACGGTCTAAAAAATGTAGGCCTATTTGTGGGCAACGCTTAAGTGATTAAGCAAATTGTCATACGCTCTCCTATCATGCAAGTAAATAGTTGATAATTATTACTTGAAAATTAAACTATATGCATGAAATCCGTCCATAAAACAGGATTTTCCACTTTGTCTATTTCGGATTTTCTTCATGATGGACAGATTCTTCGATAAAGAGTTACTGCCAAGTCACCCCATTCTCCACCACATTGCGGCACCTGTGCAGTGTGTCTATATAAATACTGGATATAACACATGTCTAACGTAGCTCATGGGGCTTCTTTATTGATGGAGGCTATTAGCAACAACACAGCGCTATCTCTGGACAATGCAATCTGTGTTTGAATGAAAACTTTATAGGCCTACATCCCATTTATAAGAGTAGTCCTAGAAAATACCAGTAAACCGAAATAATGAGATTGTTGATAGTGTTTATTGCTAGACTGGTAGGATTCCAGCCTGCGACGTTTCCCCAATTTTCTTTCAATTTCATATTGATGCAGCAATAAGGCATTTGGTTTTTAATAACAATCAAGCACATAGGCCAAAAGTTAACTAAAAAATACAGAATGTATAGGAATATTAGGAAAATGTCTAGATGCAACATATGTACTGTACACGCATCTTTGCAAACTTGATGTATGTCAGTAGTTAAGTTTCGTACTTTGAGCCGGAAAGCGCTATTGTTGCTGATAGTGACTTTCGTCACTCACTTGAAAAACCTTGTAATATTTTTGTTTTGTAGCCTACGTCTTGCAACATTTGGCTAATGGATGATTTTTCTAACTGACTCATAGATGATTTTTGTGGTGCAGAGCGATCTAATAGGTCATGACAGCATTCTGATATGGTATCTACATTATCATAAAGATAGCAATTAATGATTACATAGTTCAGTAATCTCAAGCATACAAATATAGTAATGAGCACAATAGATATATTTCACATTGTGAATAAAAATAACTATGCGTTCTCATGTTGCTTCCAATTGAAAGGCAGTTCTACAGGCATCGCAATTCTCACAGATGAAACAACTGATCCATTGAATCGTCCACTTCTGAACCTTCTTTTCCGACCTCTCGAAAACGAAGATTCAAAATCATCCTTAGTGAAATCCGTTTTCTTCGAGACCGTCAATTTTTCCACAGTTTCACAGACATTCAATGCCGCAGCAACTTTTCCATTGATTTTGTATTCTGTGACTGACGGTGCATCTTACATACGCAAATGTTGAACTGATATACTTTCATTGTTGTGGCCAAACTGCAGCTACATTCATTGTCTTGCTCATGCTGTGAATTTGCAGGAAATGTCTGGAGGCATTCATTCCCAGAAGTGGACAGGTTTATTGCATTGATCAAATCTATTTTGGTAAAAGCACCATCCCGACGAGATCGTTTTTGTCTTTTCTGAGGTTGTGTAACGTTGAAAATCCAACATGTCCTCCAAATCCAATCGTTGCAAGATGGAATACTTGGTTCGCTGCAGTTTGATATCATGCCAACTTTATTCATTTGTGTCTGAAATTCATCGAAACAGAACAAGAAGAACAGGGTAATACGAAAGCTCTTGCAGAACTTGCTCGACTGTTGGAATCACAAATTATGAAAGAACAGCTGTTATTTACTTCTGAACACTGAGAAAATTGTTGGGGTCTTAGATGCTTGTCAATTTCACGAAACAAAAATCTATTCTGCCTATAACATTCTGATAGAATTGGACATTCAGCTTAATGCTTCTGCATCAGAATCTGAATCTGATTCCGCCCATTCTCAACTCAAAGAATATCTTGGAACAAAGCGACCGGGAATAAGTTTGTTGAAATCAATACGATCCCTCTGAAATTTCACTTTGTGACGGCGACTTCTCGAAAGTGAAAGATGAACTGAAAATTGTTTGTTGTACCGTTGAATGGGATTTATATCGTTCAATTCCTAGTGAATCGCATGAGATTATTCCTCTTACCTTCTGGAAGATAAATTCTAAACGTCTTCCGTGTGTACTACATGGACGTCCACCTAGTTACATTGACCATTGAAGGCGCAGGACGCCGAAATACTGTCTTACTGACGTAACGTTAAGAGAACTTTCCACCATAAAACAGGGGAGTTACCTTTTTGCTTTTCTCGACTATGAACATGATCTCCCGTCGTTTGGTCAACTACATCACGATTTTCATTCAGCTATGTGCATTTACAGAGATATCTGCTGTGCCGGTCTTTAATACCATAACGGATCGCTGATTTGTACTGTGACCAGTTCGTTTTGTAAAACTGATCACATTACAGACCGATAGCCATAGAAAAAAAACTAAATCTAATCAAGATTTTAGCCTCAGATGTTGACGTTGCTCTAGCATCTTTACAATACAAAAACCAGAATTAAATAAATGACCAGTTCGGAACTTATTTTTCACTTTTAACGATTTCTTAGTGTATAAATGTGAAAAGACACCAAAGTCATCAACGAGCGCTTTCTTTCGTTCTACGCAATGCCTCGTGGATGCACAATAGCAGGAAATTACGAGGACGGAAAGCGATCCAATGCGTCATCATCATTACAAGAGCATAATTGAGGATGACGAGTGATGACACTGGATGCTGGCCGATTAGAGCGCGGTCGACAACGTTTTGTGATGTGAATTCTGTCACCAAGCCGTCTACCAGTTCTGCCAATGTACTTGCTACTTCAAGTACATTGAAAACTGTAGATAACATTAGAATTGTCAGAGAATGACTGATTTCTGAATGATTTGCTTCCCTGGCTACTGCACCTGTAATGCACAAGCATACGACCGTTTTATTTAGAACATTTAAATGATTTTCACGGAAATGAGAACTAATTTGTGGGTATGTAAACATTGCTATGAGGTGGCAGTAGTCTGTGTTGATAAAAAATGCTGACGAATATTTGATGCGATGAATTGCGGTCATTGTCATATCCATTCGCTGCTGCGTTTTTCATTTAATAAGGCGAGTGGCAACACTGATGATTTGTTCCGTTTGAATACACAGTTCTGAAGAAAATTATTGTATTAGTCTTTTGCTAGCACATAACGGACGCATGAGTCTGTTGACATTTTGGTGTTATATGATATCATGATGATAAAATTTCTCCGTTTCAATAGATTAATGAATTTTTTTTTTTATTTTGACAGATGATCCAATGGCAGCCTCAGGCACGGCGGGTCGGCGTCCTCCTAATCAGCAACGACGTACAGTTCAAGGTAAGTCAGAATTATCGCTGAAATTCTAGTAAATAGCGTTGAGATGTGAAGAAGTGTTTTAAGGACTTGAAATGACTATTTCGATTTTCTTAATTCAGGCTTTAAAGCGGTATTATTTTTAGTACTATTTTTCATTGTTTCGTTTATTTTTATTTTTCCAATAGACGAGAGGAAAAGCTTATTGGAAGTGGATTACTATTTCCATAAAACATCGATTCGGCTCACCATTCAGTTTAACCAAATAATTACCTAGTAGTTTCGAAACTTCAAACTACAGTTTTTATATTTTTGTTGTAAAATAGTTGAACATTGTTTGTATAATATATAAAATCGTAATTTTAGATGGATGACAATGGTGGTTGATATCAAATTAAAGAACCATTGTTCTATCGGCAGAATTTGTTTGTTTTATGATGCATTTTGACATCCCCCAATTTTAAATTTTTTTAAAAAATCATTTCAATGGTTCTTCTATTTTATCTTTAATTTTCAAGGATTATTATTTTCAGCTGATCCTTTGTTATTAGAATTTTATTTTAATGAATTTATATTTTGTTTCTGCAATAAAATGATTGAGAATTATTCAGCAACTTTGGAAATTAGTTTTACGTCGACTTCTCTTGTTTATTCTTTGATTTTCGGAATTTTCATGAATATTCAACAACAGTCGACGTTTTGAATTTGTTTAATTTGATTTTGGAATTTGAATAAAAAAAGAAAACATTTTCATGAAATAGAAAAACTTTTATTTTTCATTTGAGAAGAAGAAACCCCTCAAACAAAATTCCCAAATTTAGTCGAGAAAATAACGTGTCGATTTGCGTCTAAAAAAGTCGGCTAATTTGAGGTTTAATATGTCTGGTCGTAGTCGCTTTTTTTCCCATTGAAAAAGACGACAATTAGTCGATTTTTGTTCCATTAGAAGAGACGACAACTAGTCCAGTTTCTGTGTGCCCGTAGACGTCCTTAATGACTCACTCACGCACTTATATATCCCCTTGGTTCCAGAGACACAAAACAGTGCAAGTGCATGTAAAATGTATAATTCATATCAGCAACCAAATCGGATGCAAAATTAGTACAATAGGTAGGAAAAACTGACACACATAAAATCGAATATGAGTAACAGAATTCGGCCAGAAAAATGATCCATCTTCAAATGCAATAAGTTCGAAGAGCTGCACTGGTGATGATGGCATTTTGATGCAACTTCTATAGCGCCAATGTATTCTATTCAGCAAAGAAATCAGGAAAGGGATTTACGTTGGTCATCGTCACTGACAAAATAATAATAATAATGTACATTTGATATCTTAAATGATACAATGAACATGGTACTCACTCTAATAGACATGTATGCTGGCATCAATTGTACCGAAATACACTGCCTGTCATATCTTGACATAAACATATTTGACAGATTGTTCACAACTCCTTAAATTTGGTGATACACATATCAAACGAATATGAGCAACAAAATTTGGCTAGAAAAATGATTCATCTTCAAATACAATAAGAAAGTTTGAAGAGCTGCGCTGGTAATGATTGCATTTTGATGCAACTTCTATAGCGCCAATGTATTCTTTTCAGCAAAGAAATCAGGAAAGGGATTTACGTTGGTCATCGTCACTGACGACATAATAATAATGTACATTTGATTTCAAATGATACATGAGCAGAAATCGTTTTCATGCTTAGTGCAATCAAGTTCGCCAATTGTCGGCAAAGGTGAATTGATTACACTAGGCACAAAAACAATGATGCTCTGTTGAATTTGTTAGCATTATCGTGAAAATACTTGCAATGTTGGCCATTGCAACCTGTAAATCACCAGCTTTTAGGAGATGTAAACGAACAGTGAAACATGTGTGAGGCAAAACTTTTGGCAGGTGAGGTAGTGCGTGCGAACAAGTGAACTAAATACTACGTGAAATGACTAGTAGATTGGACACTCATTCGAAGAGAGGATATCAGATGGACAATTATTCTAAGAGAAAATGAATTAAAATGCAAAAGGAAATTCCTCAGTGAAATGCAAAAACATCTCAGAAAATATCGAGACAACAAAAAAATCTATGAAATATTCATATATTAGAAATTGAGTTTCAGATAGTGCACTAGTTCTGCTCACTGCTTTGAAAACGTTCTGCTTACCGGGAAAACACAAACTATTCATCATCGTCGTCTTCGACAGCGCAAGGGATATCTCTAGAAGTTCCCATATTGAGAATGTTTGTTAAAGTCTTCCTCTTCTCCATTTGTGGCATGCGTTTGAGCACTTCCCCCATGGAACGACAAATGAAATCCACGGACTCCTGGTTCTCAATGTTATGCATCTGAAAGGAAATGATCTCTGTCATATTCTAGGTTTACATACGAAATACGAATGCAAACTAACATTTCAGTTAGTCAAAGAGCTAGCATGATTTGCTACTTCTATTTTCAAGCGTTAACCTTTTTCGATTTCTTTGCATAATACCGTACGGAATGACTGATAATGCACAAAAATTTCTTTCATTACATAGGAAACTTAACACAATATGCACTCATCCGTATCAATCTTTCAGAAAATATTAGCCATCCAGGTTAGTAAAACACAATATCTTTAAATAACTCGATACCAGGTAGTGTAAATAGGAACTAGTTCTGATTCAGACTTACTTTATTGTGTCGCAAAACATCGGCGATGAATCTCGGCAATTGCAGGTCCATGGCCGACTTCTTGCCCCGCTGACCTTTCTTTGAAAACATTTTCCAAGCTGCCGGCGACGAAATGCGCAGGATTATTCTTTTGATTGATTTCTTTTTTCTTTTGCACACTTCCTTGCTAACAATTTGGATTGCCTTTTCGCGAATGTCTTTGTTTTCGTTGATAGTGTTGAAAAATTCAATAATTTCATCAGCAGTTGTTGGGAAATCAATTCCTGGTTCTTCCTCAGTCGATTCTATCGAGGCGTGCATGGTACTAAAAATACAAGCCGAGCGATGTTCTAATCTCAACAGAATTCGCAAGACTTCTCTCGACCAGTGCTGCACATGTACACAATGGCATTTGAAATCGAAATCGAGTGCTTCAGAGACCATGTTGGACAGATTCGTGTTATCATTGGAGCTGGTGTTGGGGTCTCCACGTGTAGCAATCGGCGTTGATGTAGTGAACTGTAATTCTACTTCCTTGACGGATTCATTATTTGATTCTGCTTCTTTGGATTCATCATCTGACACTGAACCTTGAGACACGGATGTACCCAACTGCGAGAACGGTGGTTCGGGAAAGTCAATATCGCAGGGACGCTCGTGGATTGTTGACGTTCCAGTAGTCATATCATTTGTTGATTTTCCAGGTAACAAGTGGGTTACTCCTGCATTCGAGCGTCTCAGAGCGCATTTCTTACGTCGCGGTTCCTCAGGCTCATTGAATCCGTATCTGTCAGTTTCCTGCACTTTCCTTTTTCGCTGTTCGCCGTCATCTGTTGTAGACATTGAGCCGGTTCTCGAAAATTTTGCGCATTTCCGTGTGATCTCATCAAATGATTCTGAAATCAAAATCAAGTGATTTTCAAGTGGTCAAACGATAAATTGCCATTATTCTCTTACAATTTAGATCGCTATGAGAACCTTTGATCGGCAATGATATCGATTTATTTTCAAAATGACATTTTTCGAATTTTATAAAATGATATCATTTTACATCATTTTTTGTAGTGAAAAGCAGGCCTTTTTAACAATAGTATTATTATAAAGTAGTATAAGTAGTTCCGATTAAAGGTAGACCCTTTTTAGTGAAACACACGCAGGTAGGGTACACCGCAACATACATTAATCTACCAAACAAGTCTTTCGATTTGCGGTTTACGCACGTATATGTTAGGACCATAGCCAGCCAATGAAAGCGATTATAAACCTCGGAGGTAAGAATATAGCCTACGTTGTGTTATAGGCCTATAGGCTTATTATTAGGATTGTTGTCTAATTGAATTATGAAACCATACATATTCTGAAAGCTTGTTTTATGACAAATTCGAAAATGAAAACAGAATTGCACTATCTGTGAAATAGTTGGCGTCATTTTATCTTTAAGAAAAGTGAGCTTTTTTGTGTTTTTTACATCTACTGAACAATAATATCAAAGTTTTCAAAACTAGGACAACTGAAAAGATTCACTGAGAAATTCTCTTTCAAATGATGCAACATTTGTTGCTGTTGTTATTATTCAACAATTAATAATAATGAAAAAGAAACGACGAGATTTGGTATGTCAACAGACTTTTTGCCATGGCTGTACTTACAAAAAATATAATTACAAATACGTCGACTCTCACGCCATAACATGAGGTCTGATTGTCATGGGTACCTCAAGGGCGATGGTCATGGAAGCTTCACCCCTAGTAGCGGTTAGCATGGCCAGGTGCCTTGGGTAGGGTATGGACTATGGAAGAGTAAAAAAAAGTGCGGTAGTTTTTTTATGACCCAAAGAATTTGTCACATACGGAAATTTCGTGCATGAAAGTCGATTGAAAGGCTGAGAAAATATTTCCTGTGAAACGCTTAATAGCCGTAATTCAACTTGCTTGACATGCAGTGTAAGACCTTCATCATGAATTGATTTGACGTTCTTGCTTTCTCATATCTTCGCTTAATAGATATACTTCTTCTTTTGTTATGAAACTCCTCATTAGGCTACAATTTTCAAGTAATTCTGAAATAGACCTGTCTACGTAGGTTGACGGTTAACATACAGAATCACTTGAAAATGATGTCCAAATGAGGAGTTTCAAAACGAAAGTAGAAGTAAATCCACTAAGCGAAGATGGAGGAAAGCAAATAAGTTAAATCAATTCAAGCTTTTATCACAAATATTCATAGTCTATAAATCAGAAAAGATGAATTTCGTTAACGATATTCGGAATAACTATCGGCACATGTAGGCATGGAAACACAACGGTAGGCCTAGACATATTGTATAAACACACTTACCATGTGATTTCAGAATCTTAACTTTGTAACATGACCATGTAGAAGAAGGATCAGCCTTCGACCGAAGCAATTTTCTTATTGTCGCGTAGGCAGTTTTCGGTGGAAACGCAATTTCCACATTCCCGCTTCCATCGTCCACTTCAACCCAAGATGAATTGACAACTTCGATAGTGCCGTCATCAAATTCAATGATGTGATACATGCTCTGAAAATAGAAATATGACGAACACTTCAGTTAAGATATTGGGGTTGTTTGTGTGTCGTTAGAATTCGATAGCAGGTCATCTAAATTCATTTGGTGATGGTATGACATTTTTGGAGAAGCTTTTCGGCTCACACCGTGAGGCACTTTCAAAGCATCTATTATGAATTAATGAACCAGTCGCTTTGAAAATGGCTACACGGCGTTAACCGAAAAGCTTCGTCAAAAAGAGTTGCCGGTATAGTCTACTAACAAGTTGAACAAAAAATCCTCCATCCTGTAAATAGGTTACATACATGTGGATATTCATGAACTGAATTTCATTGCTCAATGTCTATAGACCGTAGAATGAGTCGCTGTTTGCTACAAGAATGAGTTAGACAGTATACCTGGGTACCACCTTCATTACCTACGGGGATCAGTCAATAAAAAAGTTTCCCTGACACCTACTTGTGATGAGATGACACAGTTATACACCCGGATTGACTTCCATAAAAATAAACTTCGGAAACCCAAAGTCACGAGGGATTAATTACAAGCAAGATTATTAATGAAAAATTTATGTTTTGTTTAACGTGCCACGTAAGTACATGGGTAGCCTGACAGGCAGATAAAAGCGATAGGAATTTAGAATCATATAACTTTAATAGAGTGCAACAGTGTGACGAAATACTTTTTATTCAAAAGCATTGCTTTCTTAGCAATATCGGTCACCTTGACCATTTTTAAGGGCAAACATCTGTCGTGAGATACTTTAACCATTCCTATTTTTTCTGATGAAATCGGTTTCTTAAACAAACTTCCCCTTATTCTCAAAGCACGACCAATCACGTTGATTTCACTCATATTGCTTCCGCGAACAAAATACAAAATTTTGAAAGGCCTTAAAGCTTCTCCCTTCAATGATACATAACAGTCAGAGGTGTCTGCTTGTAAAACACACGATTCGAGTGACAATTTTTTGTAAAAGCGAACACTAGTCAAATCAAACGAATTCAATACATCAGGTGAGGGGAGAACTTCATATCGCAAAATGTCTTGCATGTCGTTTTTTAGAATGCTTTGGCCCAGTGACTGGTCAGTTTCCTCCACACGCCTTACCAGCTGTTCAAGAGGACGATCAGATTTTCGGATTTTGCGCTTGATAAAACGAAGGAAATTCTCAAACGGAAAGCAGCTGAAAGAATCCAATGACCCCAGACGCTCAACATCATCAAACAGGTGACACAAGGAATGCACGTTATATATCAGAAACTTTTCCCCAAAGAGCAGATGTACAATATGTCCAAAACTGTGAACAAGATCTTTAGCATATAACAGATAGTCTGTACTCACAGAATCAGAACAGTAAATTCGCATGATGACTGTCAAAACAGTAAAACAATCAGAAAATCCAGGACTACAAAATTTAGGTAGAACTGTTGGGGCTAAATATAACAAAAACAATCGTAGTTCGGTGGCCTTCCAAGTGCCCAAATGATTGACACTACGTGGTCGTCGATTGAAGTCTCTGGGAATATCGTTCCTTAGTGCCTTCAGATAGTCAGACATTTCTCTCAAAAGCTTCGCAGATAATTGTTGGCGATCGCCACTTCTTAACTCATCCAACAGTTTGTAGGTAACCCCTTTGCAAACATTGTGCATGTAGTCTAGAGGAAAATCCAACACTAGATCAATGTCAATTAATTGTTCAAAGGGTGAATCTCCCTTATGATGATCAGGCTGTTCTCGAGTACGGAATGATAGATTCGTCCGTTTTCTTGATTCCATGTCAGGAAACACACGCCGCCTTTCAACTGTCTTTCCAACCTGACAACACCGGTCACAGCCATAATAGCCCCCATGTGACTTGACGTTCAACACGAAGTGTCGTGCTGGAGTATCACAACAGAAACAACGTAGTCTTGCATCAAATCCTGACACACCATTTTCTAACACACATTTCAGTTCCTCAATGAAATGTGATAGATAGTCAACACAACTGTCAGGCTTCGTTGCACCACAATATGCTCCAACTATGAAAACAGACTTTGGAAATTTGTGGACCAAACACAGAATGGGCCAAAAATGAACGGCGGAGCTTTTATGTAAAGGCATACCATCAAAATTAAACTGCAAATATAATGCCTCGGATTTGTTCATCCTCAGCGTGTCGACAATATGAAGCAGGCCTTTAGACAAGCCAAAGTGATGGTACCCGAGACTATCTGAGACTATAAATTTATTAAATATTTATAAACTCTTGTTAATTTATGTTTTATTTATAAGCGCTTATTTTGATAGATAGGAATTTAATAAAATTTTTAAATTGTGATGTCATTTAACAAAATTTATAAGGACTTTATAAATTGCTTGTAAAATATAGTTTTTGGATTTATTAAATTGTTTATAATTTTTTTCTTGATTTTGATAAGTGCTTGCTTTAGTTTATAAATTAAACTTCATGCCAGCATCCGAAAATATAATCTGATAATATTCAAAAGCTCTAATAAGATTTATTGCTTTAAACCATCTAGACATATTTGCTTTAGACCACCGTTATAATCAGATTTCGAATAATAAAATGTAATATGAATAAGTAACCATCTAGACATATTTGCTTAAGACCACCGTTATAATCAGATTTCGAGAATACATGCTATATGACACAAGAAAGAGATAAGAGGACATTGTCCGAGAAAAAATAAATTAGTTAACTTAGTAGCAGTCCAAATAATGCAGATTATACTTAGGAATAACGATACTAATGATAAAACAAACAAAGCGCTATAATAAGCGTATATATTGTTGCTGATGAGCATAACTGTTTTGACTTACATAGATTTAAATTTGATTATGCTGTCATTTTTAATTAGCTCAATCAACTTTTTCCTTTGAAGTATCCATACCACTTGCATGTCATCTTATCGTACTGAAACTGTTTATGTCCTATAGGCTTCCTGTGCCTGTTATTGATACATATAGTACTAAACATACAAAGATGTGAGCAGAAGGTGTTGACCATAGACATCAGATTTAACAGTATTTGTTAAACATTAGCATTAAATAATTTCTTTGCCTTGACAAATTAAGAACATCAGAAACGGCGGCAATTTCAATTTCCACATTGTTGTTAATTGTGAAGGTATTTGCGGGAATTCATCAAAATTGTGAGGTGAGACCTTACCTTGCGAAGCTATGGCCCTGTTTGTTAGCTAAAGCAAAGCCGAATTAATTTTTCAATCGGTATGATCTTTTCGAGCAATTTATTGCTTCAGGACAGAAAACTATTGTTAACACAGCATTAATCAAATTGGTTGAAAAACTAAATCGGCATAATTTGGGTTAATGAACAGGATCTATGAATACAGTGTATGAATATTTATATATGAAATTCGATGTATAAAAAATTATGTTGTTTAAATTCATTTCATTTTAATTAATAGCGAATATTAAGTGGACAAATGTCCATATTATGGCGGATTATTTTTCCATTATTATTACTGAATCAATCACTGTTTTACATATGCTTTGAATCGCCAACAAAATATATATCATATGTTATCTTATGATATCACTTACTTTCACTATCTCCTTTTCGCCTTGTATCTTTCATTTATTGATACAAATTCTCATTAATCAACTGATTTAATAAAACCTTTCTTAGTTCAGAGAACATTAAATCACCAGTTTAGTTTAATATAAGAAGTAAACATTATACCATATATATATAATATAGGCCCTATATTGTAAAATTTACTGTCCTGTACAATAGTGATGCGACGTGTAGCATTTGTGTAATCTCACCCTATGAGATTGGACATATTTCTATTCTTTAACTTTGTTTGAATATGTTCATGGTTTGAATACACACTCAGTTTTCTTATGCGCGTACGATATGTTTTTTGCCGAGAACCCATGTACCCTTTATATTGTGCATGCTAATGTGTATACTGATTAATACAGCATAGAGTTGTAAAGATAGCAGCTTAGATTAGATCAGATATTACAGCATTGATTTTTTCATACTGATAGAAAACGTTATTAATACGTTATATTTACCGGTGTCATATTGGTAGAATTTATCAGTTAATTTGTTTGTTCATTTATCAGTTTTCTTGTTCGGAGGATCTAACTTGAGTGACAGGAAATGCCAATAAGCGCGCGAAATCTCACTCTAACTGGGGCGTCATATGTAGGCATATACTCGAGTAATCTAGCTTGAAGACGTTTATTTAAGGTCTGATTCGTAGAGGGATGAAGAGCTATCTCGGTTTAACGACGCAGTTGGACAATTTAACTATTTGCCAGGCAATCTACTGACTAACAAACACCCATCCACGCTAAGTGATTCTACTTGATCTGTTCGATGTATGCACTTCAGTCACGCAGCCATGGTAACTTCCATTTCGCATCTTATTTCTGATGACGTGGACACATCGTGACGTGATGATATCCAAGTATTAGCTGTCTAGTGCGGTAAGGAAGTGACGCACCACCGAGTTTGGAGCTGATTTGTTGCTATTGTCAAGGTCGTGAGGTTCTCGATCATAAAACTCAGCTGATTGATGATAGTTTCTGCATTTAACGGCTGCTGTACTAACGACGATTTGGAAGTGATGAAGTAAGTAGAACTTTGACATCAATTGAATTCTAACAAACTCAGGGGGGCATGGCTGGTCTAATTCTATTTCCCATACATCTTAAATCTGCTTTATCGCAGATGCGATCATAGGAAAGATATGTCTTTGCCATTTAGCTGCAATAACACATCGACGAACTTTTCTTAGAAATAGCCAGTTATGAAGTGCAACTTAGTTATCGTGAAGTAATAGTGACGATTGTGGATATGGAAGATTCGAGAACAGATAGTGATCATTGGTTTACCATCATACTTAATCAACAAGGTATTAAGGATGATTGACCGTTAAATCCTAAAGAATAGACCTACATGTACAAAGGTCGTATGTAATATTTATAGTAATAATTATCTGCTGAGAATCGAGAGTCCATCTGCGACGTATGCATGCGTGAAATCGATAAAACAGATGTGGTAGAACTGAATCATTCGTCATGTGATATAGTATATTATAACCTTAGAGAAAACTTTATTAAGCCTATTTTGAAATAATGATTCGCTAAAATTCCTAAAACCCTATCCAGTGTCAGTATTTGGTCATGTTTTCAGAGATGCAAGTTTTCCGGATTTCCGGATGTTTGACCAACTGTTCATTGGGTCTCAGGATTCGTTGAAAAATTCAATGAAAGGTTGGGGGTAGGGGTATCACTTTTCATCGTTTCGTGTATGGTACTGAGTCTTGCTGGAAGACAGCACCACTGAGAATATGCACAAATCGTGAAATTTTTGATACCGTTTGGGATGTAAACATAGATTTTCTATCATTGTTTCTTTTCAAATCAGTATATCCAAACTGTTGAAAGAAAATCAGTCTTACACCATTGCTGAGTGACTGTGATGGACAGCGAGTAGAACAATCGTGTATTAGCCTTCTTCGCATAGGCACCGTACATTTGTTAATCTTCGCTGTCAATCTGCTCAAAACTCATCTCATTTGAAAATTCTACAGAAAGCTGGTCATAGAAATCATAGAAAACTGCAGTTGATATGACAGTAGGCCAGCTTTATTTACACGTCCAGTTGCGTGGAAAAATCCTTTCACATATAGTCGGGTTACTTACACTCCTAATGCTAGATGAAATATTTTGTTATAAACAGATTCGTGACTTTTTAAAATAGCATTGAATTTCCTTAATTATTGTTGGTTACTTGAAAAAATTCATACGTAAATGCATCCTATTGTCGTGTGGAAGTAATATTTCACTAGAGCTTCGTCTATATACATGCGTACTTCGAGGTCCAAATAGCTGTCTCGAAGTTCTCGTTTTGGAAATTCGATGTTGAAAAGCCCCGAATCTGTTTACAACTAAATATTTTATCTAACAGTAGGCGTGTAGATAACCGGACTATGGGTGAAAGGATATTTCCACGCAACTGAGCGTAAAAATAACCACTCCGTATGCCTGTATACAGTTTGTGTCAAAAATCATTTTGCCAGTGATGTGTGTGCTGTTGAGTCCATTGTTTTTAAACGGTTCGTAACAGTTTGAATCTCATCACCAGACATCTCACTATCTGATTGGTGTGCTGTTATAGAGCGGAATGAATTGAAACGAGTAAGACACCCTAAAATTTCTATAAAAGCTGAGAGTAAGCATTTGTTGGTAGAGGACTAACAAAAATGCAGGTCTCAATTCATTTGCCGCGACTGTATTATTATGAAATTGGAAGTAAGTTGTTAGACAAATGACTACATGGGATAGACACTTAATTATTCTTAGTAATCGTTAAAATTGTGGTTAAGTAGCTAGCTTCATATCATCTGTATAGCAGCTGTATAGTCAGCATAAACACCCAATATCGAGTATTTTAACAACCTTGTCTCTTCGTTTTCATTTAGAAGTATTATCAAGTTATCACATTATTTCACATGCGTGCATGATGTAAATAACTTGAATTTTGTGAGAGAAGTGTTGAAATGATACCGTACATAATTTAACCTTTGGTCATACAAGGCAAACTGGAATAACCTGCTAATGTGGGCAAATCGGAATGCTTGAAAATAAATAGACTAAACTAAAATATATATTATCAAATCTATGTCATGCTATTTTAAGGTGTTATATGAGATTCTCTGTTCCTGTGTACCGGGATGACCTAGGAAAATATTGAAGTTGACCTAAAATTTTAACTTCGCAAATATTCCTATCCATCACGTAAACAATAAGTTGGGTAGGCCTATTCTTCCTTATACTGTCCAAAACAGTTTATACATTTCTAATTTACACTGTTGGACAAAAAAATGGAAGAGTCACGAAAAACTTGTGACTTGAATATTGTTGATTACCGCCGATCATCAAATGTGTTGCAGCGATGCAAACTAATGTAGGATTTGACTATCATGATAATGGATGTAACTTAAAAGAATCAGTGAATAGATTTATTGTGGGTGTGATGAAATTTAAAGTATGCATGTACATGCACTTCACGATAGCACATGAGCCGATATCTTGATGTATATTTAGGCCTATAGGAATACATTCACTCGTATATTGTATCTCTATCACGAGCGCCAATCTACTAAAAAGCTGAGTGTCATTGGGTAAAAGTATTACACACTCTGACAGAGCTCAAAAAAGGAAAATAGGTTGCATTGGAGTATTGGAGTTCATGTCGTGGTACGAACGCTTACCTCTAGTGCTAAGTACCCATATAAAAACGTATGTTGTTAATGCAGGACGATTTTCTTGAATATATATAAGCTTCTCTATTGGTTCACCGCGCCCCCCTTAAAAAACTCTGCTTACGTCCTGCTCACGTGCAGGGTTTTTTTTCCGCCAATCCTTCCGTTTTAGCGGAATTTTTTTCAGTTTGGCGGAAATGATTTTTTCTTTCTCATGGTGGCTTGTTATAAGCTAATTGTCTGTTTTGTTGATCTGCAGAGGTCCGATTCACGCTGTTAGGGAAGCCTGTCCCATTCGCACCAAACATTTTCATGAAACAATTAGCCTTTAATCCACAGACCTAGTAACGGTGAATGATGAATCCACAATAACGGTGAACGAATGAAGTCTTCTCTGATGACCTGAATGAACCTGGTAGACGTATTGTAGTTCCAGCTAAGTCTTTGTTGAGTCATTTGATCGTGGTTCAGACCAATAACTGCATGTTTGCAACTCCGGTTCTGCATTCTTTTGAACACGATTAATGATATAATAACAATTGATCATGCGATTAATGATGACCCAAGTAAAATGAGGTGAATACGATTCATAATATTCATTGTTTTTTCATAGTTTTCACCCCTTGCACAGAGAAGAGCCGTGATAAAAGCTAGGGGTTACTCAAGCAGTTAAAAGTGTAGACTCAAATAGCTTAAAAGTTGAATAAACAAAAAAATACCATATCGCATTGACTTTTCTCCGTCTGAAACCTGTTCACATGCCTCTAGAAAGTGCATGTGGTTGGTTATGATATATTGACAAGCGGCTATAACCGTGGTTACTGTTAACCGGGGTTAGTGGTTGGTTACGGTTAGTCGCATTTACATTTACGGTTAACTTTTTCTGATTAATGATACTATGCTCTGACCTAATACAGTCGCCGTTTTAACTCAGTCGCTTTGTTATTGGTTCTTAGCAAATGCATTGTCTATCAAAATTCCTTCATTCATGCTCTCATGTCTTCATTGTATGTGTGAGTGACCATGTACAATGTAAGGAACACTTCTCTCACGCGGAAAAGCTGTCAATTTTACTTGTTACCAAGACTAAGCATCTGGACGCGGAACGTCGGTGCAGTTATATATGCGTAAATTTTGATTTCGGCATTAAAATACATGTACCTCGGGAGAATGTTTCCTATCTTTTGCTTTTTGCTTGATTGATACATGATGATCCTCGCGCCAAAAGCTATTGATTAAGTAATTATGCCCGAATTTAAAATTTACATCATTTTACTTAATTAAGTGTTATCTAAGTTATGATCTTGCTCGTTATTGCAGAAAATCTCTTGTTTAGTCAAAAATTATTTTCCTGAAACATGCCTTTTGGAGTCAGATGTTTACCAATGTACTGTTGTATTTTTTCCATTTTTGCGAGTGACTTCAATTTAGTGCATAAAAATTTTGTTCTACGAGATATATGTTGTTGATGTCTTGATGACTGATGACTTGACGATTGCTATGCCTGTGTGTCGATCAGCTGATGTTGATTTCTTAGTATTTATCAGCGAGATTGCGAGAAACTTTGTAAAGAGATGGTTAATTTTAGTGATGGTGTTTCGTGAAATGAAATAAACGTTAATGTTTTCCTCCGAAGACGTTGATAACATAGTGTCGTTTATGTTGATAATTGAATTGGCCTAAACAAGTCGTTGCGCCTGTACATAGAAGCTGTGTCTCAGTTAATGGCTGTGTTTGAAGAAATACAGTAGGACCTCGATATAACGTATAGCTCCTGATACGAAAATTTCATACGTAAAATATAGGAAAAAATCCAAACATGGAGAAAATGTACATAGGCCTACGTTACATCGAGGTACGTTGTATCGAGGTCCTACTGTAGTGACTGCAGCAGCATATTCTGCTATTTTATTGGTTGTATTTTGTATTCCCTTTGGAAATTTTATATCGTGTTCTTCAAGTTATGATCTTGCTCGTTTTCGTAGAAAATCTCATGTCGAGGTAAAGATTATTTTCCTGTATCATACCTGCTGGAGTTATATATTTACCAATGTACTGTTCTCGTCTCAATTTTCGCAAGTGCTCTCAATTAAGTGCGCCAATAAAAAAACTTTATCTATTACAGAGTTGCTCTTGAAAATCGTAACATCTAGTCTATATTGTGAAAAATGAGTATGAAATGAAATTTAAGTGATTTTTAGATGTGATGTCGTCTTTTTTCATTTGGCTCGTGTTGCCAAAATGAAAACTTTCGCGTAATACCAATTACAGATTTGTTCAAAAAAACGGACCATCCAAATTGTGACTAAATTTGACTAATTATTTTTATGCCATACAATCTTGTCGCACATTACTTCACCATACATCATTCGAAAGCTCACATTTTCAGCATTCATGTAAGCTGATATTCGTCATTATGCTTTCTGTTTGATAAGCAACTGATTTGAATAACACTTACATATTCTTACTTCTTTCATCGTAAAGATTCTAAATAGACTAAACATGAATAACTATAAGGAAAAAATGAGATTGAACACTTTGATTTTGTGATAAGCTACGACATGACTATTTATCTACCAGTTCATGATTTCGATGAGCTATACATCAAAGAAAGCTTAGAAAATGCTGCCTCTACTCCTGCATGATTTATTATCAAAGTCGCAAATTGCCATGTTAAAAAAGTATCCTTTGTAAATTGGGCAATATTTATGTTTTGACCACTGGCCAGAGAAGCACATTGCTAAATACAAGTTCATGATAGCTTATTTGAAAGCTGAGAATGCAAGCTTTCGAATGAATGGCGCCTTCATATGCGACAATGTTGGGAGGCATGAGAATCGACTGAATTTAGTGGTCCGTATTTTATGAACAACTCTATAGATATGCTGATGACTTGACGATTGTTATGCCCATATGGCGATCAGCTAATGCTGATTTATTAGTATTTATCAGTGTGAAGCTTTGTACAGAGATGGTTAATTAATGTTCATTTATGTTGATATTTGAATTGGCGAAGTTAGTCATTGCGCCTCACGTCACATCATATGTATTGTATACAAACGCAAACTTAGGGTGAATTTTCGACCCTTATTAGGGCTACCGACGTTTTGGAGTGGCTTTTCTATTTCCGTGATTTTATCGAGTGACTGTTACGATGATGATACAAAGTAGTAACACAAACTAGAGGTAATAAGGTAATACATTAACTATGTTATATAGCATTTCTCAGCATACCGACGCTTCTCATATGTTAAGTCATCGCTTAAAACAATCTCATTAGACATTATCTATTCTCATTAGCCATACACTTGTATGGTATACCGTATGTAACATCTGTTTAGCTTTTTCAATATGGACATCAAGTACATAAACGAAACGTGAACATTTAATTGATAATTTTTCCATTTACGATTTACTGATCGATTCGGGTATATCCTCAAATTCCAATGATTATTTTATTTTTGCAGTACCTACCGTTCAAGAATATCGACTTCACTGTGGATCAAGGGATTTGTGCAAAGTACTCCCCTCTCCCTGGAACGATGTGAGATAGATTTATCTACATATTTCAGAGCGACCATACGTAAGTCGAATGAATTTTCACATGTTGATATGTTTTAATCTACTCAAACGATCATTCGATGGACATCTTTCAGAGCGAAGTTTTAAATTGCCCTAAAGTTGTCCAAGAATTGTTCGGAAGTGGATCAATCAACACTGTTCAAATTTCAGTTATGTTTGTCTTTTAACATTTATTTTAGCTTAAATGGTTTGGTAGTTATTTATAATATTTTAGTAAATATTTATTAGATTTTATTTAATACTTATAAAATTGCTTATAAATTTATAAAGCGCTTAGATACTTTAAAAAGATTTATAAAATTTTATAAATACTTTACTAAAGTTTATAATTATCTTATAAATAATTTATTAAATATTATGCAAGGACTTACAAGGATTTAGTAAATTTGATAATTTTGAAAGACTCGGGTATTTACCCGGTTCAACAGAGCGCAACAATATAGGTTTCTGCGATGTGTGAAGTAAAGTCCGTGCGTCAAGGGGGAAATTGGAATGGTACTTATTTATAACTCGCAAGATCTTCGATAAATCATTATGAGTAATATTGATATTCTTTGCACACTCAGTGAAATCCTCTAAAAATTGATCTTCTTCAAGATATTCACCAATTTCATCATCTTTTGAACCGGATGGCGTGTCCTCATACTCAATATTTCTTCTTTCCAACTCATCATCTGTGAAATCAGACAAGCTGTGAATTTCATGATTTGAAGCCGATTCATTGTCAATGTGCGAATTGTTGTCATTCATAGAACCATTGTCATTCGTATTTTCCACGGTCATACCATCAGTCGTTATAATCATTGAACAATCCACATTCATATATTCGTCGAGCATTTTATTCAGAGCTCGCCGACGTCGCCTCCGTTTAGTAGCAGTGCTCATCTGAAATAAAAACATAAGTCAGCTGTTGCATATAGTGCTGCTGACTCACTGGAAACATAGCCTCTTCCTAGAGACGCATCATTTTTCAGCGAAACAAAAGGCGTTAGACAGTTTTAGTGGTAGCGAAGACGCCAGGAATGGCAGCACCGAAAACACATGCAACAAACAGTACCGAAGGCATTTGTAAACTCTATGAATGGGCTGAAATCTGTAATCTACATATAGGGGAGGCTGGGGTGACTTGGCAGTCTTTTCTTCAAATGCCCATCCCGGCCAAACGACTAAATATTACAGAATTCCTTTAGTGCGGGTTGCCGGAGAGTAGTATTAGGAACATTTTTGCTTCAGATAGTCTTGTCTTCGAAAAATTCAATTACAAAAAAGTTCTAAAACTGCCAAGTCACCCCACTATTGGGGTGACTTGGCAGTAGGGTTGGGGTGAGTTGGCAGTATCATAAAACATTAACAAACTTTTGGTATTATACTGATCTAGGCTTGCATTATCATTGCTGCTACAAACACCGCCAAATTAGTTGCAAAACACAATCTTGGCAATTCATGTAAATTGCGATAATTCATGTTGCAACGAATCAACAAATAAGGGTTGGTTTGACGTACCTAGATGTTTCTGAGTCATTTTCCAATGCATAGCTTAGGTGTTAAGATGTGAACTTGTATTAAAATGTGAGTCACTAACACATCACTACCATCAGTTGTGATATGTTACAGACTACAAGAGTCAATCAACTACTAAGGACACAAAAAATGATGCTGCCATGTCACCCTAACCTAAGTAGGCCTACGGTTAAATCCTCAGCTCCGGCTAGAATGTTTTACACGATCAGGGGTCATGTATTCTGACCTAATTATAATGTCTTCAACATAGATTTATCTGAAATCTGTCACAAGGCGCGGTGGCTCATCGAATTACGTATTTTCAAAAGTTACATTTTTACATTTTTAGTAGGCCAATAGGCCTGATTTTTTGCTCTGAAAAAGTGGAAGTCCGAATCAATCTTTCTCTACAGTATTATCATTTCAGAGCTACTTTAAAAAGTAATAGGGATTTCGATTTGTGAAGCATATTATTTGCAATACCAATACTGCCATGTCACCCCAACATGATACTGCCAAGTCACCCCAACCCCAGTAAGGTAAAAAAATCAGCTCAATTACAATGTTAATATGATCTGAATGTTTTTATACTGTAGGAGTTCATGCACCATGACCTAAGTAAAATATCTTTAATAATGGTTTATGTCAAATCTATCACAAGACAAAAATGTCCCAAAAGTTGCGTATTTCCGAAAGTTACGATTTTTGCAAGTAAAATAGTTTTTTGCTCCTAAAAAAAGTACAAGTACAAATAATCCGCAGGTATCTTGCTCCAGCATCTTTATTTTAGAGTTACTTCAAAATGTATATTTCGGATTTTTGATTTATGAAGCCTATTAAGTGCAAGACCCCTACTGCCGTGTCACCCCAACTGCCAAGTCACCCCAGCTTCCCCTACAGATTACAGGGTTTTCGAAATTAACGAAACATTTTGAGATGTATCGTCAAGCAATGTCAATTATATTCAAGATTGCGGAAAACACATCGTAAATTATGAGACCATTAAATGCCTTCGGGAAGTGGATGACATCCTTATAGCAGACTCTGATTATGAAACTCATGTCCAAAACGTGAACAATTTCCTCAAAAGATGCGAACAGTACAGCATATCTTTAAACCCTTCAAAACTTAAAGTTGCTTTACCTCAAGCAGAATTTGCAGGTTTTCACTTGTCTACCTCCGAATACAGAGTGAGTAATAATCTCATAAAAGCTATTAAAGACTTTCCAACTCCCAAGGATCGCACTGATTTAAGATCATGGTTTGGCCTCGTAAATCAAATTGGAAACACAACAAATGAATTATCAGAACTCTCAGGATCTTTGCGACCACTCCTTAAAAAGGAAAATGAATTTGTCTGGACCTCTGAGCATAATCAATCATTCCTAAGCATGCGTGAAAAGTTGTCGAAACCTCCCTTAGCCTACTATAGTCCCAATCTCGTGACACTGTATTATATACTGACGCTTCGCGCCTTGAAGATATTGGTTTCTTATTGAAACAGCTGCAATCCGACAAGACATGGAAAGTAATACAAGCTGGTTCTCGGTTTCTATCGCCTGCGGAATCTCGATATGCTATGATAGAGCTGGAACTCCTCGCAGTCGTATGGGCAGTTAAAAAGTGTAAAATGTTTTTGGATGGACTTCGACATTTCGAAATAATGACTGATCATGCTCCGTTGATACCGTTCTTAAACAAATATACCTTGGATCAAATATAAAATCCACGATTACAACGTTTAAGAGGTCAATTGGACTGATTCTGTTTTACCGCCTCATGGATTAAAGGGAAAGAAAATGACGCAGCTGATGCATTATCACGTGCACCAGTAGACCAAGCATCCAGGTCGGACGAAGTTGGTGAACAAATAAGGCACCGAGTGTCCATAATCTCCGCACTTTCATATATTTCACATGAAAACGTCGATGTTTGGCTGGAGAAAATTTCCGACGTTGCTAAATTCGATACAGAATATCAACAGCTGAAGGAACTTATAATTCACGGATTCCCACTTGTCAAAAACGAAGTACCTTGCCAACTCCGACCATACTTCTATATGAAGGATAAGCTCACTGTAGACGACGATTTGATCGTTTTAGGACGACTACTGGTTCCTGCCAAAATGAGAAAGAATGTTCTTGATAAGCTCCTAAACATGCACCAAGGAGTAACGAAAACTAAGCAGAGGGCAAGATTGTCTATGTTTTGGCCAAGTATGAATAAAGAAATAGGACAACACTGTCAGACATATACTTCATGCCAAGCATCACTGCCAAGTCAAATGCGCGAACCAATGATGCCTGTTAAACGTCCGGAACGACCGTTTCAAGTGCTCCACGTGGATTTGTTTGATTATGCTGGTCAAAAATACTTTGCTTGCGTTGATGATTTCTCCGGGTGGCTCTCCCTAAATGCTCTGGGTAAGCACGCATCAACGAAACAAATGTTGACTGCTCTCAGAGACAGATTTATTGAGAAATCGGTCCCAGAGGTTTTGTTTTCTGACAATGGACCACAACTCGCCAGTCATGAAATGGAAACATTTTTACGACAATGGGGCGTAATTCACAAGACATCTTCACCAGGTTACCCACAAAGTAACGGAACTGCAGAAGCCGGAGTAAAACAATTGAAGAAAATGGTAAAAGGAAGTTATGACCATATAAAGAACACGATCGACTGGGACAAATTTGGCCAAGGATTATTATCATACTACAACACGCCAAGATATGATGGCCAGTCACCTGCGGAGCTTCTCTTCGGCCGTAATATACGCGACACTGTTCCGGCACATCGAAGATTTTTCAAGAAAGACTGGCAGCGATCTTTCGATGAGGCAGAATAAAAAGCAACGAGGATTCGAGAGAAAGTCATGGAACACTACAACGCCAGATCTCGTCACTTACCTTCACCAAAAGTTAATGATAGAGTAGTGATGCAGGACAACCGTTCCGGGAAATGGAATAAATATGGATTGGTGGTCGAAGTCGGTAATAACCGTGACTACCTGATAAAGTTACCTAGTGGTAGAATATTTCGTCGGAACCGAAGATTCCTTCGACGTCGAATAATAAACTTACCAGGAATGGTAGACTGCGACAGAGCCGACTCCTGTACAACCTAGGCCTCAAGGGAATCAAGCGACAAGATATGGACCAGTCGAATGTCACAAGAACAACAATACACGAGTTTCCTTGACAGTTTGATGAGAATAGCAAATTGATCAGCTTGATTTGGTAATTTCAAGTACACTTTTCATCTTTGGATGACCAGCTCAATGCTGGAAAGCAGAAGTCACTACTGAAATCCGTGCAGATGTTTGCATATCCATCTGAAATCCTGTGAGCAACGAGATGGTTGGATGTCATGATTACTTCGTAGGACTCGATAACTTCTTTCCGAACAGTTGACAATAATTCCCAGAAACGAACAGGATAAGAAAGTCAACGACCACGCCGTGAACAACGGACAAAAGCTATGCCGGCTGTCAATTGCAATGCGTACACTTATGGCTCTGCTCTCGCTCTGTCATGTGACACTAGGATTTCTTAGAAATAGAAGTTCCATTGATGATTCACTGTCTGCTACTATTAATAGTAAAGGGAAACCTTTCAACCATTGATAACAGAGTAGTTGTAAATTGATGGCTTTATATCGTTAAATTTCACATGTCGTAGCGTAGACATTCGACAAAGGAGCATTAAGCAACATAAATGATCAATTTGACACAATGCGGCAGCGCAACTACTAACGGATGTCAAGTAAATGAATAGCTTCCTAATGAGATGTTGAGACTGAAATACTTGGAAATAAGACGGGCAGCCAAAAATGCTGTAGCGAAACGCATCGTCCTGCAAGCTAGGTCAATGAACAAATTTCTTCAATGTACATAAAATTATGTCATATTTATGTATCATGAATTACGCAGATCTACTGAAAATAAAAAAAGACCTCTTCAATTTATCTCCAAAACTCACAAGTCCATCGTCAGTGTTAATAAATAAATTACCACAAAAAAATACAATCTCTTTAAACGAACTACTATATATAAATGCTTCCCTAATCATTAGATTTCCATAAGCACATCATTAGCTTTCTTATAGTAACTAACACTGCTTGGACGGGTATTTTAAAAAAATGTAGCGAAATTTTTCTCCCCGTAAGCTAGTGTTTATTTGACTATCTTTGTTGTATCGCTTCTGACTATGAATCTATTCTGTATCTATGCATATTAGTCAGTATCTATGTAATATTATGAAATTCATAATATAGCCTACTCTGGTGACTGCAGGTGGTCTTCTCATCAAGTAATATGAGTACCGATTAACGGATACCTAAAGGTGAACATAACACATGGAGGCCAGCTCTATCAGCTTTCAGTTGCGTCATCAGATTCCATCCAAAAGAAATCATCGAAAAAGCAACCACGTCAACTTGAAAAGCTGACTCCCAAGGAATTTTCAATCACATGAATTTGAGATGCTGCCAACAATTAATGACAATAGGGGCCTAGCCAAGATAACAATAAACCGCACGTTGATTCATGTTTGTCTTATCGCACATACGCACGCGTTGCGGAGAGCTTCATGTTCACGTGGCCAAACACATTTCACATGACGTATATGATGACATGCTTCCTAAAATGGCCCAATAATGCTAAAATGCCCCTTATAGCGATCTAAGTACAAAGCATCACATGCGCGCAGAACATGGAAGATTCTGATTTTGCCCTCTAAGGTAGGAAAGTGTCAAACACGGCGGGGAACTGCGCTTGACCTGACCATTCTCGAAATTCACCGTGCGCATGTATGCCTTGCTCCCCTTCTTGGCAACAATGACATCGTGATTCAATAACCCACGATGACGGGTACGGTGCTCACAATGGGATTGCCCTGCTACAATGCTTCCCTGTGTGCAACGTAATAAATGCATCCTCAACGAGCACTGGCATGAGTCGCCCTAAAATCTTCAAATCAATCATCAGCTGCATGCTGCTGCAAACATACAATATAACAAGATGCATGTAATCCGGACAACTGTCACTCGAAAAAATATCATCTCAGCTGTTTTTTGCAACTTTTCAAAAGCGAGAAGCTGCAATTTAATGGTTTTTTTAACAGTTTACTCCTATTTTATGACAGTTGTCCGCGAGATCCCTATTTAGCACATGCGTTCGGAGAAACGATACCATAAATGAAACCGTTTGATAAATGAGACAAATTAAAACGAATTAAAATTGTGATGTATTAACGGCTCATAAACAAAATATCATTTGAGACAGCTCACTCCATGCTAAAGAGGAAATTGCTCCCACTAGGTCAGCAAGCATTCATTCAACGCAGATGTGGCTTTCTGGGAATACCTGATTTTGAGGTAGCTATGGAAATTATGAAGGAATTTCTTGTGAATCTATATTTTCGATGACGACATCGAAAGAAATGAAGCTAGGAACGAAAGAGAAGATGAAGCAAGCTCCAACAGCACTCACTGTTGGCAAGCCTGGAGTCCACTCCTCGACCCGGCTGCTGTGTGTGTTGATCACGCCATCGACTTGGCGATGATTAGTGAGCCATTCATGCTTTCAACATCAGACATGGAACGCATTATTTCAGCCAATGCTATTGCAATGAGACCTCTTGATCACTTTTGGGCTGATTTGGACTTTGAACTAGGCACATGTGCATCCATTTTGCACTAGAAAGTAGCTGGACTTCCCATCTTAACTATCTCAAAAAGTCGAATTTTTTGCGTAGCAGCTGAGACGAGTTTTATGGAGACGTGTTATAGGCCAACTTACTCGTCTCTGACGCACGTCTCGGTGCGCCTTCATTTAGTCCAAATTTAGACGGCCGAACAATCACAAACTACCGAGCAAATCCTACCGGTAAAGCATGTTAGCGTTGCTTTGGGGGCCAAATGAGCCAAATAGTGGAGCTTTGCGGAGTTATGTTTTGAAATATAACTTAGACCAGTTAGACGAAACTGAGGCCAGTTTTGGACGTCACAATTGTTTCAGGGGAAAGTTGTTGAAATAAAAGAACAAATGAATAGAAAATACTTCTGCAGGACGATCAGCAGTTCTGTTAATTTTCCAATTATAAAATGTGAAAAATGATTCAATTAACAGAAGAGAAGAACTTCCAAAACAAATTCTTTCAAAACATTTTCTCTTCTTTGCAGCGAAGTTCAGTCTGTGGGGGAACCTCTCCGGTCGTTGTCCTCGTCTCTGCACCCTCCAACTCCCAACGCCGACAACAGTTGCAGATCTTCGAATTGATATCGGATGGGAAATTGGAAGAAGACCGCAGAGGACGCGAATATGGCAGTGGATCGCCGTTTCAAGAGATGAAAGACGTTTGTTCAGCACGGGAGGAGGAGGATTCACAGATGTCGATGGAAATGAATTCAAAGGCAATGAAGTGAAGAAGAAGACACGAAAACTCCTGGATGACGATGATGAAGTCTTTGTTGTTGTTCCCGGAAAGATTCTTTACCTCGAAATCGATGAAATTTGAAACTTTTTTCTTTTCTAATAAATTTTCCTGCAAATTTTTCTTTTTTAATTGAAATGAAATAAATTTTAATTTCTCTTCATTTTCATTTTGCAAATAAATGGCCGTCGATTTGAGAAGTTTCCAATTCATTTTCTCATTTAAATAACTTTCTTATTTGTTGATACAATTTCCTCCTCTTTTATCCAAATGACAACTTCGTAAACAAATTATTCACAAAACACATTGCAGGCAGAAGGGATCCCCCGGTGATAAATCACATCAGGGGCCCTTAACAGGTTTGCATTCAGGGGCCCCAACGGTGGAGTTCCGCAAGCTTTGATCAGGGCCCGTAGCGGTATTTAACCGCGTCCAATCTTAAAAAAGTAGGGTTATTTGTGTTACTCATTGTTCATTAAATAGTAGTATATCAGTAGCTTATACCCTTTTTTAATTCAGATCTAAAAAATCCTACCCGACAACCGCACGTGATTAGAGTTGTGAAAACAGTTTGCATTCAGAATTTCTTTATATTTTTGAAGAAATCACGTTATATAAGTCATCACGTAAGAAATCACGTATAAGTCATTCACTGTCGGAATCCAATACACGTAGTCTTGACAGGTGGAGTGCTCATATCACTAGATTCGTGTTGCCTCTTTCTCCTTCCACCATACCGATTGTGGGCGTTGTTGAAGAACTTAGACACGGTCAGTTCGACCTCCTTGCAGGTTGTCTCAAATAGATCTGCAGATGACTCTGAAAGGAAAAAATGCATGTTAAATTCACTGGCAGTTAAAATATATATTAAAGTCATATCTACCGTACAGTGATGCACAAACAACAGGATTTTATGAAAAAAGCGCAAATCGAATTTCCGAAAGCAATGAAAAATAAATCAGCAAGGCACAATAAAACTATGCTTATTTACAATTCAATATTATCTGCAATTCAACCAGAGATTTCGACAGATATTCCATTGCTCACAATCATGAGAAATAGTGGAGAGTGAGTGAGAGAGAGAGACAATGATGCAATGAGAAATGACAATGAGAAATGACAATGATGCAAATAAAGAAAATCTACTATCTATTCCTCCAGCATGATAACACAAGCTACGATGATTGATTTAATGTTTATTTAATTAAAACTTATTAGATATGGATATATTTCTTTGAAAAAATAGGATATCAATTAAAAAAAGAAATGAGGGCCAATGGAAAGGAATGAAATTAACACAGACAAATAAAGTGTGGGTATCTATTTACTTTATTGATAACATTAATTACATTTATTCATTTATCAAATTCTTAATGGTAATTAATTGAATATGCACAATTTTTAAGAAAATCGATCAGATATTTATAGATCCTATAAAATTTATAGAAATGTTTACATTTTAACGTTTCATTATCAGCATGATATGTACGAAAATGACAGATTTTTTGCAATTTCCTAAGAACATTATAATGACGCATCAGGTGGCTTTGACAAACACAATTTGAAAACAAGTTTGTAAAAGAATCGTTGCTCTTTGAAGAATGGACGAACATTACATTGCTCACTTAATGACATTTACGGATGCAAGCATGTTTATTGCAGTTATTGAGTTATATTCTAAAATTCTTATAGCTATACGCATTATATTTTAAATTTGTTATCTTCTTTCGTGCAGATAGTGGAACACATGTAATATAGATCACTCAAAGTAACACAGACAAATAAAATGAATAAACTACGTAATGTTATGGATAAAAAATTGCTTACAACTTGTATGCAGGCAACCCACTTTGTACATTCATCTAATTTGATTAAGAATTGTGTGACAAAAACCTCTTTCATTAATATTAATTTTTGATGCTGTACTACAAGCATTTTGAAAATTCTTACAAAAACCTTCACCGGATCACAATTCACCGGTAGTTAGACCATATACTCCAGTCTGACAGGACAGTTATCAAACTTAACAAATTTAAATGAAAAGGAAGTCAGTGAATAACCATGCCAAAGTGTTTGGTTCAAGCTCTTTTCTGTGTTACTTATTAGTTTGCATGCTTGAATTTACTGTTTACCTTAACTACGATTCACTTGTCTGACGATGATTTCGAAATACATATTACAAAAAGAAAAATATTCAAACCTCGAACATAACATCAGTTTACTTGGTTCTTCCCACATAATACCTACAAGTCAAGCCAAGGCATCTTCACCCTAATGAAACTTTATTTAGCAATAATGAGCTCATGCAATGCTGTTGCAATTATCAAAATAAACATCTCACCTGTAGCGGGTCCAAATCTTTGATCAAATGTTGCATTCTCTTTGACTTTAGAGCAATAATCAATATCACATGAATTTGATGGTTTTCAGCGAAAATATAGAAACAGTGCAGTACGTACTTCACTGAGTCTGCAATTAGATGGGAATCAAGACGTATCCATTAGATGAAGATATACCAGAGATTATTTCCAAACTGTAGGCATAATCGAATTACGACAGTATTCCTCTGAATGTCGAAAACACAAATCACTGACTTGAATCGCCGTTAAAAGTCTTATAAATTCGCAAGTTTGAGACTGCAGATAGTAATGCCGGCGAGTTTGCTGACTGATATGCGTACAGCCACATATCACGATGCAGTGGGAGATGGGAGTCGACTGTATCAAACAAATGACGCCTGCTTGATAAACATTACCAGCTCGCATCCTCTCTGTCATGTGACTCATGGAATGAAGGTCGGTTCAGCAGGCGAGCGACAGGGAAACTATTTCATATAGAGAATCGGTGTGCGCAGACGAGTCTTACGTAATTGTAGGACCAACAGGCATCTGAACAGCATTATGACTTCCCATATGTTCCAGCTAGGATATCATTTAAGATAAGTTTCTGAATGGATAAAAAGGATACAAGAAAATGAATAAATGAATTACGAGAGAGAGAGAGCAAAGAGAGAGAGAGAGAGAGAGTGAGTGAGCGAGTGAGAGAGAAGAGAAGAGAAGAAGGAATATGTCTGTGCTTCGTGCATTGTGCCGTCCTATCAAAAACGAATAATTAAGAGACGGAGTAGATTGAACTAAATATTCCTTTTGCAGGTGTATAGATCATATGACCACAATTAATTTCCAAATTTTCTATCTATTAATGAATCATATGTCCTATCTTGCAGACATCTTTTCATGATGTTGTTTTACATAGAATAGAATGTAATTTTACGTGACCCAAAAGTTGTATGGTAAAATTACATTGCCGAGTCTGTCAAATTACAGAAAGTAGGAAGTGGCACATAACTGAGGAAGCATGTGAATGATGTGTGTGGAGCTGCAGCATCATCTAGTGTAATCAGGGCATACCCTGAACATGCCCTGAAATTATATTGCCCTAAGGTTACCCTAATCTTGCCCTGATATGGAATTTTGAGAAAACTTGCTCGTTATTGATTTTCTCAGGGAAATTATCAAACATCTAGTCATTTACAAAGACAAAGAGCCTATTTTGAAAATTTATTGTTGCCCTAGTTTTGCCCGAGTTCCCTAAAGGGCCCCGTCAGGGACCCTGACATCATTTATCACCGGGGATGATATCGAATGAAGTTGTCTGAGAAATAGAAGAACTTGAAATTCAAAGTGAAATACAAATGTCAGCATTAGCAATGGAATAGAAATATGGCAGTAAGAGATATCGACACTGCAGGATCATAGACTTCTATAACATAGTTATGGATCATAGAAAGTGATAATACCATAAAGTCTTAGAGTGGAAATTTTACATGTATGTGCATTTTTATCGTCGTGGAATGTCGATATTCTCATTTTACCTATTTGACACGAATACTATTAGAAATTGATCGCAAATATTTTCATGGGCAGCATACCCATATTGTTAACCCTTATCGGTATAGCCGCCTACAAATTGTAGCAAGACGGAAAAATGTTTCATAAGGTGGGTGAGGTGAATAAGGCCCACTTGCTAGATCTCGGAAACTGCTTAACGAATTTAAGCGCAACAAAAAAGAAGTGAAAATACAATATATCTTATTTTCAATAAGTGTCACAAGATTTTTCGATTTTTGTCTTGTGGATCAGATTCTACAGCATTTCAAAAAAAGAGCATTCAAATTTCTTCTTTGATCTAATATTTGCTCTTCATTTGTTCAAGGATTTCATGACACAAAATATTGGTGTAGATGAGCTCTTGACATGGAAAATTATCTCTGGCGTATCCTCTCTATGACCTTATATAGTAGTTTGATTTTTGAGTTCGGGGGAAGTACGAAAAAATACTGATTATAAAACGATGTTAATGTAGCCAAAAGGACCATACAGAATGCTGGTAATGAGGCCCGTGCACAGTATAATCAGCACTCTGAAAATCCAACGAAAGTCAGATCCACGCAAACGTAAGCGTAGTCTTACGTAAGCTTAAAAAGCACAACTGCTTACAAAAGAACGTTTTGCTAATAAAAAGCGCTTCAAGCAAACACCTGTTCTATCCAAGAAACAAAACAGTAGGCCTAAGCTTAGTTGTAAAAAAGCTGAGCAAGCTGGCAATGAATCGTGATATGCAAAATTTGTTAGGAGGATGGAAAGTTAGAAAGGCCTATGAGACAATGTATATGTGATGACTGAATGGGTACTCAGACGCGAGCGCTGCGCCAGCACCGATATCCCATTTTTTGCTGACGCTACGCCAACGTCTGATGCCTTCTTTACGCCGCCATCGCGCGACCACTACGCCTTGATGACGCCGCCATTCCGCGATCACTGCGCCACCCTCCCTCTATTACTACACTGTACTATTCTGCTATAATCGCCTTCGTAGCGCCACAACTGTGATTGCATCACCCGATGAACTACTTACTTATAATCCTGCATTATATGTACGACCAAGGAGAGAGTAACTTAAAATCATGATGTGAAGTCGAGATAAAAGCCAATAATTTACTATCATCATCACAAAATTTAATTGCTGATGCAGAAAACACAGCAGTTCAATGTCTTCTCAAGTTCTCAGCTTTTTTCGATCACCTCTGACTCCAGCTCCGACGACTGAACGCAATCCTGAAAAGATTGGAAATAGAAAAACTTGAGTTTGACATTCGCAATCGTGTAAGTTATAAATGCAATTTTAGCCACTTTAACATCACTGCTCTAGGAACGCTCATAATCTCAAAAATATTAAATTGGTATGTACAGAAAGTTACAACGTGCATTCTCCTTTGTCTTTAATTAACATGCAAGAATTACGAAAACATAATAACTATAAATAATGATGAAGCATAATAAATCTAGTTACAGCTGATAGGCTTAGCTGCTATTTCGTCTATGCGCTATACTTGCCCGAGGTGAGCACCCACGCAATAGAAGATGCATGCGAATAGTATCTCACAAGAAATCTGACACACCATGCATGAAATTGATGTTCTTTCCAAGTTAACTTAATAATTTTCACACGAAATCTTTCGATCTAGAATACAAGATCATTTTCAGGAATGATTCATCTGATGGTCACGTGCAGTAGACCGAAAAATTTCGTATGACTATTCTTTAAAAGACAAGAGAATTTTATAATGCAATTTGGAAAGAGCATCGATTTTCTGCGGATTCCTTCGACTATATAGTCACTGTCGCGAATATTGCAGCTACGTGATTGCGTAATGTAGCAGCCTGAGCGCTGATTGGCCGCTGTGCGGTGCCTGCATGTGTGTGTTCGCATTGTCATAATAAAGGTTACCTTCGTGAAGCAAAGACGTGTTCTCTGCAAGAGTTAGATTCGGCACATGGCGCCCAACGTGGATGTAGTTTCACTTTCGAGTGAAGAGTGATACCACGGATAACTTTTTCGGATTTTTCGGTCATATCGTTACTGGAATTGGAGCTCTTCGTCTATGTTTATCTCACTGGTGGATTCGGGTTTGGAGGCTGATTTTTCGTGAACTGATATTTCTACTCGTGAGAAGACTTACCTCTGCGGAATTGGACTTGAACATTTTCACCGGCAGAGTCCGCTTACCTGTGTGAGATTGGACGTAGCAGATTTCATTCCTGGATTCGAAAGTGAGCTGTGCAACTAATAGACAGTAAGCTGTACATGTAAATTCGTAAGTTCGCTAGCTATACTCGAAAGGTATTTTGTTGAGACTTACATGTACAATTCTCATCTCCATCTTGTTGAATTCCGTAATTTGACGTTGTCCTTTTTATTACGTATCATACTTGTGTCGCCTATATTGAGTTGCCTGTATTTTGTGCTCGTTAGTCGGTCACTAGCTTGGTGGGATTTCTTTCTCTAGTAATTCGATACTTGTACGACTTGCCATTATGGATCAAGAAAATTTATCAAAGATGGATATTCTACAGGAAGCTAGACAAAAGAGGAGCAGAATACGGGCTGTGGTTACTCGTCATGTGAATTTGGCTAGTACAAGTATGGATACTGCAGTTGAAGGTAGAGTTGAGAGTTTACGGAAAAATATTCAAGATAAAGCTACGGAACTCGAAATAGTCAATGTTACCATTCAGAGGTTAATTGATGAAGATGATCTCGATGAGGATATAGATGATTGCCTTGATTACAGTTCGAAAATTGAAGCAACTCTGAAATTATTCGATATGTATTATCGTACATATGAAAAGCGTATTGCACACTCGAATTGCAATGAAAAGTTGCCAAAGCTACAGCTCCCAACCTTCGCTGGGAATGAATTAGAGTTTCGAGGATTTTGGGATGTATTCAATACTGCTATTTTACAAACTACAAATTTGACTGATGTGCAGAAATTCATTTATCTGAAATCATGTTTGTCGGGTGAAGCCAAAACTTGTATTGCTGGACTCTCATTGAGTGCAGAAAATTTTGCTTTAGCTGTCGACATACTTACCGAGAAATTTGGTCGTACTGATGCCATTATAAGACAGCATATACAAAAGTTACGGAGTTGCAAGGCCCTACAAGTATGCCCACTTCGTTGAAACAATTTTTGTACGAGATAAACCTTCATTCGAGGAGTCTTGAGAATCTACACATTACCAGCGATCAGTATGAGATTATGCTAGTACCGCTCCTGTTGCAAAAGTTGCCAGATTAAGTCAGACTTCGAATCTTGACGAAGGACCATGCCGATGTCTATACATTGAAAGGGTTCATTTCATTGCTCGCTAAAGAAATTGAAATGCGTGAGGAGTGCAAAGTATACAGCCAGCATTCGAAAGACTTTCCTACTGGTAAGCCTGTATCGCAACACGAGACAAATTTTCAACAAGATGCTAGTGCAATGTCTTTGGCTACTCACAGTGTTAGCAAGAATCAGTTGAAAAGGGACAAAAAGGTTATATCAAGGAAATATTGCGCTTATTGTGAGGCGACTGATCATTATTCATCTGATTGTCCCGTGATAAAAGATATAGAGTCAAGAGTTAGCTATCTGAAGGAAAATCAACGCTACTTCATTTGCCTCCGAAAGTTCCATAATGCGAGAAATTGCAGACTGAAGAAACGTTGTCAGATATGTTCTCGTTTGCATCATATAGTATCTGTACCCAGATCGATTGTGCAAAATTTCGGATACCAGTACTGAAGTTCGTGATGTATCGAGTAACAGAGTTGATAATCATGCTACCAGTAAGCAGCAAGTTACCCTGTACTTGAAAGGAAGTCGAAATGTGATATTGCCGTCCGCTAAGGTAGTCTTGCGTTCTGAAGAAGGAGAAGAGATTCTCATTCGTGCCTTATTGGATCAGTGTTCAACTAAGACCTTCATTCGGAGCGACATTTGCAAAGATCTTAGTATGAAAACCAGAGTTTGGCGAACTAGTTAAGGTTAATGCCTTTGGAGCGGAGTCTCAAACCATGCTGACGGCAGGAAAGGTGAAATGCAAGATCAGAAAAGTTGACGGGTATGAGGAAATCCCCTTGGTTGCACAGGTGGTAGATGCGATATGCGTACCCCAACCATCTTATCGACTTTCCAGTTTCAGTCAGTTTTCCGATCTTGAGTTGGCAGATGAGTATGATTACAGGGATGCAGATGAACCGATTTCGTTGTTGATTGGAGCCGATTTCTACTCTGACGTCGTGACCGATAAGACAATTCGAGGTGAAGAAGGTCCAGTGGCACTTTCAAGTAAGGTCGGTTGGCTTGCATCGGGAGTTCTGTCGGTGACCGGTGATCCGATTGAAGAGGTAGATGTGCTGCACGTTGATTGCGCTAAGACAGCCGATGAACTTTTCGAGCAATTCTGGCAGTTGGAGCATATTGGCATAACTGACAAGGGTGACGCGACATGAGCAGAATTCTTGTCTGATGCTTCCTTTGATGTGGATTTAAATGCGTACTCAATTCAGTTACCTTGGAAAATCGAAAAGAATGATCTTGCTTTGAAAACGAATTTCGACGTTAGCTTGAGAAGATTGAGGTCGGTCTTGAAACAGCTGAGGAGTAATCCAGCTTTACTGTCGGAATATCAGCGCATTCTATATGAGCAGCTAGCATCAGATGTCCTTGACTCAGTTCCAGATGCTCCTGATGGGTCGATTATCCATTATCTGCCACATCATCCGGTGATACGTCCGAATGCTACATCAACCAAAGTGAGAATTGTACTGGACGCTTCATCACATGCACGAGGTGAACCTTCTTTGAACGATTGTGTTGTCAAAGGTCCGTGCCGGCTGCCTCAAATTCCTGCCTTGTTGATCAAATTTCGTCTAAATCCCATCGCGATATTGGCAGATTTAGAAAAGGCTTTTCTCCAAATTGCTGTTGACAAGATTGACAGAGATGTCCTTAGAATCATCTGGATAGAAGATCCACACGATGTTCGAGCCCCATTGAAGATATATCGGTATAAAGCGTTGATATTTGAATTGAAATGCTCTCCTGCTGTATTGGAACACATCATTCATCTTCACCTTCACAAGTTTGAAGAAAGCGAACCTGTATTGATCGAGAAACTTAAGAACGAGGTGTATGTGGATAATCTGATATCTGGCGAAAGCTCATTGGATAAGGCCATAGAATTGTTTCGAAAAAGCAGAGAGATATTCAGCAAGGGAAATTTCAATCTCAGACAATGGTACACAAACAATCCAGAATTCCAGGAGTTCATTGAAATCCAAGTCGGACAGACCGAGCCTGCTGTAAGCATTCCAACATTTGGTGAAGAGGAATTGAATCCGACCACGACGTCAAGCAAACACATGAAGGTATTGGGTCTTCTTTGGGACAATGCAAGTGATGAATTTATCCTAGATTTATCGTTCCTGAAGGATTTGAAGTCCGAACATTACCGTAAGCGCGAACTCCTGCATGTTACAGGTCAGATCTATGACCCTTTGGTATACTGTGTCCTATCTTGATACAGCCGAAGATGTTGTTTCAGGAAGTATGCAAATCCAAGAGTAAGTGGGATTCTTTGGTAGATGAGAATGTTGAACAAGAATTCAACATTTGGATCGAAGACGCGCTAAATTTGGTGTTCAGAGTTCGAAGATACATTCAGCTACTTTCGTCTGACATCATAGATGTTTCATTACATGGATTTTCGGATGCATCGTCGGTAAGCTATGCTGCTGTTATCTATCTACGGATTGGGTATGTCTCCGGAAGAAACGAATGTTTCTTCATCATGGCAAAGTCGAGGATTGCACCCTTTGCGAAACCACAAACAATTCCTCGTTTGGAGCTACTCGGCACTTTGATTCTCTCTCGCTTGTTGTCATTCGTAATTCAACTATTTCCAAGTGTGAGGTATCACTGTTGGTGCGACAGTAGGACGGTGTTGTTTTGGATACAGCAAGAACATAAGATATGGGAAAACATATGTGCAGAACCGAGTTTGCGAGATTCGTCGTTAGTTGGAGCTGACTGTTGGAATTTCGTTCCTGGAGATGCTAATCCGGGCGACGTCGCCACGAGACCATAACTCCACGTTCTTTGAAGAACAATATGCAGTGGTTCAGAGGACCCGACTGGCTGCACTCTAGTCCAGAAGATTGGCCAAAGGATGTAACAGGTGCTGACACTGACGTCGTGAATGTCATCGATGCTGAGGTGGAGAGTGAGCCTCATGTAGTATTACATGTTCAAGAAATTCACAGCAGTCTGAAGATTATTGACATGACGCATTATGATTCCTATGAAACTTTACTTCGAGTGTGTGCGTATGTCTTGCGAATATCACCATCACATAGACGACTGCATGAACCCCTTCATTCCATTGAATTGTCATCTTCAGAGATCGACCACGCTGAGCTGCAATTGATTCAAGCATTACAAGAAGTTGACTACGCCTCGGAGCTATCGCATCTAAAGCACGGCACTGCATCTACGGGCTTAACAAGGAATCTTCGTCTGGTCTTGGATGAGAATGGGCTGATTCGTACACGAGGTCGTTTATCTTCCTGTTTGACAGTTGAGGCCAATTGTCCTGTTCTCCTACCAAGAAATGAGAATTTCTGCAGACTGTTTATCAATTATGCGCATGGGAAGACTTTGCATGGCGGTGTTTCTGCAACACTATCGAAGATTCGAGGAAGGTACTGGCTTCTGAAAGGTCGACATGCAGTGAAACGTGAATTAAGAAAGTGCTTCTGGTGCAAACGCATTTCTGGTCTTCCTTACAAGAATACGCCTATTCCAGATTTGCCACATTGTCGAGTTGAGCAGTACAGAGCTTTTCAAACTGTTGTTCTGGACTATTGCGGCCCATTGAGATACCGGTCCGGGGAGGATAGATCACTGAAGTGCTACGTGTGTCTCTTTACATGTACAGCGACGAGAGCCGTACACCTGGAGTTGATATCGGACTTGAGCACAAGGACCTTTCTACGCGCGTTTCGAAGATTCTGTTCAAGACGAGGAATCCCGTCTGTCATTAGTGACAACTTCTCGTCATTTAAGCGGGCGTTCAATGAGTTAACAGCAGCGTCTGAAGATCAACTTGTTAGAAGACATGTCGCAGTACAGCGCATCGATTGGAAATTCATAACAGAATACAGTCCATGGCAAGGTGGGTTTTATGAACGCCTGGTAGGAGATCTGAAAACAGCGCTCAAGAAAGTTTTCAAAGTTTTCAAAGCTCAAGCGATGAGCTACAGACGGTACTCGCAGAAATTGAGGCTGTCATGAACTCAAGGCCATTGTGCTACGTAGCAGATGAAGTTGAGCAGGTGATCACCCCCTCTCATTTTCTTACTCTCAAAAGGCATATCTCGGAACCAAGTGCAAGGAATTCGGGAAGTCCTCCAGTTGAAGTCAACCTGGTAACAAGACTCAAAGGATGCAGAAGATTTCTTGATAGGTTCTGGCGAGTATGGTACGAAAGATACATCACCTCATTGAGAGAAAGAAGCATGAAGAACTCAAGAGCATCAAATGTTGTTCCAGGTGCCGGTGACATCGTGCTGCTAAAGGAAGACAAGCCCAGACTACAATGGAAGATTGGAAGAATAGAAACATGCACTCGAGGAAGAGATGGAGCTACGCGTTCGGCTCTAGTTAAAATTGCTAGCGGGAGGGGGTCTACCAAGTTAGTACGTAGACCGACAAAGTTATTGATCCCCCTAGAATCGAGCACTAAGTCTGAGTCATGATTTGGTATGTTAAAGAAACATATATGTATATTGCATTACAAGTATATTCGCTTCATACATATTATCTTTTGATTGTGTCGTTACATAAGTTTAGTCATGATGAACTTTAGATGATGTATGTCAGGCGATTGATCTGATTATTAATTAATTTATGAACAGTGAAATTTCCTATGTACCTGATTTCCTAACTGATTATTTCTACGCTCTCTCTCGTGATCATTAGAAGAATCGAATATGTACCCTGAGATCTGAGTTTGGTGTGTTATTTTTCTCAATCACAGAGTTCTCTATTTTTTGTGACTTTGTTTTTGTGTTGTGGCGACAAATGACATGTATGACATGATACGCATTTTCGAGTTGTTTTATGTTCAATTGAGTACTTGAATTTTGAATTTTCTGTGAAAATTTGGGGGAATGTCGCGAATATTGCAGCTACGTGATTGCGTAATGTAGCAGCCTGAGCGCTGATTGGCCGCTGTGCGGTGCCTGCATGTCTGTGTTCGCATTGTCATAA
>CAJQUW010009313.1:0-57683 GCA_907163375.1 Prostheceraeus crozeri
TAGCAGATGCACGAAATCTAGTTCACATGATGATTTCACCATTCTCTTCTCAGCATTCCTCAGTGCATGGTCTATACACAGAGCACAGGCACATCACCTGTAAGGAGCTCTCTCTGAATACATGAGTGAAAAAACGGCTCCGCCTTCACATTGAATTTGTTTAGGATTCATTGTCTATTTTCCCTGCATTTTCACCTTTTTAGGTTGATGTTATTTTCTTCTGCAATTTACTGCGACAAAATTGACTAAATACAGCATCATCTTCACTTAGTTCATCATCCTGAAGACACCTGTTTGTATTCCATTTTCTCTAATAGATTTTCAATTTGTTGATTCACATAAGATACTTGGGGTTATTTGGAGCTGTGATCTGCGATGGAATCTCCATTTGATTATGTCCGTAAGATCTTTGTTCAAAGACTACAGTGTCTTCAAGTTTTAAAAAATTTTCTGTCCAAAGATGAATTGTTCTGCATATATAATGGTTTACTACGATCGATTTTGGAGTACTGTTCACCTCTCTTTATTGCTATGCCCACTTTTTTGTCTGATGAAATTGAAAAACTTCAACGCCGAGCACACAGAATCATCTGTGGTTTTGAATGTTCTTGTGGCTGTTTGGAGCCTCTAAGTGTTAGAAGACTGAACTCAGCGTCCAAACTTTTCAGAAAGTGCTCTTTCCTATTACATCCGTTACATTCAATCTTCCCAAGTGTTAGTGAACGTTCTGGTAGACTGATTGTTCCATTGTGCCGAACATCTCGACGCCTCAATTCTTTTATGATGTTTATGTCAGTTTATTTCATGCACGAACGTAATGTTAATTTTTGGTGATTTATATAATTTTTGCTATATTTAATTTGTCATTTATGATTTTCATTCATTTTCAAATTTACACATTTCTCTCTCTCTTCTCTATCCTTCGCATTTTCTTTCAGTAATTTTCTTGACCGTAACAGAATGCGAATCATAGAATTCTTTGATATTGCCATAGAGTTCTGTCTCTTTATATCAGACTCTCAGTAGATGCATAGAGATATGAGGCAGTCGGATTTCTGTGAGATATTTCAACCCTCTTGAAATGCATGATGCAAGTGAACGAGGGAGACGGTGCGGGGCTGAAAGAAGAGAAGTAGAGAGAGTTTACGTTACTTGCGACAGTCAACACAGTGGGTTGAGTGGAATGCTTGAACAAATATCACGTCACAGTTGGAGCGAAGTGCACGGCACCAAATTTGGTTATCACAGACTATCTACAACATTTCCAACCGTTCAGAAGGGAATATTGTTGATTTATTTCAATATTTGTTTGACAATGTGTTTTACACGGTGAGAGTTTGAATATATTAACCTTTATGTAACCACCGACACGGGTGAACATTTCCTCAACTATGTGAAGCATGCATAAACCACAAATCTCCCTGGAAAAAATGGTCAAAAATATCGTTCTCAGCATAGAAATTTTTTGTAGAACTTCTCTCTCTGGCAGACGAGTTGATCGCTCAATGAACTGAAACTTCGAAGTTAATTATTAATTCCTTCAGAACATTTATAAATGCATTCATTAAAAGTGGATCATTTTATCGGTATAAATCATCACATTTGTACAAGGCGCACTCTGCAATGCAGCCAAACCAGACAAGCAAGAGAGAAAATGAATTGTCGCACAGAATCGTCCATTTGTCGTACAACAAAGGTGTAAGAAGTCACAGCCCAGCGTATTCCAATTCCACAGAATTAGATTGTTTAATCGTATCACTTTGCTAGAAGTGCAAACTGATTCAAACAGATGGCACATGCAGGAACTTAATAAGTGGGCAAAAAGAAATTTTTAATACCTCACAGAGATAGGAAAAATAGTCGTGCGTCGCTTGCGGATTGTTGTGAATTCCTTCAAAATGCTCCGATCGCCAAGATTCCTTCAGATTTGAGGAATTCAGATCATTGCGCAAAGGTTTTCTCGATAATGTTAGGCCTTCCTATCATTATTAAAAAGTTAGCAGGCGCACGAAAAACGTTCACAAACTTCTCTGTAGAACTTGACATCGTCTGTGTCTCTTTGCTTTGTGATCCGGTTGATAACAGTCACTGAAACTTCGCACAATTTGTCATTGTTCGATTGCTATGGTATTATGTCAGCAGATTGTGCCATTTCATTAGCCTCACATGTTCCAATGTTTCCTTTCTAGTCAAACAGAAGAAGAGACGATCTGTGAAATTTTGTGCATATAATGCTGCAGATTATCAACAAGGATATTTACTTGACACACATGTAAAAGTCATGGCCATGAATAGACATCTAATGTTACAGACTGGCAACATAGATGTTTAACAGACATTCCAATGAAATAGTCCATGAGTTGACATAGATGTTCAATGCTTTTTTTAAATTCCAACGGCTTCTAGGGACTCTACCATTTATCAACACCATGAGCACTTTTGTTGACAGACGTGGCGATCCTCACGTCAGATACAGCAGTGGAACACCTCACTCACACCGCATCTAGTCAGCAGCGATCATTTACACTTCTCACACTCAATGAGAGTTGCATCTGGTCTTCAAGCTCTGTAAGTGATGTCATAATCAAGTAGTATTCCGCATCAAAATCGTATTTCTGCATTTGCTTTACTTTGGACAGTGGCAGTTCCTCTATTCCAATTTTCATCGGGAGGAGGACGTTATATGATACTCAGGATCCTCCCGTGTGCATTAGCTTCCATTTTCTCCTATTTCTGGTACATCGCTATTATCTTGTCCCTGTTATCGGAGACGCAATTTTCTCCTCCCCAATGTGTGAATGATAAACTGGAAATTGACACATTTTTCACCTATCACAAGTGAATGTGAGGTTGTGGTCTATTTCCGATCTTCTTTGCTCCTCACATGTCAAGCTGTGGAGACGGCTTATTCGGTATGCTGAAGTAAGAAATTCAAAGGGCACAGGTGAAAGTGCAAACTTCAAACATCTTCTTTTGAATGTGAGGATGTGATTGAAGTCGATATTAATTATTAGAAAAATCAAAATTATCAATTATAACCTAGAATAGTTTTTGTTGTGGTCCTGTATGCTGATGTTTTAACATTTCAACACCTCCGGAAAAAGTGCAAGTGGACCTCTCTCCGCTGTCCGCACGATGAACCCTCCTCCCCACCGGCGGCCGCATGTGGACCTCTCTCCGCTGTCCGCAAGATGAACCCACTCCTCACCGGTGACCGCATGCGGACCTCTCTCCGCTGTCTGCACGATGAACCCTCCTTCCCACCGGTGGCCGCATGTGGACCTCTCTCCGCTGTCCGCACGATGAACTTCACTCCTCACCGGTGACCGCATGCGGACCTCTCTGCGCTGTCCGCACGATGAACTTCACTCCTCACCGGTGACCGCATGCGGACCTCTCTGCGCTGTCCGCACGATGAACTTCACTCCTCACCGGTGACCGCATGCGGACCTCTCTCCGCTGTCCGCACGATGAACTTCACTCCTCACCGGCGGCCGCATGTGGACCTCTCTCCGCTGTCCGCACGATGAACTTCACTCCTCACCGGCGGCCGCATGTGGACCTCTCTCCGCTGTCCGCACGATGAACTTCACTCCTCACCGGTGACCGCATGTGGACCTCTCTCCGCTGTCCGCACGATGAACTTCACTCCTCACCGGTGGCCGCATGTGGACCTCTCTGCGTTGTCCGCACGATGAACCCTCCTCCCCACCGGCGGCCGCATGTGGACTTCTCTCCGCTGTCCGCACGATGAACCCTCCTTCCCACCGGTGGCCGCATGTGGTCCTCTCTCCGCTGTCCGCACGATGAACTTCCCTCCCCACCGGCGGCCGCAGGTGGACCTCTCTGCGTTGTCCGCACGATGAACTTCACTCCCCACCGGCGGCCGCATGTGGACCTCTCTCCGCTGTCCGCACGATGAACCCTCCTTCCCACCGGTGGCTGCATATGGACCTCTCTCCGCTGTCCGCACGATGAACCGTCCTCCCCACCGGTGACCGCATGTGGACTTCTCTCCGCTGTCCGCACGATGAACCCTCCTTCCCACCGGTGGCCGCATATGGACCTCTCTGCGCTGTCCGCACGATGAACCCTCCTTCCCACCGGTGGCCGCATATGGACCTCTCTCCACTGTCCGCACGATGAACCCTCCTCCCCACCGGTGGCCGCATATGGACCTCTCTCCGCTGTCCGCACGATGAACTTCCCTCCCCACCGGTGGCCGCATATGGACCTCTCTTCGCTGTCCGCACGATGAACCCCCTCCCACTGTCCGCACGTGGATACCCCCCACCCACAGTTCATGCAGAAATAATTAACATTGACATTAATGAAGTTTGCATCGCATCCTCTTGGATGACGACGATTTTCTCTCAAAGTCCTTGTTGGTTACATCACTCGTCTTCTCTCTCATGAAAGTCAATCAACTTTCACAAGTGCTTTCATCGGACAAGACTCGAGCAGTTTCGTCACTTTATGTCAACAACTTCCCTGATTCCACCTGCGCCGCGTTCCTCTGCAGAGCGACAAGATCGCCGGCAAATCGACCGCACCAGCGAAGAATTCTTTCTCACCCTCGTCTCAATATGTCTGTCTCACTTGTCTGCAAGATTGATTCGGATCAAATCTCAATCAGTTCTGAGCCATTTTGACATGGTGTCGGTGAATACCACGGGCGAATGCAATGGGGAGGAAAGGAGGCGAAGATGTGATTGTAAAGATGCTGCAGAATTTACAGAAATAGTAAAAGGTCCCCTCCCCTCCGAAATTACACCTCTGTTTGAGCCTGTCACTGTCTGTCACCTACTCAGTGCTAAATCTTCTTAACTACTTCAGGGCGTCGACTGATCTTATCATTTCACTTTCACAGCTGAATGTTCAGCGTTAATGCAATTCGTTTTGTGCATCGAGTCGGATTAAAGCTGTCTAAGGTGGGATGATCACATAAGCAATGTGACAAAAAAGGCATCCATGCTATTTTATGTTTTACACAAATTACGGCCCTTTTTTACGCACAATGAGCTCCATGCATTATATGCCGGCTTCATTCGTCCTGTTTTAGAGTGCGCCTGTCCAGTGTTTGTTGGACTCTTAATCTTGTAAATAAAATTCTTTCGCCTGATTTCCATTGATATGTGTGCACATAAAATTATTTTCCATGATGGAGAAAGAAAATGCAAATGTGAGCTGGACGAATTGACGAAAAGAAGATACAAAATAAGCCGCGCATTATATGAATCACCAGAGTTAGAAACGGGCCTACTTTTAAGGCCCAATCCCGTTAGCACTTAATTCCAGGACCGTTACAATTAAATCGTTGTATATTTATATGCATTGCATTAATTAAATTGTTAATTAATTACTTAAATTATCACCACGTTAATGCTTGCGGAAGAATGAACACTGAATGGGTGACATTTGACGCAAAAGACCGACTAATTTCAATTCCTGTGGCTGCTCACGAGAAAAATAAGATAGATTAGGATGTACAGTAGCTGAAAAAAGAAAATACCTGTTGAGAAGCAATGTGAAAGACTATTGAGACGAAGAACAGGCGAAACTGCTGTCAGTATGTAAAATCTAATTGGATACGTCCTCAGATATTTCATTGTAGTACTGTTTAGAATCTGAAAGCCACCCGGATGTCGAATGCTACATCTGATTGCCCGCTGTCGATGATGAGAATTGCAGCTAAACTCCCACAAGGAATGGGCCCTCATACCAGCCCAGCTTCCTAAATTAGCAGCGTCGGACCATCTGATTCAAATCGAATTTAAGAAATTGCAAGCTGTACAACGAAAATCAAAAGGGAATAATTGCCTTCAACACCAATGGCGCATAGCTTTGTATGAGTTATTATAGCATTAAGATCACCAGAAATATCCTTCGGTTCATAATCTCCGCCCTCCTTCCTACAGTCCTAATCATTTCGGGAGGGGAACTGCTATCACACCACGCTCTTGCCTACGCAACTGGCTTTATATAAAATAAATATTTATTATTCTCTCACAAATTTACATATTCCGTGAGCACGCCATATTCCGTATTTCGCGTATTCCGACAGTTCGTCCTGGATTGTCAATGTAATGACATGTTACCTAGGAATAGAAAATGTCACAGTTATATTGTCACTCAAATATTAAATGTCATGTAGAAGTCAGAGTGCTAAGCATTAATTGTTGACGTGATCCTTAACTTTTCATTAAATTCGGGAAAATCCACGTGTCACGGTGTGTTTTTTAGGGGTTATACCTCAAGTTTCATGCCCACTCTGGAAACCAAATGGAGGTTGTTCCACATGTCGTAGGAAGTGTAGAAAAACAAATTTGAAAAAAATCTGTCGAGCTTTTTCTTTCATCAGCTTTTTTGCACCTTTTTGCTTTTTTTGCTTTCATGTTATTATAGACTTTCCTTGAAATTATGTGCCCACTCTAGAAACTAAATGGAGATTGCTTAATATATCATAGGGAGTATAAAAAAGTAAATTTGAAAAAAATCTGTCGAGCTTTTTCTTTCATCAGCTTTTTTGCACCTTTTTGTTTTTCCACATAATTGTTCTAATACATTTTCCTTGAAGTAATGTGCCCACTCTACAAACCAAATGCAGATTGCTTCACATGTCCTAGGAAATACTTAAAATGCAAATTGAAAATAATCTGTCGAGCCCTTTTCTTTCAGCAGCTGGTTTCCACTTTTTCGCCTTTTTGCATAATTGTCATAGCACGCTTTCCTCGAAATTATATGACCTTGTCCATATCTCTGACAAAACTCTAAATAGTTGCTGAAATGCATACAGTTGCTTATATGATTATAGAGATCAGATAAATGTATTTTAATCTGGTAAGCTATACTGATGATATTAAAGCTGTTTTACTCCTTTTGTATGCATGCCTAATCAATTCTCTAGGCCAATTAATGCTTGCATCGTATCTACTCTATGAAAAAGCAATTGGAAGTTTAGATGAAAACACTAATTTGATGATAGCATTCTAACACCTTTTCAATTTTGAAACTTTTAATTTGCGTTGTTTTATGCCTCGTATTTCATCGACAAAACTGAATGCTAGAACCCTATAAGAATAGTCACTGTGTTGTGCTGCTGAAAGCTAATGAATGGCTTATATTTCCATGATAATCGCTCACCCTTGAAAAAACGTGGTTGAAAAAAATTCCCCTAATATTAACATGTCTATATAGCAATAATAACAAGATTATGGCCAAATATAGCGAATAATCAAAATTAGAATGACAGTAAGCCGATTTGCTCATATGAACTACCGCATACATATAGGACAATCACTTCAAGAATAAAGAAAAGCAGTCGAATATGATGACTGTTGTAAGTGCACACAGCTTTTAAGAGCTTTTTATGGTATTCTGAATTGTCCATCGAAGATACTTTGAAATTTTGCCATGTTATGGAGAAATTGTGATGAACTGCTTCACTTGCCTGCTCGCTGAAAAGACCTAATCCAAGCATTTGCGAAGTACAAAAATGTTCAATATGATTTTTTCGGCATTTATCACGTAACTAAACCAAAGCGGAGATCATAGCAATCGAACAATGAATCCTAATGTCAAATATGGCTACCTTCATTGTATGATCATCAATAACTAGCTACATATTTGATATTTCAGCAACTATTTATGTCAGAGATATGGACAAGGTCATATAATTTCGAGGAAAGCGTGCTATGACAATTATGCAAAAAGGCGAAAAAGTGGAAACCAGCTGCTGAAAGAAAAGGGCTCGACAGATTATTTTCAATTTGCATTTTAAGTATTTCCTAGGACATGTGAAGCAATCTGCATTTGGTTTGTAGAGTGGGTACACTACTTCAAGGAAAATGTATTAGAACAATTATGTGGAAAAGCAAAAAAGGTGCAAAAAAGCTGGTGAAAGAAAAGGGCTCGACAGACATTTTTCAAATTTACTTTTTTATACTCCCTATGATATATTAAGCAATCTCCATTTAGTTTCTAGAGTGGGCACATAAATTCAAGGAAAGTCTATAATAACATGAAAGCAAAAAAAGCAAAAAAGTGTAAAAAAGCTGCAGAAAGAAAAGGGCTCGATAGATTTTTTTCAAATTTGTTTTTCTACACTTCCTACGACATGTGGAACAACCTCCATTTGATTTCCAGAGTGGGCATGAAACTTGAGGTATAACCCCTAAAAAACACACCGTGGTGTAGAGGCCAATAGACATTAGCATAACCTTGATAGTGCATCATCAAATAGAAGTAATTCTTCAAGACAACAAATGAACACAAGCCAAGTGATCAAGTTGCAAATATTAATTTCATACTGAAAAGTCAATATCCCATTAACTTTCGGAAAGACATCATCATGTGAACTGAATGTAAATTTCATTGAAAATCTACAACTTATACTCGTATTTTAAAGATAATAGTCGAGGAGATTCATTGTTCACTTTGAGTAAGTCTGGTGGGCTCAACCCAATCGCTATATGTTAATTAAAACTCCGTCGCTCTCTATGACGGCAAATTTCTTTACATGTTTTAGGTGATCATTGGAATATAGTACCTACTTCCAATCTAGCATACTTTATTGATTTATATTTTGAATTAAAAATACCTGTAATGCGCTTCTTTATCTTATCTCATCTGCCCTAAAGTATGTGGGCATTGGGGCTGTATGATATCCTTTCGTATTCTTTGTTTAGGGTCATGGCTGCAATGTAGGATTCGGTCATTAGTTTTGTTTAGATTCTTTAACACTGGTGTTGGTTTTCTTGCACATCAATAGAGAGGGGATATTACATAGGCGCCTGATAATGATAATTGATGTTCATACAATGTTTTTGACCATTAAAATATGCTCTAACTTGGCATGATAGGCTACTTTGCGGCACTAGGCATGTATTACAATTATGTTCCAAATACAGGCATTTTTTAAATGTTCAAATAAAGACACTGGTACATGAATTTAGAAATTACATAGGCAATAATCCATCAAAGCAATGCATATTTGTTTTTTTTCTTTTGACGTCGCCACTTTTAAGACAAAATCGCTCACAATCTCTCAGACATTCGGATTATCCACCTCTTCCTTATCAGTTTCGAAGAGAAAGAAGTAATTGTCAGGTCTATTGTCTAAAATCAGAGCTGTTTAATCCTACACTTTTAATAAGGCCCGTCTCTTCAAGCTGAAGTCATCTCCAAATGCGACATTCATAGCTCTGTACATCACAGGTCGACTCCGAACATTCTCCCATCAATTGCTGTTAACTGAAGTGGACACGAGGCCGAATCGCTTCATAGTGCTGTCCATCTCGGCTATTTTCGTCCCACCTCTCTCTCTCAATGAGTGACAATTGTATGGACACAGCTGTTTTGTTGATACGCCACGTGTTGACACCGTGTCTGTTGGAGGCAGCACTTGAAATGTCATCAAGTCACCAGTCCATCAAAGACACATCTTCAGCGTGTTGTTTTGGTTAGCGAGGAAGACAGCTGACCATAAGATGGACTGACAATTGGAGGAAGATTAAAATCTCTTCTACAGATGCAACTAAACACTTGTCGTCATGAATTTTGAACTGAACTGGCGCCTGACGACAGCACTGCGGAATCGATCAATTATAAAACTTTCTTGATCGGAGAAGTTTCATCTGAATATTGGCCACCGAGAAGCATCAAGGCCTGATATTTGGACTTTCAAAGTCAGCAGTGAGGAGGAGTAGGAACCATGATCGAATTTCAGGTCACACAACTTGAGCTTTCGGCAATTAATGGGACGTCAAAACGTTTCAATGCTTGTGTACGTGAAGTTCACCTACACTACTGTTGTGATATACAGCTGTGGTCTCATTACTTGAATCAAAATTATTCATTTTTCAATAGAATGATTCAAACCAAGAATTCATGCAATGTAAGTTTATTGTATCAGTGCAACACCATGATCGACGAGACGATTTCAATGACAGCTTTAATGATGTCTGAAATCATTTATTCTTGAAGACATGTTTCTCTAAGATATCAATGCCCCATTCGATTTATTTTTATTTTTTTAATTTCAACAACCCTATTTTCCCTGGACGCGTCCTTTGCAATTTGCCGCCATTTCAAGTCCTCCACTCTTCTTCTGTGCAGTGTTTTATCCAGCCCTGTTTTGGGGGGGAGTTTCCCCCTAGATGTCAAAATTCCCCCCCCCCTATGAAGGAAAACAACGAAAATCATACACTTGATAAAGGATGTATAGCTTTAAATTTTTAAGATCGTAAATCGCCTTTGGCTTTTAAATCGCTGAATGAAGTGACGCTCCGCTGACTGCAGACCGGTTATATGTGCGCCTTTAGGAACAGCGTCCGTGGAAAGGAGTTTTTCCACTATGAATCGAGTTACAACTCGCTTAAGGCAAAGATTGTTGCCGCATCACGTCCGCGATGCAATGCTGGTCAGCATTGAGGTATCCAAGATTGATGATTTCACGTTAATTGTGAAACTCTGGCATTCTAGCAAGGCCAGACGACTGCAAATTCCAGACAGTAAACAATAACACTCATAATTCTCATCCTTCTTCCTGTTTTTTGGAAAATGAATTTTTATAGTACAATGGCTATTTTCTACATTATGTAAAAGTACTAAGGAATTCTGGGGCATTCCACAAGTAAAAAACTTTCAGTCATTGAATAATAAATTAATCTGGAACAAGTGATTAGCTAAAAGTTACAATTTGAAACATTTCACCATCTCGAAATTATAGTCCTAAAATATACATGTATAATAGGCATGTTTTGCAGTATTCATGAACAGTGAAATGTCATGTGTAGAGGGCCATTTATATTTTATATAAGGAGTTGGAATTTCTCATTGCCTGATGTCAGGATGCACAAACATTCAACCCCTCCCTTTATCAAAATTCTCCCCTGAACCACTAGGAGTGGATAAAACACTGTCTTCTGTGCTCTCCACGTCTCTCTTGATACAGTCCTTCCAGCGAATCCTTGGCCGTCCCCTTCCTCTTGTCATTGTGTCATCCATCTCTTCTTCTGTGCTTTCCACGTCTCTCTTGATACAGTCCTTCCAGCGACTCCTTGGCCGTCCCCTTCTTCTTGTCATTGTGTCATCCATCTCTTCCACTTGTTTCACTATCCCTTCGTCTCCCATCCTTACCACATGCCCTGCCCACCGCAGTCTCTTTTCCACCGCTTTCTGTGTCACCGTTTTCTTCAATCCTACTTCCTCCCTCAGCTCCGCCATTCTTCGTTTCTCCATCAACCTTACACCACAGATGCACCTTATTCAGTTATTTTCACGCACCTGAAACATCTTTTGCTGCTGCTCAGTTAATGCCATTTTTTCTAATCCGTGTGTCAATGCAGACAAGACACATTCGATATCAAAGGAAAATCTCAAGCTCCATTTCAATAAATCATTTCATAACCAACCGTCTTAGCTCACTGACGCATTCAGATCAATAGATTCTGTAGCAAAATTTATTAGCAAATCCAAACAAATTTTCACAAGATGGAAATCAATATGCAGACAGTTGATCAGATGACGTGATGATTGATAATTTATTGACATGTGTAGGATATCAGTATTATTGTCTTAATCTTCTTAGCAATACATATTTATCACCGCATGGGCGTACATGCTTCGAAATTGCTTTCAATACTTTCACTCCAATCATATAGTTCCAACATAAAGAGAAACTATTCCAACATTTCAAAGACTGTCTCACTTGAAAAAGAGCTTGTGATCGAACTTTTCTATCACTTCAAAGTCATCACTATAGCTGTGACCATGAAACTCACATGGAAAGATTTAGATTGAATTCTATGATGGTCGTAGAAATTGACAACAATAAAATCTCTAGAATGGGAGGGAATCTTCATGCTTTACACAATTGAGATACACATGTCAACGGCTGTATCATTGTGCTCATAGAAATTGACAACAATAAAACCTCTAGAATGGAAATTAAGCTTCATGCAATGCACAATAACGGCACATAAATCGCACGCATTTTCACTTAGATACACATACCAACGTCTGTATCATTGTGCTCATAGAATTTGACAATAAATAAAACCTCTAGAATGGAAATTAAGCTTCATGCAATGCACAATAACGGCACATAAATCGCACGCATTTTCACTTAGATGCACCTGCCAACGTCTGTATCATTGGGTTAGAATCAGTCACATGAGTAAATCGAAGCTTTTCATTGGTTCTTCATGCCCCAACTTAGTTCCCCCGGATGTGCTGCGACCTTGAGTCAGTTTCCATTCTAGTCAACTTCAGATAAACAATCTATTTCTCAGATGATGGTGGAATACAACGATCTAAGTGGAATGTCACATTATTGATGAAAGCCAATCGGCTGTGGTGTAAGTATGTCGATCTAAATTTAGCACTTCATCAGAGAGGGATTCCAATACAAGATTAGAAGCGAATAAACCGATAATTATTAGTTGTTTATGCAACCGATTTTTCTTCAGATATTATTTATCAGTTGTGAACTGATAAATATCAGATGCTAACTTCTGAACTTTTATGTAAGACCCCAGATGTCGCTAAATCCCAGGATGACTGCATTAAATAATTGCAGCACAGTTAGTGTAGCCCGGAATGTTGGGAACTTCGGCCTTTATTGCACACCTGCAAGATGTCGAATGTGCATTGCATGGGCATGTATGACATCTATGCAGAATTAATTAGTAGTATTCTCAGATGTGCACAATTTAAACGGTTACAAATATCATTTTGAAGAGAATTCAAGTGATGAATTGACACCCTAAGAAATCATAACACTGTAATAATAATTGAATAGAACAACTTTGTTCCGAATCAGGGTCAATGTTAATTATCGTCAAATCCTGAAATTCGGACGTCTTGTGATGCCAAAGACAGGCTTGAAAAAGGAGAAGGAGAAGATTTTGTTTTTCTCCTCAATGAATACGTCCAGGATTCCGTCCAGGGATGTGTTCTCCACTGGCAGGGAGAGTAATGCATTTATCTATCTGGTGAAGCGATTGATCAAATTGCTATGTAAAAGATGTGCGCCTGGTAGGACCCGACCTTACAACCCAGGACTTGTCGCTCCTCCAGGTGAGCTAGGACCGCTTACATGCGAATGTCAATTTGCAGGATCAAACCCTCACCACCGCACATGAGTTGTGATAGCAATTATTATCAGTAAATGAATATTTCGTCACGATTGTGACTGCAGATTTTGAGACCAGTGGCGAGGATCGATGCCCACCAAAACATCTCAAGATATAATGTAAATGCAATTAGCAACTGTATGAAACGAAATAAGCGATATGATAAATTATTATATCATAATTAATAACTTAATTAGATTATAAGAGGTCGCCTGGAAGCGGTTGCTATTGTTAAATAGGCGATATATCAAATTACAACTCTCAAAAGATGTGCTAAGAAGCCCACAAGAAGTCACTATCTACTGAAATATCACTAGCTGACGAATGGCGGTGATTTGTGAGTTAAACTGTCCTCCAAGGCGGAGAATGAGTATGTTCTGCTGATGTCCAGCACATGAGAGGGCTCTATCACCAAACTCCGTATCATGAATAATATCCATGTATGCGAAGCGTAAACCTAGTGACGATTCAGCATTATACATAAAGAAACGTAAGCATTATGCGTGTTCATCAAATAAATGAAACCATTGAAATGCTACACGTACTACTTGTACTGAGTTTATAAGTAGCAATGCATCAAAATAAGCCATCCAGCGGAAAACCTTGCAAAATTAATTGCGGCGGTCTACTATCAACATGTCAGTCTACTATTAAGTACTTATCAATCAAAGTGGAGTCCTCATCATTCAGAAAGATATTAGGCTTGCCGTTCTGGTTGCCACCTGGTGTGTTGTTTCATCTTATGCGCATCAGTGACGCTGTAGAACTGAATATATGACCTTCAACTGTATTTCTAGGAGCATTAAAACATCTTTACTGCTCTTCCCTAATTGCAAACCAACTCAACAGCCCTCTCAATGTCAACACCCGCTAGATCTTTCCCCTCAACAGAATTATCATGAATTACAGAACAACTAAAATTGTCCAAAGTTTAGTCTTGTTTCACTGTTATGATACTCTATTCGGATGACAGGATTCTGCAATGCTTTATTCGAATTGAGCCCAGCCCGGATAGATTTTTTATATGTGATCATTCCACACTCTTCAACTCTACAGAATTCATTATGGTGCGTTATCTGAATCTGCTTTCTTTGTTCTTTCTGAATTCGCGACCGCGCCATGAAAATCGCCTTAATCCCACGACCGGTTAGCGAACTCGCTTTTAAAGATACATGGACGACAGATAGCAAGCCATATCAAAGTGCTGTTCCGCATCAACGTTGCAAATCTTGTGCCTCTCATGTAATTGCGTTCACCGAATGTATGCAAATACCTGTGAACCAAAGAATAAAGGTTAATATTATTATTGAAATACTGAGGATCTCTTGTCTATCACAATTCATTTGCCGGAAACTCATTTAATGCGCCGATAGCTACCTACTCTTGGAGTAAGGAGTTACTTCATTTGACTGCGCGGTATCAGATAGTTCACGGCCGCTGTCTCATTTATTTATAACTTATTTCGTCGCATGTCGGAATTTATCTTGTTGCTAAAGAACCATTTTGATAAGTCATCACATAAATTGATTCAGAGAACTAACTTAAATGACTAAATATGGAAAAATATTATCAATGTCAAACATGATAGATATCGGCCTGAGTGCTAGATATTTCAGGCTCGAGCCGGCTTGGGTGCTTGTCGAGTTTTTAGGTACAAGCCCGACCGGGTGCTTGCCGAGTATTAGGTTTAAGCTCGGCCCGGGTGCTTGCAGAATTTTAGGCTTATGCTCGGCCCGGGTGCTTGCCGAGTTTTATGTTTGAGCTCGGCCCGGGTGCTTGCCAAGTTTTAGGTTTAAGCTTGGCCCGGGTGCTTGCCGAGTTTTAGGTTAAAGCTCGGCCCGGGTGCTTGCCGAGTTTTTAGGTACGAACTCGGCCCGGGTGCTTGCCGAGTTTTTAGGTACGAACTCGGCCCGGGTGCTTGCCGAGTTTTAGGTTTAAGCTCGGCCCGGGTGCTTGCCGAGTTTTAGGTTTAAGCTCGGCCCGGGTGCTTGCAGAATTTTAGGCTTATGCTCGGCCCGGGTGCTTGCGAGTTTTAGGTTTAAACTTGGCCCGGGTGCTTGCCGAGTTTTAAGTTTAAGCTCGGCCCGGGTGCTTGCCGAGTTTTAGGTTTAAGCTCGGCCCGGGTGCTTGCCGAGTTTTTAGGTACGAACTCGGCCCGGGTGCTTGCAGAATTTTAGGTTTAAGCCCGGCCCGGATGCTTGCCAATTTTTTAGGGCAGAGCCCGCCAAGGTTGAGTGCTTGCCGAGTTTTTAGTCACGAACCAGGCCCGCCCAGGAACTGGGCTCGCTTCCAGCTCTGGCTTACACAGCCTGATATTTAGTACTCTCTATATAGTGTGCTCAGTGTGAAATAAACAGTCTAGATGCAATAACTGATAAAAAATTATGTGACTAAAAAGTTATGAAAGAAATATTTTAAACACTTGTAGAACATGTTTTAGTGTTCCTAGAGCACATCAGAGAGTCAGTTAATGAATGTATTGCAATGTCCTGACGATTTCCATCTTTGTACCGGAGACATCATCACCTCGTCTAGATGAATTCGTCGCGCTCCTTACATGCGTCCTTCTCTAGGCTGAAATAAAGAATAAAACGAACGGAGAATTTGATGAATGGAAGAAATGATAAGTTTTGTCTGTTGTTGATGTTTAAGACCAAATTTCAATGATGATTGGCATAAAGTCGTGCCAGCAGACTCCTCTCTGAGGTGTGGCATTCAATTCTGCGACAGTGATCGTGATGTACATGCCATTTTCCTTAATAGAAAGACACAAAGGTCTAAATCAATTGAAGCAAGCTGCGTGTGAATGCAGCGATGAGTTTCATCAACTTTTGTCACTTTTATAAAGGACGTTTCACCACAGCGGAATGACATTTTCAAATATACATCAATCTAGAGTGAAAATAGTGGATTAATGTGATTTGAAGATGTTGAAACAATTTGTGGATAAAGGAATTCACCAATCTGCTTGGGAAAAACAATTTTCTGTCGGTTTTCACTTTTTGTTTTTTTTTTATTTTTGTTAGAAAGTGAAGAGGGAATTGCAGTTAGAATTTTCCTGACAAAGCCTGTGCACCATCTGTTTGTAATTTCACAGACGGAAAATAACAGCGCGATTTGGTGGATTTGAACCACCGACATCTGGCAGTCTAGGCCAACGCTCTACCAACTGAGCTATCGAAGGGCGACAGTATTACATGAAGTCGTCAACTGAAGAATCTGCGTAATCCAATCAGATCGCTTCATTCCCCAAGACAACATAACAATTGACAACAATGAAATTAAATAAAGGATAGATCAAATTGTCATACAAAGATGAGCGGCTGGTAGGATTCGAACCTACTACCAAGGTTAACTAAACCTGTGCTCTGCCTACTGAGCTACGAGCCAATTACGCGACTGTGTCAATTGGCAGGATCAAACCCTCACCACCACACATCAGCTGTCATAGCAACTATAATCAATGAATAAATACCGCGTCACAATTGTGACGCCAGACTACTAGATACCAAGATATCAGTAGTTCAAAGCCAGCATTATATTTGTACAGTGTATCATCGATTATCCGGCGGTTATCGATTATAGCGGCCGACTATTTGTTCATTACTAGAAATCTCATGTGGTATTTCCATTGTCTACTTATGTACATCTACATCTATTCATAGACTTCCTGTAACAGAACATTCTTCTACAACACTAGAAGTCTATGATCTTAGCAGCAACATCTATGTTATAAGTATTGAAAAATGACGGCAGGGTAATGCACATTGCTGCCTGCCGACAGCAGGCAGCAATGCACAAAATACCATTATTCCTATATTATTGCACCATACATTTAGAAATATAAGTAGACAATATAGGATCGCCCTCAAAAATCCATGTTTATTTTATATTGTTAAATGAACATCGTATTACCAGCTGTATTGTTGAATAGGCATTGTAGTGAATGCTATGCGGTATTATGTTATCGATGCCGTCCAAGAGCCGCAACAATCGTCGTTGTCGCAGACTTCTGAGTTAAAACCACTATCTATGTGGTCGGAAATTCCATTGAATCAAAGCAATCACTGCAGTAGTTATCATGCCAAGCTTTTTCAAGCATCAATGACCCTTGCGGCCTCGACTATACGACTCAGTGATGCTTTGAAAATCCGGACATGATTGATATATTGGGTTATCCTATATGATGAATAAACATTGCATTTCCCGCTCAGCATAATGTGTGACTGTTATTATAGGTGGGATGTCCGTGGCGGCACTTAGCGATCTTCTAGTCGAGAGACTGGGTCCTGAAGGCACCATCCGAAGTTGGCAGGAAGGGCATTTGGAATTGAAGCACCGTCGACGCTAAAATATATTAAATAATAGATTATAAGTAGATAATGTGGCCCGAGAACTCGTGCTAGGTTCAATGGGTTTCTAAGTCTTGGATTCCTCCCTTATCATTCTGTTGTTGTTTATCCAGACAGAGCAGTTCTAATTGCTGTAAAATCATCGTTTATCAGTTAGTTCAAATATCTCGAACACTCTTATCTTGTTGAAAGACAACAAATTCAGCCATTATTTGCGTGCAGCTGTATGGAAGAGATAAAATTAGAATTCTCAGACATTTGTTTGGGAGGAGTCTTGCAACTAACTGCACGGAAACAATAGATCGATAAAATGTTGGATATAAATGGATCGCATCACCTGCCTAGGCATTTGTCTTCTGATACACTTTACTTATTCCCTTCAGGTGTTATATAATTAGCATGACTAATATTCAAATCAATGTCCTTATTTGGAGGATAAATCTTCATCTAAGTAGAGAATTGTGAAATAAATTTTTCACAAGTTCCATCATTCGTCAGCTCTACATGTAAGTTTCAAGTTAGCCACAAAACTAGGAAGAAATGGATGTATAAATACGAACAAAACGAAAGCAAGTTTCTTCGGATTTGCGTAAATTCCTGTATGTGGAGAGAAAATATTCTCGACTCCGTGTGTCCAAAGTTTTGTGGCGATCGATTCGTTGAGACAATTTTTAAAACGTGGGGAGATAACACATAGGGGACCAAAGTTTGTATTTTCTCTACATGTGCGTGCATGATACTACATTCGTACACAACATGATCTAACTCTATCAGGAGCGCGCGATTTTTAGAACCGTAGGACCGGGGCCACAAAGCCCCAAATTTCCCATCTTCCAGTAGACAAAACTATTAATAACCAGGGTTACTTGATATTTCGAGTCTGCTCTTTTGAATAGTAGTACCTAATTTGTATGATTCGAAGACCTTCATACCAAAAATTTAAATTTAAAATTTGTATTTTCAATTTTTTTCATTATTTATAAATCTATGTATATTTTTTAACTCTTCAAAAATTGTTCATCACAATTAAAGTATTTCAGCAAACTTTTGCTCAAGCATATCTATATTGTTATTCTACGTTAATTTTAGTACTATAAATAGCAATTTGAAATTTGAACGGGAACAATGTCTTTTCATGTATTATTCTATTATTATTTAGTATCTTTTCAAATACCTGTCTTCAGTGTTTTGGTCAGCAACCCCAATAACGAGCAGTGTTCTTCATGATATAATTGCCTCAAATGACAAATTTCCCTAATCGCTGTATGCCTCTAACTAACTGACAATGTAATTGTTATCGAGAAAACTGTGTAGCTTTGATAATGATGCAAATGAAGAGCACTGCCCGTTGTTATTGTGTTTACAGTTGTGGTAGTGTTGGAAATACAAACCGGGGCTAGTTAATAAGCCTAAATATAACTTTCAAGAATAGGCAGCAAACGGTTTTAACCGTTTTAAACCGTAGGCAACCGTAACCGTCAGATTTTAAACCGTAAGCAACCGCAACCGTGGGATTTTAAACCGTAGGAAACCGCAACCGTGGGATTTTAAACCGTAGGCAACCGCAACCGTCAGATTTTAAACCGTAGGCAACCGTAACCGTCAGATTTTAAACCGTAGGCAACCGTAACCGTCAGATTTTAAACCGCTAAGCAACCGTAACCGTCAGATTTTAAACCGTAGGCAACCGTAACCGTCAGATTTTAAACCGTAGGCAACCGTAACCGTCAGATTTTAAACCGTAGGCAACCGTAACCGTCAGATTTTAAACCGTAAGCAACCGTAACCGTGGGATTTTAAACCGTAAGCAACCGTAACCGTGGGATTTTAAACCGTAGGCAACCGTAACCGTGGGATTTTAAACCTTAAGCAACCGTAACCGTGGGATTTTAAACCGTAAGCAACCGTAACCGTCAGATTTTAAACCGTAGGCAACCGTAACCGTCAGATTTTAAACCGTAGGCAACCGTAACCGTCAGATTTTAAACCGTAAGCAACCGTAACCGTGGGATTTAAACCGTAAGCAACCGTAACCGTGGGATTTTAAACCGTAAGCAAACTTAACCGTTGGTTTTTAAACCGTAAGCAACCGTAACCGTCAGATTTTAAACCGTAAGCAACCGTAACCGTCAGATTTTAAACCGTAAGCAACCGTAACCGTGCGATTTTAACCGCAGTAACCGAAACCGACCGATAACCACTGAAACAAATATATCCGACTGTTAATCGCATGAACTCATAGGCTCGTTAAATCAATGCTCTAAATCAGCGATATTGGTCTTCTTAATAAACCGCAACTTACGAGTACAAGCGCTAGAACGAGGATTGGATGTGATTGACTTCTAAATGAATGCTACGGATATTCAATATTCAAAATGCGCTCTCAGAACCCATATCTTTAATGCCATGAATCTGCGACGTCTGGAAAAGCCGTCAGAAGGCTAAAATGTCGGAAGGCCACGTATCTTAGTAGCGATTCGACCGGCGAAAGACCGGCTGGTGAGACACCGGCGGTCGGAAAATACACCCGACTGACCGGTGACCGGCTCCAACTCTGCTCCGATGTCTAAGAGTGAATCCTCGTGTCCTCTCTCCCCCCCCCCACTGCCGCCGCCCATTTACTCTCCGGTGCATGAATTCTTCTGTCCTCTCCCCTGTCTATCCTCCAATCACAGCCGCCTCCTCCTCCTCACTGCCAATCGTCTGAAATGACTCCTTCACTAGATCTCCGCTTTCAACACAGTGCAGTTTTCATCACCCGCTGCTGCAGTCTTTTTCTCTCAGCACATCTGGAGGTGTCATTGTGAAACTTGTTTCATTCCACCGCCGCCTAGCCTCATTCCCCGCCCCTCTGTGGGATGGAGAACGGAAAAATGACCAATTCTTTCACAGCGACTCCCGCCAAGCCCATCAGAGCAACTCACGCCGGTAGTGACCGCAAGCCAAGTGAGTGAGATCACAATATGTCTCATCTGGTGATGCCCACGTACCTGTAGAACAAGTAGGACTTCAGCAGGGCAGATCGACTTTAGGGTAAAATCGAGTATCATCGACAGTAAAATGGTTTTTAGGCTCTCACGGCTGTATTTCTTGGTTTTCATATGAATTGTGATATCCAACTAATTTCCTCTTACTCGAAACTCGAACTGTATTTGTTAGTTTATCGATTTTATTTATGATTCCAGATGAAAACCAAGGTATGTAATCTATAATGATGTTCGTATAATATCTACATTTTGTCGGGTAATATCGACAGCAGTCCCAAAAAAAAGAGTCAACATTTTTTAGGTATAGTAGACCAAAGACATTATATATTGTATGAAGCGAAACTTAAGATATTTGTTGTTTCTTTGACAGTCCGAGAAGGTGGAATTTCATGACTGAGAGCAGTCTAGATCGGCGAGTCCATCTTCGTCAAAGAAAAAGAAGAATTCCGCACATTTTTCATGCAAGTAACGCAGCGGAGAGTGATGAAGTTTTGCATTTTCAGACAATCAAAGAGATAACAGATGTGTAAAATGTCGTTCCGTATGATATATAGTGTCTCCAGTTTACCTTACTTGTCTTTTTTGACGCTTTTTTAAGGAACTGTCGATGTCGCCCTGCAATGTGTCGATATTATGCGAATATCATTACAGACTGCACACCTCACTTTTCACCTAAAATCAGAGATTAAATCGATGGATAAATGGATTCGAATAAGAAGAGATTTTCTTGGATATCACAATTCATATCAAAACCGAGAAATGCAACCGTGAGAGTCCTAAGCAGGCGCGTACCCAGGATTTTCGTTTGGGGGTGGATGATATTTGAATACTGACCTCAAAAATTTTAGAACTTGTATGAATAGACCTAGTCGATTTAGCTGCATGTGATTTACCTGTTGAATCAAGCCAAATCAAATATCATATACACTTGCGCTCAAACAATACAAAAATCTGTAAAACTGCGTTCAAAATATATTAAAAGAATGTAAATACATATAATAGTACCGGTACATGCATATCCCTCATGCATTCATTAGCCTATATGTATTCAGTAGATATTATAAAAATGGATGAATAAAACGGATAATAATATGATGCAAATTTATTCTATCAATCGCAATCGAGAATCAAATATTCTCGCATATTCCTGTACAACGGAATCGTGACACCACAGAATTAAATATTTTGTCTATCTGCTTCGGTTTGCTAGAAGTGTGATTAATACGAAATGGACGGCACATTGAGGAACCTATTAAGTGGGCAAGAAGGAATTCCTTACACATTTACAGAGATAGCAAAAAAGTCGTGCGTCGCTTGCGGATTAATGTGAGTTCCAGCAAAGTGCTTCGATTGCCAAAATTCCTTCAGATTCGAAGAATTCAGATCATTGCCCTCACGTTTTCTCCATAATGTTGGCCCTTCCGATCATTATTAAAGAAAGTAGCAGGCGTACGAAAATTAGTTCACTTGATGATCCTCTCCTCGGCATTGCTCACTGTATAGTGCATACATTGAATCGAAGCCACGCATCGATGTGTGTTTTGGTGTGTGCGAAGTGATATCACAGCACGCACGCATCTCTCAGTGGCTCTAATGTCCTTTGCTGACAGCTTATTGTATGCCATTTCCAATAGCAAGCGATCCACGAATTATCCATTCGAAAAAGAGCAAATTGTCTAATTGTGATGTGCCATTTCAATATTAAGGTTACATACAAGTCTTCCTTTCTAGGAAACCGAAGCACGCGCAGATGGATCTAATTCTGTGCGTAACACAACATAATGTCCTTGTGAACGGCCGGAAGTGCGAGTCCGTTTAGACGCCTTTGGCCCATCATTGCCCTATGATGGGTTTTAAGTAAGCGAAGCAGGCTGAAAGATCTCTCAGCTGTACCTGCCTCATACCCACACCCGTGTATCGTGAAGGATGAAATAGGAAATTTGATCAACAGTCAAAATTGATAGAAACTTATAGAAATTTATAAGGTACATATTCAAATGTTAAATCAAGTATTATTGGTCTGAAATTGAGTATTTTTATTTCAAAATCAATGATGATTTATTAATTTTTACGAAAGCCGACACTCCATATTTTCACATCCTCAGTATGCCTAAGTTTCTCTCCCTTTTTCATACCACTTAGTTTCGAATTTCGGGGGGGGGGGATATATCCCCTGCATCCCCCCCTTCGGTACGCCACTGGTCCTAAGACTGTTTTGAACTGTAGATATGACCCGACATTTTCCACGCATGGTCTGAATAGACATAAAAATTCATATAGATATACATTCAAGTCTCATGATGGCGAGCGATATTCTATAATAATGGTAAAATACTGGCTATTTAGTCAGTATCTTGCTGAAAAAATGCACCATCGTGGACATGTCGGAAATCATTTTTCATCTAATTACAAAAATTTTGTGATGGAATTTCTACACTCTCTGAGACGTGAGTGGGGTCCAGTGGACCCCTTGGCCTATCTGGCATACTTCTACTGATTCAATTGAAATGAAATAACACATGCAGATTCACTGTCAGAAATGATGATTTGAAATGAGCATGAGCGGTGGACATATCGTCAGGGAAAAAAACTGAAACAGAAAAGTGTGTCTCCGGGGTCCACTGGACCCCCCCCTCAGGTCTGTGAGGGTTAAAACAACTATAGGAATTTCACGGAGTCATAGCTGTTCAGTGAAACTGCTTAGCTGTCAGATAGCGCGTGAAGAAGCTGACTGATTTGCACTGATCGGGTACATTCAGAAGATGTACATGCATAAGGTGTACATTATTCTGAGAAAGTCTCATTCTCGACCTCGTTCCCTGCAGAAACTCGTTCTGGGTGCTGGTCTAATTCGACCCATCAAGTTTGTCCACAGCATTGAGTTATGGGACACGACATGAACATGATAAAATCGGTGTCCCTTCTAGGCAAATTCAAGTTTCATTAGAAGTGAGCAGTTTCTCTCATGTTAGACAATATGTTAATAAAGGAATGAAGTAACAACCTACTATTCTGACTAGTGGGAAGGCCGTGTCGATGCTTTATCCTTTCTCAGATCCGCAGGAAATGCACCGTAAATCAACACGAAGTCGATGACTCCCTCGACAATTGTCTTGATGATCAGCGCTGTCTCATCAGATTCACAATGTCCTGAAGAGCATCTCATGTTTCCAATCGGCAACAATTCTTTCATTTCATGAACTTTTCTGTTGATAAAGTTATTTGACTTATGGATGATTGACGTGGAAGGTAAACAGATGGCCAAGTTCGTCTCAAGACTTGCATTTGTATCAGGTGGTTTCAATAATTGATTGATGAGAGAAAGTTGGTTATCAATAAATTGTCATTTCAATGTTATGGGAGACTTAAGAGCCTAAAGAGAACTTTCAGTGCTCTCTGGACGATATTCACGTGATAAGACTTTGGTGGAAAAAGGTAAAGCTAGCTATCTATTCATGACCGCTACTTTTACTTGAATGTCCATTAAACATCACTTTATCTAAGTGACCATTAAACATCCATCCTGTTAGATGTCTATTCATCACTTAATGTAAGTGTCTGCTAAACATCTATGACGTTAGATGTCTATTCATCACTTAATTTATGTGTCCATTAAACATCTATGACGTTAGATGTCTATTCATCACTTTATCTAAGTGTCCATTAAACATCCATCCTGTTAGATGTCTATTCATCACTTTATCTAAGTGTCCATTAAACATCCATCCTGTTAGATGTCTATTCATCACTTTATCTAAGTGTCCATTAAACATCCATCCTGTTAGATGTCTATTCATCACTTTATCTAAGTGTCCATTAAACATCCATCCTGTTAGATGTCTATTCATCACTTAATCTAAGTGTCCATCAAACATCCATGACGTTAGATGTCTATTCATCACTTAATCTAAGTGTCCATTAAACATCTATGCCGTTAGATGTCTATTCATCACTTTATCTAAGTGTCTATTAAACATCTATGACGTTAGATGTCTATTCATCACTTTATCTAAGTGTCCATCAAACATCTATGACGTTAGATGTCTATTCATCACTTTATCTAAGTGTCTATTAAACATCTATGCCGTTAGATGTCTATTCATCACTTTATCTAAGTGTCCATTAGCTAGTCTTCTATGCCTCTAGTCCTCTCCTTTGAAAGAATATCTTCCACTTTTCAGAGTTGTATTCTCTTCTCAAATCAATCATCTGTTTATGTGCTTCTCAGTGCCTGTTGCCATGATGACTTCTTGATTAGCATTCTTTACATCTCTTAAATGTGGTTTAATGCAGATATTGAAACAGTTGATGACAGGGACTGCCAGATGCGATGAAACATTTCACCACTATCTGGTGAGAGTGTGAGAGAATTTGAGAGGGTTTTTGACGAGTTTCGATCAGGTTAATTTAAATAAATTGTTCATAAACTGTCATCATAGCCAAATATTGCATTTTATGATCCTGGCAAAATAAAGCAGCTCTCAGGCTGTTCTCACAATAAACGCTAAAATCAGTGGCAGTATCTGTCGTGGGTTGACGCTTTCATGGCTGCCCTGATTTCACACGCGAGGTTATCAACTTTATATTCTTCATTTCAGACCATGAGACAATGGTCGCAAGCGATAGAAATTAACATTGATATTCGTCTCTCCTTTTTTGTCCTGCGTGATTGGCCAAGTGCGCGCATTGCAGCAGTAGCTCGTATCAGCGAACACACGACCCGGTCAGATTGCAGGCAGGCCAGTCAAGTGAAAAGTGCATATCTTTAACTCAATTTTTCTTAGTGATAATTTCGTCAAATGGAGATATTTTTCACAGCGTTCGACTCCTGTGGTGCCAATCTTTTTGTTGGTCAGAATTCAGGCTTGAATTTGCACCACGTTGAATGGAAAATTGATCTTGCCCCTCGAGACTAGTTCTGGCCGTGACCATTAGTATTGAGGAGAGTCATCACTAGACCCAAGCACGCAGACAGGACAATCTATCTCTGTGATTAGATGTCTATTAATGTCCGTCATTTTCATCTGGATGTCCATAAACATCCTTCTCTGGGGTCGGATTTGATGCATATGCTATACTTATCTACCCCTGACCTGTGAGAATTTCATTCACAGTCTAGAGAATGTTGAATGAATGCTCATTCCTCAGCATCTGATTGGATGATAGCCTGAATCCTTTTCTCGCTGACATCTTGTCTTCACATTCCATATCTTCTAAAAATAGAAATTCTTCACATTCGTGACCACCAATGCATGACATTTATATCTTCACTCTCCGCGTAATAGTCAGAATGTTATAGAGAAGAAAGCTCAGTTGGCAACAATTGTATCAACATGTCAGATAGAAGAAATTCTTCCTGTAGACTGTCACAGGAATGCTAGACTGCCTCCACGTGATGAGAGCTACCTGAAAGAAGCCACGATTCCAAAGTGAAGTGACTCATTTGTGACGGGGAATTTGAAGCATTTGCCGTTAGAACTTTACCACTAAACTTTCTGGAAAGTTTTATATCTTGACCAGCAGTTACCCCTGCTGTAACATATTCTTTCAAAATGCTCCTATCGCCATGATTACTGCAGATTCGAAGAATTATGATCAACGATAATGTTGGGCCTTCCGATCATTTTTAAAAAGTTAGCAGGCGCACGAAAAAGCCTTCACAAACTTCTCTGTAGAACTTGACATCGTCTGCGTCTCTTTGCTGTGTGATTCGGTTCATAACAGTCACTGAAACTTCGCATCATTTGGCGTGTTTATCGTTGAACTGGCTGCTCATTGTTCGATTGCTATGGTATTATGTCAGCAGATTGTGCCATTTTGTTAACGTTACGCGTTCCAATGCTTCCTTTCTTGTCAAGCAGAGAAAGCACAGAATTAGATTGTTTAACTGTTGTCACTTTGCTAGAAGTGCAAACTGAATCAAAATAATGGCACATGCAGGAACTTATTAAGTGGGCAAAAAGAAATTTTTAATACCTTGCAGAGATGGGGAAAAATAGTCGGGCGTCGCTTGCGGATTGCTGTGGATTCTTTCAAAATGCTCCTATCGCCATGATTACTGCATATTCGAAGAATTATGATCAACGATAATGTTGGGCCTTCCGATCATTTTAAAAAAGTTAGCAGGCGCACGAAAAAACGTTCACAAACTTCTCTGTAGAACTTGACATCGACTGCGTCTCTTTGCTGTGTGATCCGGTTCATAACAGTCACTGAAACTTCGCATCATTTGGCGTGTTTAATGCTGAACTGGCTGCATATTGTTCGATTGCTATGGTATTTAGTCAGCAGATTGTGCCATTTCATTTACGTTACATGTTCCAATGCTTCACTTCTAGTCAAACAGAAGAAGAGACGATCTGTCTAATTCTGTGGTCTAAATAATGGAATGTTTGATCTGGAGTAGTGAGAGTTGACAATCAATCAAATACCTTCAATCAATTAATTGGAATGCAACTAATTTTTGATAGACATTGGTTATGACTGGCTACAATACTCTTACGTAATTTTCGGCCATCGCTCACGTGCTTGGGAACATCTTCCAAGTGCTTCTTCTCCTAATATACAGCGCTAAAATCAACAAGCGCGTAGGAGCACATCCACTATTTTATATAGAACTTTTAAAGAGCTAGAACGTCTCAAATGCGTCGGCTGTAATTGATTTTCTGCTGTCTGAAGCCTTCTTGACGGGTGATTACCTCTTTGAATCATCCTCCTCAATTCGTCATCAAAACGACTCGCTCTGATGATGGCTCTTCTGATTAGGTGTCGTGTGAGAGCGGTCGGTGTCAAATAGTTGTTTTATTGTCGTTTTATCAGAAGGTTTGCGTGTCACAGATTGAGTTGTGAACGAAGATGAATGGGAAACGAAAGTTTTTATGTGGAATTTCAGCACTATTCCCATTTACGGATACCATCTTTCACCTTGTTCCAATTTATGGGTCCAATCCCATCATTTATGACTGAATACTGACATCCAGAAGATGAGACATTGTTCAATTTAAATAGAATTATTTAATATTGAGTTGCATTCTCACTTGAAAAGTGAGAACAAAGATATAGCTTCCATTTCATCCGATATCAGTAATCACCAGCAGGCCTAGTTCTCATCCCTCAAAAACAGCTCTCTATTCTATATAATTTTAATTGCTATTTCCTCCCTCAATGTATCGACTAGTACTAAAATAAAAGACGGAAAATTTCATCGCCTAGATAAATACTTAATCAGCACAACATATTTTTCAGCAGACACATTTCAAGTCTATGGTTGAATCGGCGCACGTGACCTAGGTATCAGTTTCGTCAGATGGAGAGATGTTACTGTGGCCTAGCCATCACTATGGTCACGTGGAGAGATGTTACTGTGGCTAGCCATCACTATGGTCACGTGGAGAGATGTTACTGTGGCCTAGCCATCACTATGGTCACGTGGAGAGATGTTACTGTGGCCTAGACATCACTATGGTCACGTGGAGAGATGTTACTGTGGCTAGCCATCACTATGGTCACGTGGAGAGATGTTACTGTGGCCTAGCCATCACTATGGTCACGTGGAGAGATGTTACTGTGGCCTAGCCATCACTATCGTAACATGGAGAGATGTTACTGTGGCCTAGCCATCACTATGGTCACGTGGAGAGATGTTACTGTGGCCTAGCCATCACTATCGTAACGTGGAGAGATGTTACTGTGGCCTAGCCATCACTATCGTAACGTGGAGAGATGTTACTGTGGCCTAGCCATCACTATGGTAACGTGGAGAGATGTTACTGTAGCCTAGCCATCACTATGGTCATGTGGAGAGATGTTACTGTGGCTAGCCATCACTATGGTCACGTGGAGAGATGTTGCTGTGGCCTAGCCATCACTATGGTCACGTGGAGAGATGTTACTGTGGCCTAGACATCAGTATGGTCACGTGGAGAGATGTTACTGTAGCCTAGTCATCACTATGGTCACGTGGAGAGATGTTACTGTGGCTAGCCATCACTATGGTAACGTGGAGAGATGCTGCTGTGGCCTAGTCATCACTATGGTCACGTGGAGAGATGTTACTGTGGCCTAAATATCACTATGGTCTCGTGAGGAGATACTGCCGTGGCCTAAATATCACTTTGGTCTCGTGAGGAGATACTGCCGTGGCCTAGATATCACTTTGGTCTCGTGAGGAGATACTGCCGTGGCCTAGATATCACTTTGGTCTCGTGAGGAGATACTGTCGTGGCTTAGCTATCACTTTAGTCACGTGAAGAGATGTTTCCGAGACCTAGATATTAATCACCCTGGTCACAGGGAAGATGTTGCCGTGGCATAGATATCAATCACTGTGGTCTTGCGGAAAGATGTTGCCGTGGCATAGACATCAGTATGACCATGTGCAGAGATGTTTTCGTGGTCTACAAGTGACTTCGTGTACGTGCAAAGATGTTGTTGGGGCTTGTATTGCTTGCCCACGTGGAGAGACGCTACGGTGGACTGGAGATCACTTTGGTCACGTGGAGAGATGTTTTCGTGGTCTACGATAGACATCACTTCGGTCGCGTCTCTCGTGTGGAGATGCGTTGTAGTGACCTAGATATCATCGGCCACGCGAGAGAGAGAGAGATGCTGTAAAGTGTACAGAACTCATGTCTTTGGTTGGATCAGCGCACGTGGCCTTGACATCACTGGTCGCGAGAGAGAGAGAGAATGTTGCCGCCGGAGGATGTTGTGATAAATTGACAAATGTGAGTGAAGAAAAATATTTAATTTCACCACCTTAGTTCCGTCTTACTTCTGTCATTGATTTTCTTGTATAAGTTCCGCCGTGTCTGCAGTTGATTAAATCACGGCGCTCTTAACACACTGAAGTGGACACTTCGGTACTCATTCAGTTAGGGAAAATTTCCTATCTTAAGACAGTTCTCAAAGATCTGTGAAAGTTGCGATTTATTCCCATCACTTAGAGAAGCCGACTTTTAAAGGTAGAAATGAATGAAAGTAAACACAGTGGTCATTCCCTGACCAATCTAATGTTTATATAAGGAAAGAAATCTATCAAGCAGAAAGAAGGGATCATTTGTGACCTGCGTTTATCTTGATCGAAAATTTCTTTCAAATTATTGAATCTAGAGAACAATAAATTCATGTATTAGGAATAAAACATGTTCATCTCAAATGTCGATATCAACTGCAATATTTGCATTCTAGCAGTGTCTGTTTGACTACATTTTCAATTGTGCCATTGTTACTCACCACATTTACATTCTCACTTCTCTATGGCAGTCAGTCCGTAATGTGCACTGATCGCAAGAGCTTCAAAGCTATCAGGCAACCATCTAAAGCTCGAGAAATTGACAACTTACGGCGTAAAAGTGACAATGTAGGGCTCATGGATATCAGACATAGGCGAGACTGTCTGATATTTCTGCCCGCAAAATCCATGATATAATGCTATTGTTTGCAACTCTTGAGAAGTCTATGAATATTGCAGTTCTTGATCAGTGTTAGTCACATATAATGTAGTGATGAAGAAATCTTTGATTGACTTTTATTGAAGTCTATGAAAGTTTGCTCTCTCAATCATATAAATTAATAATACCATAGAAAGTCCTAGAATGGAAATTGCATGAAAATTATGGCACACTCCGGGGAACTTAGTTGCGGCAAAAAGCAAATTTTGCGAGCTGGCTTTCTTGTTTTCGGGTTGGCATTTTTAATTATCAAGTCAATTTGTGATGTGGATTGTTGCCCCTAGTCCAAAGATCATGTACACAAAAATAGTAGTGAATTTACAGAACACTGCAGCGACAGGATGGCAAAGAAGGAAATCCTGTAAAACGTTCTGTACGTTCATTATTTTGAAATATCGCTCCAATAATCAATCAAGAGTATAATCAGACACATATTCAACTTGTAATTTCGATTTACAGAGCATGCATAAGTCCAGCTTGAAATCAGAGGCCAAGAAATCTCAGACTATTCACTTTACTTAAAAGGGTTCCCCTGTTCAATATATTTGAACAATTTTCAAAAAACTTTGCATGCTTCGAATATGAGCTTCCAAAATGTCATCATACTATATCACTTAAGTCATTTGGTGATTGATTGAAAGGATCCAGCGACATTTCATTTATCTGAGAAATGACTGTCGCTAGAGAAGCTTTCAATGTGTTTATTCCAGAAAGCGCTAGGTTTCTTAACTGCTATAAGGAGAAATTATCCAATAATTAGAATTTCTATCTTTGAATTCTTGAGATTTTCTTATAACCAGCACACAGACCACATTCGATTATGACTCTGAACCAATTTTTAATTCGCATTCCAATATTCAAAAATTGGAGAATTGTTGTCAGTGACTGCTACAAATAGACACTATATTAATCCATGGAATAGTAGACTATTTCACATGAAACAATGCCGCCATCTCACTTGCAATTCCCTTCATGAAAATCCTGTAATTAGGTGTCAACAACTTCCACAACCAACTTGGCAAATAGTTTCACTATGATACAATGTTTTAGATCGAATCTGATCTACAAGCCATAGATTTTTCCATGTGCCATCACTGTACATAGGAAAGATATCAAACTTCAATTCTAGTGTACAATTATCCACTTCTATGCTCTCAATAGATATTAATTGATGAAAAGTTTGAAAGTAGGTGAATGTTTGCAAATGTGAATAGATTTGAATTTCGTATTTCTATCTAAAAATGATTTGAAATATCAGTTCATTCATTAATGGATTCTGAAGCTGAAGTGACGGACGACAGTCTGGTACGGTGAGAATGCTATGGGAAATTGGTGGGCATTAAATGGCGCATTATTGCCATCCAATGGCGGGCAATAATGCATTTCAAGCTGATTTCAATTATTTCTATGACCTCCAAAGCCATCGAGAGTGAAATACAATGGAGTTCATCGTGGCGGTTGGATTGTTAAGTATCTTCACTTTCTAGTCCGCAATATTTTCTCCGATATCTACGTATTAGGTGGGAAACAATAAGATGAAACTCTACTACGAGTATTTAGTATTATTACTAGTATTTACTATCATACTCAACTGAGATAGCATTTCAGTGAAAATTTGGATGAAATTGATGCTAAAATAGTATAGTTGAACAATATTTCCAACACAGATTTATTGACATAGAGCTTTAACAATGAACGAATAGAAACCGCTTGACAATACGTAGACCCCTTTAATATTTCTTTTTTTAACACCCCTTTAGCATCATCTTCCGCTAGAATTATTCGCTGACAAATTCAACGCCGAAGAAAATCTTTTCGAATACATGCTTTCAACTTATTACTTTGGGAATTTATGGTTTCTGAGATATCCAAGTGCCCATGACTTTGGTATTGGAACTCTCGATTGCATTTCTATATATCTATGGTCTGATTTATTGGTAATCATCTGCTTGAGCGAGTGCGTCTCAACCTACAAACTTACTTAACTTAACCGTGTAGCACATGCATTGAAATTTTACTGCCGTTTCGACTTATTTATGCCTGTTGGGATGATATCTTCTTCACTCTGACACATTCGGTCTTCTTCTTTTCCCGTTCAAATCAAAGACAGTGGAAGATGTAACTTTCGAATGAAACGTACCTTATGTGGTCATTGAAATTAGCAGTAAATTACTTTCACCTATTGTGTTCTAAGACCAATGATCTCTGTGTTCACAAATTGCTAACAATCAATGACGCTGTTCATTTCATTATTAACGGAGTAGAATAGTAGGAGTTTACCTGGCACAGTGGTTAAGTGCTTGGCCTAGCGATCTTCTGATCCAGAGGTCGAGCCCCGAAAGTGTCATTGGATGTCGTAAGGAGGGGCATCCGGACTAAAAGTACCACAACACTTAAGAAAAGTGTGACAATGTCAGCACCGTCCAAGCTTCCAGTATGGGGGAGTAGTGACCTTAAAGCTTCATTTTTCAGTAGGAAATGGCGCAAAAGATCATGTTTTGATGCTGTAAACAGTGAAATGTCGTTGTCGATTCTGCAACTGCCTTTGTTAGACAAAAATGTCTTTCTTAACTTCCTGATCTCAATTTGTCTGCCGGAACGATTGAAGTAAACCCATAGATACAGTCAATTATGGAAATGGATTTTGCCCTGCATAGAGAGATAGAAAGAGAACCTAAAATAACAAGCGGAATGGGTGGGAATAAAGTAAACATGGCGGTCGTCTATCGGTCATTCTCGGATCAACTCTGGTGTTTCTCTGGAGGAAAGAAATCTTTCCACTATTTTCAAGGCGGGATAAGAGAAACGCATGTTTCTCACATGTGCGGTGGCGGTGAAGGTCATTTGTGAGATTTAAAGGTCGGAAATTCCATCCAAACTTGTACTACTTAATTCTAGTCAAATTTGTGTCAAAGGCGATGGATAAAAGGGTGAAGAATGAATGAAAACTCTGAAATATGTCGCAGTTGGGAGTCAGCGCAATTTGTTAGACAGTTCAGTTGATGAGAGGGAGAATTCCTTGCGCTGCCGCATACCTGTCTGTTGTCTGCCGCCTAGACAAGAACACAGGCCATTGTTTGTTACTGTCTAAGAAAACGGCGATTAATATTTCAGTGAAGTTGATGAACATTTTCTAGTCGTCTTGTGTCCCTGATTGAAGTGAATCCCATGTGTATGAAGTTTGCGGAATCACTGTTACATGTTACGACTGCAAATTTGTGGAATCGGAGCCGGGTTTGAAGAGGCTGAAATTGATGAAAGCAACGTGAGGCCAATGTAGTATTGCATATGAATTGAAGACAAAACAACTGTTTCATCATTAAATTATATCCGCGGGGCCTTTCGTCAAGCGGTACGTCGTATTTACAGATAAATCATGGAAAACGTTTATACGAGTTTATACTCGTATACAAAATAAAATAACAGAAAGTGAATTAAAGTCAAAGGTCAAAAGTTAGAAGTCAGATCCACGGTAGCGTCAGAACTGCTCTGCCTTTCCAGCTATTGAGCCGAAGGTCGTTTTCATCACCAGAAGAGTTCCAGTACGATCCCTGAAAGACATGCTGCCACTCAATTGTTAGTCTGACGTCATCTACCAATTCACTTGTAGCTGCGGAGACAGTTATGTTGGACAGACTGAACGGTGGCTGGCAAAGCGAGTGGACGAGCATCTTTCGGCATGGCTGATGAACAAAAGACCCCGACCACGATCATCAGAGCCTCCCAGCCACAGAATTAGATTGTTTAATCGTATCACTTTGCTAGAAGTGCAAACTGATTCAAACAGATGGCACATGCAGGAACTTAATAAGTGGGCAAAAAGAAATTTTTAGTACCTTACAGAGATAGGAAAAATAGTTGTGTGTCGCTTGCGGATTGCTCTGAATTCCTTCAAAATGCTCCGATCGCCACGACTCCTTCAAATTCAAAGAATTCAGATCATTGCGCGAAAGTTTTCTCGATAATTTTGGGTCCTCCGATCATTTCAAAAAAAGTTAGCAGGCGCATGAAAAAACGTTCACAAACTTCTCTGTAGAGCTTGACATCGTCTGTGTCTCTTTGCTGTGTGATCCAGTTGATAACAGTCACTGAAACTTCGCACAATTTGGCGTTTAGTGTTGAACTGGCTACTCATTGTTCGATTGCTATGGTATTTAGTCAGCAGATTGTGCCATTTCATTAACGTTATATGTTCCAATGTTTCCCTTCTAGTCAAACGGAAGAAGAGACGACCTGTCTAATTCTGTGCTCCCAGCAGTTCTGTAGCAAGACACGCTCTCAATTGTCCGCAGTTTGACGTCACACGCACAAAGATATCGTACTTCAAGAAGGTCGCCAAAGCTCGTCATGCAACGTTACCACCATTCCATGAGGCGACAATCATCAAGGTCACATAACCCACATCGTGTGTGCAAAAACAAACAGTGATGACGCTCGCGCTACCGTGGATCTGACTTTTAACTTTTGACCTTTGACTTTAACTCAATTTCTTTTATTTCATTTTGTATATAAACGTTTTCCATGATTTATCTGAAATTGATGAAGCAAAATTTCGGGGTAAATCCATTTTATATAACAACATCTGTCAGACAACGTGTCTTTTGTGCATAAAATTATTATCTCTGAACTGATTTTCATATTTTTCATCTTGATCCTTTGCATCTCTTCTTTTCCGTCATGATGAATTCAAATCCATCTAACAAAGTTTTCTTTATGAGAAATTCAATTCAAGGCCGAAAAAGTACTAAAAAAGCCTGTCCCAAGCAAGGGCACTCAATCTTAGAGAAGAAATTTCGTTGTGATCTACTTAAATTACATAAATGAAGTTATGTATCATCTGATAGCGCATGAACCGTACTTTTAAACAAGCTATAATTCAGGGTTGCATTTACTTTGATTTGGGATTTGTCCCCGAACCGTTGTACATTTCTCATTTGAAAAAATGATGTTTACATTTTCTTTATACGACGAAATGCATCATTTGTGTCTAGTTGTTGTATCAAATGGAAAAAATCAACCGCGGATCATTATAATTGTGAAATTGTAAAATTGATAAAACGGCATCTAACATTTCGAGATGACTCTCTAGATTTTTCTCAAAATTTCAAATGTTTGATGAAACCACAATTTTTATCCAGATCTCATGAAAACTCACGGAATTACCAAGAATCATAATGCAATCATGCATTCGATATTTTTATTTGATAAGACAATAATTATTGCTTTCAAAATCTCGCCAAGCGGCCAAAATTTCCATCTAACCGAGACCACAAGATTATTGGTCAGGGGACAGCAGTAATATATAGTGCAAATACAATAACATGTTCAAATATTCATTTGGTGTGGTCGCCACTATGATTTTCGAGTTCAGCATGAAAAATTGAAAGCATATGCGCATTTTCAAAGAAAACGCAGTTGCAAAGTTGAAGAGACAAATTGCCCGAAATGTTGTTAAATGAAATGGATTCAAACTTCGAATAGAATGATGCTGTAATAAATATAAAATGATTCCTAGGGGTGATTCCGTTAATTTCACAGACGTATACATGAATATCTTGCGATATTACCGTTGTTGTGAAAACTGAAGCATATAGGTGGTGACAAAACTAAAATCATTTACTGCGCCTATCAGCAAAACTAAGAAGTTTGTTCCGTTTACTTCACAGCGGAAACACTTTTATTTGTAAACTTGAATTTCTCAAACGAGTGTGAATTTTGTGGAATCTGACCCTAGATTCGTGATCAGAAGGATGAAATTGATAAATTATAAGCAGCTCCGAATAGAATCTCTCCGTAGTAAATAATGCTTCCTTTGGGTGGTTCCGCCAACGTCACACACGTGTGTGAATCCCACACATTTTTGTCTCATATTTTTTCTCGCGCTCATGTAATCGCTCTTGGTGTAGCCTTCCATTGTTTGTTATAGTTCGCTTGACCAGTTGTGATACTTGATCGGGAAACCAATAGTACCCACATAATTTTCAAAATCAACCCCTCCCTCCCCCCCGACCGAAAATCCTCACGTACATTTCCTCTCAATCGTCACTCCTCCTGCCTCCCTATAGTCTCATATTTTGTCTTGTTTTCCGTCCGAGAAGATCTCGGCAGTTTCATTTTCTCCGGAATGTTCTACCAAATGTTTTACTGTCATCTCAGGCAGTCATTGATGTAGAAAATGGTTTCCTCCTTGTTATTGTTCCACATGAAATTATCCAACCTGGGAATTTTGACGCAAGTTTCAGAGAGAAAGGAATTTTTATGACCCTTGTGGGATGTTGAGGCGAAAACTCAAGCCATCTGTTGACGAGAAATTCGTTCTGAAAGATTTCTCTCTGTTCAGTTTATATTATATTATTGAACGACTTCAGGGTTATCTGCTTGTAACTTAATCCGATTTATGTTCAGAGTTGAACGTTTTGTAGTTTCTCTGCAGATAGCCGTTGTCTCATGCGCCAGTGATGTAGGATGGAATTGTGACGTCATCTGAATCAACACTGTCTCCACAGCCGAAGTCCGAATTCTCGTTTATGCATAGGATATCAAACGATATTTGAAAGCATTATCAACATAGCAAAACGACGGCCGCACTTTGTTGTAGGATAATGCTTGAAAATATCGTATGATATCTATCATAACGCATAATTTTACCTGTAATTCGGAGTGTGATATCTGAGGGTTTCCGCTAGCAATATATTGGCTACATTTGTGTAAAGAAGACATGAAATCTCTCCATTATGTATTCATCACGTCTACAAGCTGAATTCAAACCATAGCCATCTTTGAATGTGACAGTAATGGTGAGAGTTTTGGCAAATCTCTAAGAGGATTCATTTAGAGAAAGAAGTTATCAAACATTTTGATCAATATTTATTATAGTGGACGTGCGCACTGATGTGAGCGACCAGCTAAGTGTCTCTGATTTTCCTTTCATCATCTCCATCATCGCCTACAAATTGCCGCTGAAATTATATCCTGCGATACTTACTGTGACCAAAAAGTTCTGTAATTTCAATAGATAGAACACTTTCATGTTTGATAAACGGAAATACAATGAAATTGAGTGTTTTACAGCATGTGCACGGCATCCTCGATGTTCAAGAAAGATGACTTTAGCAGAATCATAATATCTTGGAAATCAACAACATGCCTAACCATTGGCGGTGAACTCACAAAGTCGCCAGTAAAATCTTGAAGAGGCCTGCTGGAGTTTTGTTCTGTTCAGGATTGTTTGCAATAGTTTGTGATCTCCGGTCACAAGAACAACTTTCATGCAGTATACGGACTTTGATAACGGTCCATTTTCATTAATATTCAGCCAAGCTCATTGATTTGTCTCTCAGGTGGATCTGACTCTGTGTGAAAGTTTTAGCCGATATGGTCGTCACATTAAAAGTTATCTCAAGACAAAGATAGCAAAGCTCTGAGCTAGACCCGTTGTCAGAATCCATACTGGTGTCATCGTAGTTATCTTATTTCCTTATTGTCATAGTGAAAAATCCACTTTTTCAGTATGGATTAAAAGTGGATTTTTCACTATGACAATAAGCAACAGCCTCCTGTTCTTGACCATCAATTGGATCTTATTTCCTGTCTAGACTTCAATAGCTGTGACATCCGACCTCTATGGTTTTAGTCATCGCATAGAAATCCAATTTCTCGCTTTTGTTTTGTTTTCGCTCTTTTTTATTTTAGATAGTCCATAGAAATCCGAATTTTTGATTGTTGTTTTTGTTAAACTAATAGATATCCTATTGAAGAGGCCTTGGTTATTCAGTTCAGTTGGGAAACCAAGTACAGAGTGACAATTATTTCGCATTCTTTATGAATGTCGGCCTCCTCTGCCTCTGATGATGGCCGAAGAGGAGGCCGAAATAAATAAAGCACATAAAATAACTACGATCTTCTGAACTTGGTTTCCAACTAAACTGATTAAATGATGTATATTGAACTAACTAAAACAATAGTTAGAAATCTTATCAAGCATTTTTGTGCACTTTCAAGTTTAGTAGAGTTGTGTTTACAACTCCTCCGTATCAAGCTGTATTTGCGCTTTCGCTGACGATGTTCGCGGATATATAATATTGAACTGACCCTCCGTCAATACTTATTCAAGCTTTATAAAAAATGGATTGAATTCTGCATGCTTGACCTAACATACATCCTCAGTTTCCCTTAACTTGTTCCAATTTCATGCAGTTCTGCCTACGCAGACGCGCATACACACAGGGAGTAGAGCAAATAGACACAGGTTGGAAACATGTTGCCTTTGTATGACTTTACTTTTTAATCAACTGTTGAATTAGTGCTCACAATGAAGAAATGAACAATGACAGCGAAGCGACGGATGTGACACGGCTTTCATGTCACATTAATCGGAACCCGAGAGAAAGTCAATGTGATAAAAGCAATGTGAGACATCGAGGGATGACAATTTCGGATGTGAAACTTCTATTTTTGTGATAATACTTCGCAACTGAACATGGCGGTGACATTTCGCCATTCACAACTTCAATTCAATATCCGAGGCCGCTAAACTGAGCGCAATTTAAGGCAGATTGTGACACACAGTCTACCTTAAGTAATTACATTGTTTAGTGATTACGGGCCGAGCAGCTCAAGAGGAGCGGACCCTGGCTGGACCTGAAATTTCGGGGTACTTATGGGTTATCGCCTCCCCCAGGCTTTCAAATTTGTCCAAAATCTGCAAAAATAAACTGATCGTCACCAAACTTCAGGTAAATGTACTAAAGCATATTTTCCATCCATGCACAAAATTTTATGCAGATCAGACAAGTACTTTTTGTATGAGAGACGATCACATGAAGTGTAGCGAAGTGTGCAGCTTGATCTGACTTCGTCTTTCGATGCATTATTGTTACTCGTGTGTGCATTGTTCTCTCTCCCTCTTCGTCTCATCCACTGTTATTTGGAATCTTCCCACGACCACTACCTTGCCACACCTTTTTCAAGCTAAGAATGCTAATGTAATGGATGTGGCCTGGTCATCATCGCTTCACGAGATGTCGGGAAATGACATTGTTCACCTCAAGTGCTTTCTGCTCCGACGGTGAGGTCAGAGGAAGTCAGATCAAGCTGCCGGCATCGCTGCACTTCAAGTCATCGCTCCTAATTCAAAAAGTACTTCTCCGATTTGCCTAAATTTTTGCATGTGGGTAGAGAATAACCTCACTTACTTGTGCTTAGAGTTTTGTGACGATTGATTCATTTCTATGGATTTAAGACAAATTTGAAAACGGAACCTATAAGTACCAATTTCGGGTCCATTTGCAACTCTGGCTGGTGGTCAATTACTGGAGTTGTTGTTTTTGCGGTAAGTCACAGTCCGACGTATCTTCTTCAGCTTTCAACACCGGTATTGAATTCCAGGCATTCCGATTGCCTCTAAGTTTCCAGTTTTGCGTGTCATACCCAATGATTTTTTAGCCATTCATCTCTACTCCAATTGTAGCTGATTCGGAATCAAAAGCGAAGAGAGCAAAAAGTTCCCAAATTTCGATGAGAAACCATTTCAGCGATATGAACAATCACAAAAACGTCTGCATGTTGTTTCTCTCTACAAAGTCATATCTGCCGGTGATGTCATTTTTGTTAGATTCATTTATTGAGAAAATCTTCTTTGAGAGTTGGCAAGGCATGATATTTTCATGATAACAAGAAAATTTCTTTTTGAATAGATAAATTGGGGATTTTCATCAAGTCAGATCAGTCCGATTACTTTAATATTGCTTGAAAACGCGAGCAATTCATCGGCAATAATCTACTAATGGATATTATTCAGCTAAAAGACTAGGAATACTGGACAATGCATAGCTATAAAATCGCAAAATCAGAGATAAATGTCAAATCAGCACGAATCCAAAACTACACTACATTTACGGCTGCGTAGCTTAAGAATCTCAGCAGTCATCCAACTATTCCGAGGTTTTCTCTATGTCGCAATCTTTGTAAGTTTACTAATGAAGAACTACAGCACGGCTGGGAGTGATGCAAAGGTAGATTGCTTTTAACAGGTGCATTTAAAGCTATCATATTGCATGATCATTTTCATCGAGATGCCTCGATTTTCAACAAGAGCACACACTGTTTTATGAATTATACACTGCACAGTGATTATCTATTATACAATAGAATATAGGACATTTAAATGTTATGTAGATACTACTCATCAAATGTTTGACACTAAAAGGACAGCGATAGGTCAAATAAACCTCTTGATTTTCAATTGAATGTCTTAGAAAAAATGCATCATCAGGCTGTACAGGATTTCGTGACATCTCGTGGTAATGTCCTATCTTTTGGATGTGGTCAAATGACCCCTACATAAGATGTCATCATGAATACTTTCCTCTTTTTATTTATGTTTTGACCATTTAATTTTGAAGAGAAATTTTTCTTATTTCATATACCCACATAATGCTTGCTGCCATCGCATACAATGGCTGGGATTGGATTATGTCCGCTCTAGACTAACCCACACGCAAATGAAGCCATCTATGTGGTTGTGATAATTGAATGTTTCGAAACTTCCTGTCAAGAAGATGAACACAGTAGCTGTCATCACAGATATTTAAAAGGAGTAAAAGCGATATCCGTATTAAAATGATTGCTATTTCATTTACGTCTAACTATCGATGTACTTTCCTCCATTGCAATTGATGCTGAAATATTGCTTGCTTCCTCTATATCTTGAGATTTATTGAGAATCAAATTATAAAAGGTTCCGTTCGTATTATCATCATGAAAAACATGCTTTGATGAGTTTCTCACTTCAATGGGCTTTCTGTCTCAAAACCTCCAACAATCTTGTTCTTTACTTATTTTTCTCATTTTCTGTTAAGTTCTACTGCTCTTCTGAGGCGATAGTCAGAACTGAAAGCGGGCCCAGGGCGGGCTTAGACCTGAAAATGTCTGTGAACACCCGGGTCAATGTTCATTACGTCTGAAATTAAGAATGTCTTCCTCATTTAATTCTCATTTAAAGTTAATATTTTAATATCATTTAAATTCTATGAATCGCTTCATATGATGGCTTATCAACATAATTCTTACGCAATGACATGAAATAAATACCGGCATACGACAGAATAAGTCATAAACATACTTTCTCGAGCAGTTTGTCTACTTAAGGGAATGATCCTCCTCCACTGAAAGACAATTGATGCGGCCAGATGTAAGGAGTTCCATGCCCTTGTCTAAGTTATTAAAGCATCACTTGAATAGATTACTTGTGGTAATAAGGGATGGTCTGGTCAAGCAGCATCTTGTTGTTTTTCGACTCTATATGCTGCAAATATGTTTCTAAATTGAAAAGTGTCACCTACATCACGTGGAGATGATGTTAAACAGCAATACTGATAGACGATTAGCAAGTGACACTTCTTTGGAATTTTGGTCAAAACAGCCGATTGAATATTTAGTACAACTTTCGAGTTAATGACTTTTTCAAATAGGCTACATGTCTTTACTGCTTTTGTCTTCTCTGCTTCAATAAACTAAAGTATAACTTGCCAGAATAGACAACTATCGGTATATTGAATAAGATCCAATTTATTTGTGAAGGACGAACGCGTTATACATGTACAATATTTAAAGTGTACAATATTTTAGAGTGATTCTTCAGGCGATTACACTCAACTAACGTAATTGATATTTTCATGAAGGATGGTAAAGTGTGCAAAACTTTTTCAACACACTTTGTCAACCGGGTCGGTCGGGGCAGGGTTCGGGCCGAAAAGAGCGGATCGGTTACAGCTCTGGGGATAATTGATGAATATTTATTCTTGGTGCTTAGGCCTGCCACGATGCGGATATTTAGTTGATAGAAGCATCCAATAGCTCAATGGTAAGCCTAGACCCAAAAGCACTATTTTCGGATGGGATCCTTTCTACAGTTAAATGACAAAAGGCACTCACTTTTCAAAGAAATGATGCTAGCATATCGCATTTCAAATTACAACAACTTGATAATGAGATGGTTCTCCACGTGCCCGGATTCAAGTGTTAAATATAACCAAAAAGAGGCAAATTTCTACGGGCACTAGACGCTTTATTTGATTTGTGCGAGCTTTCGGCTATCCGCCTTAATCATGCACATAAAGTGATGGCAAGTAAAGAAGATCGCAAACAGAATTTACACTAAAATCAATAAATGATTAAAGACAGATACTGAACGTCAAAGGTCAAAAGGGCAAAGCAAGCATACTACTAAAAAGAAAAATAGTAGGGTAAAGAAATAATAAAAAATTGTTACAGAATGTTAAGCTGCACACCTTTACAATTGTTCATCAGCTTGGAAGAGTCTATGCTGTTTATATATAAAGATTCAAGTATGGACCTCTTTTGATAGTTCTTTATGCCGGAATGAATGATTTTCCACTTAACTGTCGGCTGAGTACCTGGATGTTTTGTAATAAAATGCTCCCGAACAGCAGAATCAGAGGAATTTAAAAACAAATGCTCGTTAAGACGAGACTTGATGAGACGTTTAGTTTGTCCAATGTAAATTTCACCACATAAATTACAATTAATTTGATATATGATGCATTTTGAGAAGCACATATTGCGTTTATCAGACATGGGGCAGAATTTACAATTAGCATCACACTGCAACTTCTCTTTAGGTGGATGAAAAATTCGCTTCAATGATTGTCCACCGTAAAACCATGGGTTCACCAAGTCTTCGATTCCTAATCTTTTCAAGAACGAAGTGAAGTGTCTTTTAGTGACTTCATCAACGTATGGACACTTGATGTAGGCTCTAATAGTATCTGGAGGCTTGTTGAGGGGATCAGACTTTCTTCGATTGTATAGTCTGAAAGAGGAGTCAACAAAGCGTTTAGGATATCCGTTTCTAGAGAATTTTTCCTTTATCAAATTAAAAGAGTATACTTTGTTCTCTTGTGTGGTAGATCTGTAGTCAGCTCGTCTAATCTCACCGAGAACAATGCCCCTTTTTTCTTGATATAGGACAGTTTGAGTTCCAGTGTAAAATAGCTCCACTATGAATCGGCTTGCTGAACAGTCTGGATTGGAAACAACAACCATCGAAATATATGTCGCAATCAAGAAATGGAAGAAAACCATCAGTATTAGGCAATTCCAAAGTAAATGCAATACATGGATTCATACATAGTTCTTTATGCCGGAATGAATGATTTTCCACTTAACTGTCGGCTGAGTACCTGGATGTTTTGTAATAAAATGCTCCCGAACAGCAGAATCAGAGGAATTTAAAAACAAATGCTCGTTAAGACGAGACTTGATGAGACGTTTAGTTTGTCCAATGTAAATTTCACCACATAGGGATCAGACTTTCTTCGATTGTATAGTCTGAAAGAGGAGTCAACAAAGCGTTTAGGATATCCGTTTCTAGAGAATTTTTCCTTTATCAAATTAAAAGAGTATACTTTGTTCTCTTGTGTGGTAGATCTGTAGTCAGCTCGTCTAATCTCACCGAGAACAATGCCCCTTTTTCTTGATATAGGACAGTTTGAGTTCCAGTGTAAAATAGCTCCACTATGAATCGGCTTGCTGAACAGTCTGGATTGGAAACAACAACCATCGAAATATATGTCGCAATCAAGAAATGGAAGAAAACCATCAGTATTAGGCAATTCCAAAGTAAATGCAATACATGGATTCAAATTATTAATAATCTTCTTTACTTGCCATCACTTTATGTGCATGTTTAAGGCGGATAGCCGAAAGCTCGCACAAATCAAATAAAGCGTCTAGTGCCCGTAGAAATTTGCCTCTTTTTGGTTATATTTACAACAACTTAACTTTCATCATAATTTTCATGACTTTCAACGATACTTCTCAGTCATAGCTATTTATTATTGTTGTTCATGTTCGACTCTTCACAAAGATGTCCGGATGTCACAAACATCTTTCCAATGTATTGTATACTGGCAATATGAGGATCGGAGTGCAAGCGACTTCTTTGCTGAGCAGCTGATGTAGAATGAAATAAAGGAGGTAACCTGTAAATAATTGGATTTTCCTAACAATACTGCGGATAGAAAACAATTGGGAGCATGATATTATCTCTTGACGTGCTAGAAATGAAGATAAGGACGTTTGCAGAGTCTTTGTCAGGTGCGCTCCAGCAGATATTTCTTTTGTTAATTATCATTTTGTTTTTGTATGTTTATGCGAGAATTGTAATCCAATCCTATGATATATGCTCCGCAGGATTGTATGATTTATCGCGCTCTCTTTCCTAGCGTTTGAGTTCCGGATTCCCGTAAAATGAAAATATAATAATCATGTTGCAACCAAAAAAGCATTTAACAGAAGAAGCATTGTTGCTTACTGTATGCTTGAATTAAAGGTTGTGCTGTTCACTTCGCAAAGCACTTGCGATAAATTGTTCTTCAATTTACTTTCACGTTCTCAGTTTTACTAACCGTGGACACTTGGAGTTAAGTATATGTCCTGATTCGTCAGAATTTACTGTTCAATTTACACTATTCAATGGAAAGATGCTTTTCTGATCCACCGCGACTAGTTTTGGCTATGACCATCAGTATTGAGAAAAGCAAACATCATCTAATGCACCGTTACAAGTTGGCTAAATGGAAGTGATGAATCATCAGGCCCTGACTTGCATGATATGAGGCCCAAGCCCGGCCAGGCCCGTGGGCTACCCGGCCCACTTACAAGTCTACTCCCAGCCGTGCCATGGCATTTCATTATGGTGACATGTCGCACATTTCTCGTCGCTACAGCGACCAAGATGTCAATGATCTTATGTTCTTAATTCTTGCCTGGGTATGTTTACCCTTTAGTGAGGATGTATGACTCATCACTGCCCTATTCTGATGAATGAGTGAACTTTTGAACAACAGAGTGTCTCATTTTGACACTGCTTTAAATGGATGTTTGGGGGATCTCAGATAACACAATTTCATGATATTTTCAGACGTCCTCTCTTCTACTTCGATGAATTTTGTTCTAGATCTATAGATATTTGAGACATACAGATTACGAAATAAGAGAATTTAGCTGTTGAGAATATTGAGACATTTGCAATTACGGCGTCAAACGTCTCAAGTCAAGTGCGCAGTGATGCTGTGTGTTTTCGTCAATCTCTTTTATCTAAACTTGTCTTGTCGTTGATCTAAGGCATCTGTTTCACCGTAACATATCTCAGATCATTCAAGTTGGCATCGAGCGGATGCATCTATTCACCGACGAAACTATGCAAACCTCTCAAATGTACATCAGTATATCTTTGAATAACAACAGGGATGCTTTGAAAAGGGATTTGCACTATCTTGAACGCGCTTTGCATGAGTGTAAGTCTCTCAAAGTATATCGGGAGCCTTTCTCATCGCTACAGTTTGTACATACACATCCTTCTATTTAGTTAATTGCTTTCATCTTCTTATCCTTGTTTCCTTTACCTTTGCGTCTAGGCTAATGCTGTATGAACATAGAGATAATGATTAAGATATTGCTTACTACTTAGAAAAAGCTGATAATTGAGAGATTGAATAAGACGTTTCGTAATGTGAACTCTTCTCTTGGATAATCATATACCGAGGAACATCTTCGATTATCCCCTGACTTATCTTATTAGGATAGCTCAGTTAATTGATGGCTGCGCTTCGGTACAAGGTGCAGAACGTCCAGGGCTCAAGGCTGTCCGCCGGGAAAGGTACCATAGCTCTAACTATAGGTCACTGACCCAAGCCTGATGACAGTAGCGAGTACCGGCATGTGACCTAGTAGGGTGGAGAAAACGTGAGGATATCTGTCAGCAAACATAGAAATAGAATTAGTCACCAACTAAAATAAATGTAAAAGTTGGGATGAAGTTTGATTGTTCATGAGGTTTTTCCGTGATTTTATGATGAGTGATTCTGCTATTCTTGTGTGTAACGATGCCCCGATCGTTACATCGGAGAAACTCGACGACAATTGCAAAAAAGAATTCGAGAGCATATTACAGGGAAACCAGCATCAGCAATTTCTATGCATATCCATCCACCTAATGACAAAAACTTTAAAATATTAACAAAAACAAAACACACAAGAATAGCAAAATCACTCATCATAAAATCACGCCAAAACCTCATGAACAGTCAAACATCATCCCAACTTTTACATTTATTTTAGTTGGTGACCAATTCTATTTCTATGTTTGCTGACAGATGTGTCTCTGTCAATGCGTGGCTCATTCTATTTCTATGCCCACTGACGATTTTAATTTTTACTCTTGCCTTGCGACTGTCCGGATCTCTTTTTTTCATCATCGAGTCCAAAATTGTATATAACCCTGTCCGTTTGTTGTATTATCGCCACTGATGATGGATATCACGGTCTTTGAAACCGGTATGGCAGTAAATCGCAACCATACATAATGAAACATTGCTCCAGAAGGCTGATCATAAAAACGGACCACCTAAATATCGCTGAAATTCAATCGATTATATATCATTCGAGAGCTTGCATTCTCAGCTTTAAATGAGCTATGATAGACTTGCATCCATTACTGTACTTTAGCGAGCTGTAATGAGAAAAATTGTTGAAGAAGTTTGGAAAATAACACTATTGAACAACGGAATTCTGTCTATTGAACTAATTTAAATAAAATTTACATTTTCGCACTTCTTACATCGCAATGATTCTGAAGATACCAAAACATGAGCAGTTTTGATGAAAAAGTGAGAATATAACATTTTCACTCAAAAGAGTCATGATTTCGTGATATCTTCACGATAGCACTTCTTTTTCCTAGTTCACCGATTTTGATGATCAGTATATCAAAAGAGAGCTCAGAACGTACTCGTTCTCCCCGTGGCTGAATAATTAATTACCATGCTCAGGTGTCTTGCTATTGAAAAATTACAAATTGTAAATTGATGGGTTTTCTTATTTGATTACTGCTCAGCAAATACAATATCAGATACAAGTCTATCACAGCTCATTTTAAGGCAGAGAATGATGTATGGCAGGATTCGATTACTCAGCCTTGTTTAGTATGGGACAGCAAGTTTGCAACAGCCCTGATATTACTAAAATTAAGAATCCACGGATGTTTATATATTCTTCAAGTGATGGTTGGATAAATACGACTTAGAAATATTTATTTCTGCATAATTCGAGCACAAACAACAGTAGTGAAGGCAGGAACTGGTTTCAACAAGATAAAGCGCCATGTCAGCAGGAAATTCGAAAATGGTGGAATCAGAGTGCTACCTTGGTCGGCATCATCAGTGGACTTCAACCCTGTCAAGAACCTCTGGGCGATCGAACGTCGGATATCAAGGAAGCGTACAAGTAGAGAGAGAGAGAGATCATTCGCACCTTTCTCGACATTTGGTACCAAGTCGACGAAATCAAGAATAAGTCCCATAATCTACTGAATTCACTGAGTTACTGTGTGAAGGCCGTGATTCAGTCGAGGGCATAACACGAAATTTTAAAGTATGTTGTGATGCCATTGTTGCTTATGCTCGAATTATACAGAAATAAATATTTCTAAGTCGTAAATTTATCCAACCATCACTTGAAGGATGTATAAGCATCTGTGTATTCTTAACTTTAGTAATACCAGGGGTGTTGCAAACTTGCTGTCACATAAAGAAAGAGCTTCTTTTCAATTTGAGGCTGTTGTGGCTTTCTCTTATTAACCTTTTATTAACTTTTTTCTCCTGATTTCTACTACTTGTGATTTATGTATATATTTTTACTTCTATCTTTTCATCCGTCCCGGTTGGTTCTGCTTCATTTTGATTGGTAAAGTGTTTCATTGTTGTTGTCATCTGCCAATATCTCTGTGGCTTCGTGAGTCAAAGTCATGTTCATATTCTGTCCAAATATCTGATACAATTTCATTCCGCGTGTAAATTTACTAAAAGAAGCGGCCTGGCCAAGAAAAATAAAATGTGTTTTTATTTCAAGACTTAATCGCTGTCATTCTGTTTAGATATTCAATATACTGCGACAGACCTTTGTTGTCATTTTTTACTCTATTCCTTCCCAATCTTGGTATGTTTCTTTTTAATTACAAGCTCCTGAGTACTTCATAAGACAGGCCGATATCTGCAAGCCTATCTATTCGACCTATGTCATATCCAAATGCTTCTCCGCATCTAATTGCATTCATCTTATCCAGAAGTTCTGTTTTCGTTTCCTGTACAGTCACATGCCGTCTATCGCTGCTTGGAGGCAGATAAAACAATCACCAGCACTGAGAGAAGTTGATAGTTAATGCAAAGAATCATTTCAGATTCGGAGAGGACTTCTACTTCACTCTTATCTTGTCTAAACGTTGCCGGTTAACCTTTTTGCTGACTTCTACGCCTTCCAGTTGGAGGTGGAAATTAGAAACGAAGTTTCGGTAGTTGTCTTGATTTCCCAAGTGACTTCATTTTAATGGGTGATTTGAAAGACAACTTCGCTATCTATGTGTCATGACGGCTGGGAGACTATGACATGGAAGTCAGGGAAACAGTTGTACCATAGAGATGATGCCGTGTCACTTTGGCGTCATCCGATCTCAAAGGAGAGTCTCTCCACACTTTGTGATGCCTTTATAATCCAGTTGACCGTTCGTCCTATTTCTCGCGCGCGAATATGTAACAACATGATGTGTGGTCTTGACAGGATGGCGAAATGAAAGTTATAAAGTCACTGGTGTTATTTATGAAGTGAAACGATTAGTCCCAAAATTCCGTCTTTGTAAGACCGCCTCGTAGGATTCAATGACTGTTCTTGCTGAAACACACGAAGAAGCTTGTTTTCATGATTTTGAGCAGTCCATTGCAATGCAATTGCTAATTGTTGCACATTAGCGTCCACTTGTCATACAGTGGCCGTGTAAGAAGTCACAGCCCAGCGCTTGCTGCGCTAATTCATTCGCATCCAGTCACGAGGTTGACAACTGCATGTATGACAAGTATATCAAGTGTGACTTCTTTACAAGTGAGATGCACCACATTGAACCGATTTCTATGTAATTGATAAAACTGTACCTGGAACCTCAACAATTCAACAATTAGATCCAAAAGTGAATGAGTTTCAGACATAGAGGCTTTTAATTTTGCTCCGTGATACATAGCGATAAGATGAACATTTCAAAGATGAGAACTGAACTGCCGATGTTCGAGCAGAAAGGTTCTTGGATTGCGATGTCTAAAGAGAAAGCATTTTAAGACGTGTTCTAGTTGATCACTTTGCGTCATAGAAGTTCATTCTCTCCATCATAGCAACGCAACTGACAGTTAAATCATGAAGTTAGCTACATAAAGAATAGAAAGTACAGCATAGAGATAGAGAACATTCGGGGGAATTGACAAAGAACGCTTCCTACCTAAGTCATGGATTTCTGTCTAAATGCAGCAACCTTGGGTAGAAAATGAGCGTTATGAGTGTATGACAAACCAATTAGACAATGAAATTCTGCCTGTCGATCGTTTAGAAACACTTTCAGAAATCATTGGTCACGCAGTCTAATATCTATGCTTCATACAAGTCATACATCGCGGAAATGATGTCCGTTTGTCAGAAATCTGTAGCGACTATTCGGGTACATCACTCTCGGTTAAACTCCCCCTTTGCGCTCATGTGATCGCTCGTGCTGTAACCTTTAATTGCATGCTGATAGGCCTGTTAAACCTTAGATACATGTATGAACAAAAGAACAGCAGTTAGTTGATATATATAGAGATAAATTAAAATGATTTCGCAAAGCTGCAACCAAAGAATAAGTATAATAAGTTCGTAAGCTGACAATGACTACAGCCTTTAACAATTCCAGGAAAGCAATAACAATGATCGAAAACAATTATTCGAACAATTTTATGAAAAGAGATTCACCATTAAGACCTAGAGTTTGATTTAATCTAGAATTTTTATTATTTATTAACAGCGTTTCTTCTATTCGAGTTTCATATTCACTACTTCATGTATGTTTAACTGAAAAACAATTATTAATGTCATTGCCACAGTTTGCCCATGCTCAGATGGTTGCTTACACCTGAGTTACCTCTTATATACTCTTTTATTCTTTGATGTAATCTGCGTTTCATTTGTCCCATGTATTGGATGTCAGGATCAACATGACATTCAAAATTACACGCAACTCATGATCGAATATTCTCAACTTATTATGAATATCTAGAGAATGGAAACGATTAAGTCAATAAAATACCAACACTCATGATTCTCGACCCCACTCGACCGACCGAGGAATCGAACCAAAGTTCGCGTCGGAGGCGAGCTCATCAGCACCGCCAGTGTGGCCTAGTGAGAAGGTGCGAGCTCGTCTTTTCGTGATAAACTGTAAACAAATCAACTTCCTGAGCAGTCAATAAAGACATGTTTACAAAACATTCAAGCATTTTCATTAATGAAGAAATATGGAAACTTTGTTACTGAGTCGTGAAAAATTGGTCATGAAAAGTAAACTAATAATCCGATTTATTCTCAGGTTTTAAGGTGTGATAGCAATCCAATAATGTGTATAGAACAAATAAATAGTGTTTGCTGCTCCCAGTCTACTTCAACAAGGCTCCGATATTATCTATTTAATTAAATGCTTCTAAGGATCCCAGAGTTTCTTACAAGTTCATGATAAAAAAACGCATGTGACCCTTTTTGACTTGCAAGAATATAGAATTTGAATGAGCAGTCATATACACAGTTGAGTCGAATATCTAGGCCTGGAAAATCAAACCAGTCATTCTTGCATTAACCTGTAAGCTATACATAAAAGCTGCCCCTTGACGCATGTGCCATAGCTTGACTATGGTATTAATGGTATTGTTAGCACAGACAGATGCATGTGTCATTCATTGTAACATGCCCGAGGCTGTAAGGATCACTGATGCTTGAAAAAGCTAGGCATGATTACCATTGTGCGTGCTATGATTCATGCTCATGTAGAAGTCTGTGAAAGTTTCTGGCTACATACATATGTAGATAGTATTATACCAGGTGTCCTAAAAAAAAGGGGGACACCCGTCATATAGTGTCATATATAGTATAGATTTTAATGACATACTTGACTTCGTGGGCTTGACGCTGGCGAGATTAGTTGCCAGAGCTCTCCTGGCGCGCATGACTCCTTGAAGTGTTCGACATCTATGGTTCGCATCATGAATGACATTAAATCAATGATAGCTCAGGCATGAATAGCAATTATAGTTGTTTGTCGTTGGGCATCTTCCAATTTATACCCTCGACAGATAGATATAATTCCTATATTGTTGCTATTGGTGATGCCTTGCTTGATGTATCACTTTTTGCACATCGCTTTTTCCATTCCCAATTTTTTTTCAGAATTGGGATCATTTGTGCATTGCCCACTCTATGTGCAATGTGCATGTAGATCCATTTCTTAGACTACAGACTTAGATACCAGCCTCGTAAGGCATTTGTTATGGCGCTTCTACTCTGGTGCATTTGTTATGTCCTGCAGCTCTAAGTAATCCATGCACAGTAGGGCAGAATCGATATACGTGATCATGCATTATTCGAAAGCTTCGATCATGAATAATTCGAGAATCCTTTCAAAAAAATCGAATGTCATTGTTCTTTTTCTGGGGAGCGCAAAGTTCAAAATGGCTGCGAAAATAATATATTGTCTCTGAAATATGATTGAAGAGTGTACGGATATGTTAATCTTCTGCGGCAAAATCATAGTTTCAATCATTGTAAGAATACCGATGATCGCAAGAAATATGTCAAAATTTACTTAACTGTAGATCAAACAACTTTCATAATATTGTATCTTGAATGAAACCAAATTTCTAAGAATAGAAGTCAATCAATGTAATCGATGAGTGTTTATCCGATTGTCGGCTGAAGTTTTGCTTTGTTGATAACACGTGGTTGATAATGCGGTTGTGTTCAGACTGTGGTCGATTCCTCTCAGCGCATGAAAGATTATGATTGTTTATTTTTGAAACTATCATAAAATGCATTAACTTTGGCAGTGTTGAATGCTGTGTCATGATATGCGTTTAATTTACGAAATTTACGTTGAAATGATTCATGGTACATTTCAAATTTAAACTTTATTTTCTCGTAATTTTTAAAATTGTTTTTATGACGATTCATGACCTTACATCTAATGACTTTTAAAGTCTAATTTTCTTCAGGCTATAAATTCGTGCAAATTACTGAACAAACTGAAGGACTGCATAACAGGCTGATCTACAATATACACGGTGTTCGCGATCTTCTTGCGGATTTTTGCCACTACCATTCTGGTACATAATATCGCGCATTAAACTTAGTTATTCAAACCATAGACTGATTAATGATGTCAGCTGTACAGACTTGACGAACAAGATGCGTTTTAATCGGATAAAGTGGGATTTTATTGCATCTGTTATGCGAAAATAAATCACGTGTATTGGAGCGCAAGTATTGCCAGGCCCGCAGCCACGGGGGGGGGCATCGGAAGCAGGCTCCCTGTTAATTTTTGATCAATATACAATCAATAAAACGAATCAATCAAACCATCGGAAGTGAGAACAAATTGGAGGGGAATTGATTGATGGCTGGCGAGAACGGAATTATTTGTCGTCACAGATCAATTGTATGATTGATGGCTGGCGAGAACGGAATTATTTGTCGTCACAGATCAATTGTAGAAGAGAAACAACTATCTAGCGAATGTTGAACGTTCAGAAATACGTTGCCAATAGAAAAATGATTGGATTTTGTAAATTGATGTTCTCTTTGTGAAGTGATCATGTACTGCAAGATCAGATAGTGATTTAATACTCAAACTTATTATCATAGAAACCATAGAAATGGATAATAGTACACTAGAATGGAAGTTTGATATCTTGCATATATACAATGATGGCACATGGAAAAATCTATGGTTTGTAGATCAGATTCGATCTGAAACATTGTATCATAGTGAAACTATTTGCCAAGTTGGTTGTGGAAGTTGTTGACACCTAATTTCAGGATTTTCATGAAGAGAATTGCAAGTGAGATGGTGGCATTGTTTCATGTGAAATAGCCTACTATTCCATGGATTAATATAGTGTGTCTATTTGTAGCAGTCACTGAAAACTATTTTTCAACACTGGAAATTCACAGAGTCAAAATTGAAAGTGGTCGGTGTGCTGTTTGTAAGAACATCTGAAGAATTCACAGATAAAATTTCTAATTATTGGATAATTTCTTCTTCAAGCGGCTAAGAAGCCTTGCACTTTTCTGGATTATACATATTGAAAGTTTCTTTACCGACAATCATTTCTCAAATAAATGAAATGTCGCTGGAACTTTTCAATTGATCATTGAATGACACATGTGATATTTTGGAAGCTGATATTCGAATGCATGTAGAGATTTTGAAAATTATTCAAATTTAGTGAACAGGGGAATCCTTTAAAGTAAAATGAATACTATAAGATTTTTTGGCCTCTGATTTCAAGCTGGAGTTATGCATGTTCTGTAAATCGACATTACAAGTTGCGTAAGAGTCTGATTATACTATTGATAGATTATCGGAGCGATATTTCAAAATGATGAACGTACAGAACGTTTAAAAGGATTTCCTTCTTTGTCATCCTATCGGCGCAGCATTTTGTAAATTCACTATTGCTTTTGAGTATTTGGTCTTTGGACGAGGGCCAACAATGCAGATCAAGAATTGGCCGGATAAATATAAATGTCAATCAAAAAACATGGAAGCCAGATCGCACAAGTTGCATTTTGCCCCAACTAAGTTTGCCCGGTGTGTGCCATAATTCTCATGCAATTTCCATTCTAGGACTTTCTATGGTATTGTTAATTTCTATGCTTTCAAGTAAAATTCCGTCAAAATCTGTCACGAAATGGCTAATTGAATTGATTCAAATCACATTGTCGTTTTCTCTATTACAAGCGAAATTTTGATAGCTTAATGCGAGAACTGCTCTTAGTTCACATACACGTAGATATCTGCAAACACACACAGTGTTTTATGTACATATTTTACATACGTGTTACTTGGTGTATTTTGCGCAGATTGAACATTTCCTTCTCTAGATTTCGGTCACGAGCGGTCCCTTGCCACACGGTCAAAATTTTATTACTACATTTTGTGATACTTGATGATTTTCTATTATTAAAGATCATTATTGCTTCAATAAATTACACTTCATCGTTTAGTTTAACCTGTGTCACTTTTAGGTTGAATTCACAGCTAGTAAAATTTTATAAATTCAGTATGAGAATAGGTAATCCTCCGCCTCAGTGGATCGAAGAGTAAGAAACATAGACTAGAGTTGAGAAACTCATCCGCAGGCAAGATTTATCAATTGTATTCAAAATAATCCCAGAAATAAATGTATAAATAACCATCTGATTAACATCTGATCAGATATAACAGATCTGGTTGCGGGCCTGAGTATTGCTTTGCTAAGCGGTTACTAATCAATTAACTCTCCTTGATCTGGACAGAGCATCTTGACTTAACAAGCGAGGAGTTGATTGATTGTGATTGTGAGAAAGCCAGGTGCTTGTTTTGTGTGAAGTTCGATAAGGAGTTTCCCGGCAAGAACATGGCTTCATCGGAAAAAAAGATTTATGGAGGCCTTTTGTGTTGCTTCGAATAAACAAGTAGGTTATCACGTAGAGACTTTCGAATGAGAAGAAGGCACGGGTTGTGGCAGCATTGGATGATCGAAGCAATTCGCAGAGGAAGCTCTGTAAGAAGTCGGAGTTGCTGCATCCTCCGCAAACAAAGTAACCTTTTAAAAGGAAGAAGTCACCTTCGATCTTTTTCTGGGTCAACTTGCTCTCTTGAGACGGAGCTTTTTTCCTTGTGATGGAAGAAACAGATGCCAAATTCAACAAGAATACTCTGCTGAACAAATAACTTGTAGTTATGACACCGCGACAAAATCGATCTCGGTTATAACGCAGTGCACGAGAACTTCGTAAAAAATCGAACCTTTAGATTGGTCGGGGTAAGCCTATTCACTGGCCTCTATGAAGCTTAGATTTGTCAATACTGTAATCTTGGTGATGAGGCCAGGTGCAGAATTATTTCTACAAAGCACCAAAGCACCAGGTCCAAACACTCAAGATGAATCAAAGCAAAGACCCATCTTCCTAATGGACAACCTAGCCACATAGTGATGTTGCTCTGACTTGTTGCTCCTCTACCAAGCACTGTGATGGAGGACATATGGAATACCTTCTGTCAATTTTTGAAATAAAAGTGATCAGAGGAATACGACCTGAAAAACCATCATTTTTGTCAAAATAGCAACATGTAAAATCCGCAAGAAGATTGCGAACACCCTGCATGTCATAAGCTAGTTTGGGACTCTAGTTCGAGGCGTTCTGACGAGTCCCTTCAAGTTGACACCCAGTGTCTTTGCATGCCAATGACTCTTCGTGTTTAAATTGTTGGAGTGCGAGGACATCTCTCAAACATAATATCTTTAACGGGGATTTTCGCTGAGGTAGAAATCTCTGATTGTAATGGATTCATCAATAACATTGCCGAAAAAGTTTCAATTCGAGCATTCTTGGTTTCTAATTTCCGCTATGATTCGAGCACCGTTTCCGCGTTGAGATCTTGAGTGGTTTTACAACACAAGTACTCAAACTGATACACAATCGTCAATATCGCAAAGTTGAAAATCCCCCTTCTCTCCTGCGGTGTCTTGCCCTTCCAATTTCCTGTAAGTTCTACTTCTTCCCTTCTGTGGCTTTAAAAATTGAGAGGAAGTCTGGGTGTTGAGATGCATGCGTTGCTAAAAATACATTCACTTTCTCCCGTGCTTCGTAATTACATCAGGTACGAATTCTGCGATGAAGAGGAAAAGTGCATCATTTCGACTCATTGTTGCAAATTTAAGCCGTTAAGCCGAAGCGTTTTTAATTATCTCCTTCAATAGTCAGATGGAGAAATGCTTTCCTCACTTTTGTGCGGAGTAATTTCATCAGAAATTAAGAAAAACATGAGTGAGAGGTTGTCCATATCTAAATTGATCCGGAGAGAGTCAAAGCCATATCTCATCTCATCGTCAGGCGAATAACATGCCCACAAAATTAGATGGGCAGCGTGCGCACTCAGACGATTTGTCAGTGGCGTGTTTAAAGGGATATTTAATGAATGTCCTTTGAAATTTCACTAACTCGCTACAAATCTCATGACCAATTGTCGCTAACATCTAACCCTCGCCCACTGCGGTGTTTTTCCGAACGTGCCCCACTGTGGGGATCTCACCCCCTGCTGATCTCCCACCAATTTTGACAAACCACACATCAATCGATTAGGCATAGCATCAGTTTCATTTCTGAGGTCATTCCTGGGCTGAGTTGAATGTCAAAGGTCAAAAACCGCCAATTTTTAGCAAATTTCCATCGGATCTCTATTTGAAATGGATAATGTCAACAAAAACTAATAAACCATACACTAATCGAAAGATCTGGTTAAGGTGGTTAATAAAACAATGTTTCTTGATCACTCTCAGATTACATCATTGTATTAGATGAGGTCAAAAGTCAAATAATTCAAACTTTTTAGTATTTAGTTTCTGCAGGTGAAGAAAAAATCCAATTCGGTGAACTTCTATCGAGACAATAACTGCTGATTAGATGCATAAAGTACAAATAATAAATCATATTTGAAATTTGAATCTCACATTTCAAACATGCATACACAATAAGAAGATATTTTCAAATTCAAAGATTTTGCCTGAAGAATCCTTTATGTAATCTCAACTTATTTCATCAAGAATTGATGACACAATATACATTAGAAGTGGATATATACCGAAATCAGCCAAAATATTCCAAACATTCAAATTGTAAAATTTCTCTCACGCCAAAAGTATTGTGCCAAATTTATTATCCTTCTGTCAAAAGTTGCATAATATGTAGAGTAAGCTACTAGAAATCAGGTGACCACAGTTTTCTTGTTGGAAAAGATATTCGAAAGCTTCTTCGGGGGGGCGAGGGTTATTGTTTCGTCACTTCTGCGAATGCTGATCATCAGACCAGAATGTCTCATCTACCAAAGCATCAGAAGTCATCGTAAAATTGAATATCTTGAAAGTACGTGTACAAATGTTGCTGCAAATGCATGTTTTCTGCTGAATTCTCAAACCTGTCTCTCCAAAAACTTCAAATTCGATGATTCTTCTCGAAACGAAGTTTGCACTAAGCCAATATTTTCCTGTTGTTTGTCGAAAGCATCGATCAAAGCTTTAAAGATCTAAAATCAACTGCTGAAAGTGCCCTCAGCAGAAGTTAAACAAAGTCGATGTCGCATCGAATTCTCTCTCTAAACAGTTCTCGAGAAGAATATTGTTTTGTCAACAATCTATGGATGCCTGCTCTTCTTTGCTATGTCAACAGACGAGCAACTCGTACAAGCAGTAGAAGCGCTGAGACAGCTGATCTCCTGTACATGACAATGTTGTCCTTTCAATTATCACTACCTAAAGAAAACACTGTTTCTCGCACTGATTTCGCATGCCGCTCATCGCTTTGAAGATGTGTGAGACTGAAGATTTCATCTCCTCAGTTGTTTCGACCTTAGAAATTCGACTTTTCGCTTTGTTTAAGTTGGTGGCACCGATATCAGAGTAATTCCACAAATGATCAAGTTATTTGGTGCTGCTTTGGACTGCTTTCAACAAGATAAAGCACCCTGTCCCTGTCCAGGGATTTAGCCGAGTGAGGATCCGGATCCGGGATACGGTGTCATACCCGCCCGGATCCAGCGAAGAGCGTTGAAGATAAAATGTTAATGGTCATTAA
>CAJQUW010009314.1:0-12372 GCA_907163375.1 Prostheceraeus crozeri
TTATATGAATAAAACTATAATAGTAAAATATCCAAAAACTATTCGAGTAAAATATGATTTGCCATCATATGTAAGCAAACATTTTTGAGATGTAATAAAGTTTCATTTATGATGTCTATATAAATTTTTCAGGATGATCAAATAAAAAAACAATTATTAATTCCCTACCTGCGTCCATCATCATGCACATTAAAATTATCTCTTCACAGAGAAACGATTGTTTAAAATATTTTCAGCTTGACAATATCCTTCTCCGTTATAAGGTAGAGTACATACATTCTGCATTTTTCATCATAGTGCTTTGACGTTGTTAATAGAATATTGTATTTGTCTTCGAGAACAATTTTTTTTTCTTCATGTAATTATTCATTCTTATCAGGAATACTCAATTCCAGTTTCATCAAAGATCTTTTTCTCCATGGTTTTAACTTAACTGTAGTGCCGATCAAGAATGACTGATTTTCCCGCGCAATATCCAAATTTGTAAGGAGACAAATCTCTCCTACTTTTACTTTCTAATCTTCGTGAATATCCTTTGAATGCGATTTTTCTCCATTCTTTCACTAAGTCTCTGCCTGTGTTCATCCATACATTTAATCACAAATATTTACATTCTTAGGAGCAAATATACAATTGCAAAAATAAAATTCCAAACCATTTCCACATAATCAATGTTTTTTCCTTGACACCATATTCCCCCACCAACATATCCCAGGCAGCACATCTAAATTTTAATTTGAAGAGCTCATTAGAAATGTGATATTGATACATCAGTATCTGTATAATGAACAGTATTTTTCGTTCTGAAAACCATTACAATCTGTCCTGACAAACATAAAGTTATTCATAACGAATTCTGTCTAGCGAGTGAGAAAGAATGGAATAAGAACCTAAGTGGTGATGGCATGAATAGACGTCTAACCCCAATCCTTTTACAAATATTAGTTTTCACTGAGAAAATCCTTCATCTATCTTCCATTTCTACTTTCGCTAAATATTGTTCATCATAATTAAAATTATTTCATAATCTTTTACTTCTTGAGCAAGAAAATAAGTTTATCTAGTCTCCAATAAATATTTCTCATATAGCCATAAGTATGATAATTTTAGTGGTTATCATCTTTTTTTGCACACGTATTTCTTGCCATATAGCGAATCATCTCATCAATAATTTAATTACATCCATCGCCTACAGTATTTCCCTTCTGCCGATATAATACTTTTTCTCTCAAATTAACCAAGTTTTTCAATATAATTTCGAAAATGGTAGAAAACTGTGATAATTTTTTTCATAAATTATACCATCAGTAGATATGTAAGACACTTTTTACCCCCACATCATAAATCACTTTCTATGTATGTCTAACAGGAAAGTTAATAACCCATCATAACATATGAACCTAAATGTCTCTACAACACCCTTAAAAAAATATAAACTTTTACATGAGATATTACTTCTATTTTGACTTTTTAACTTTTATTGCCTTTTAAGTAGGAACTAGGTTAGGGAACAAAACCACTATCATTCGGACTATTGAAAACACAAACAGAGAATACTTCCAGTCTTTTAGTCTAAATGTTTGAGTATTAAATTTATATGCACTACGTTTACCCCACCGCTCTTCTTCTGTGAAGCGGTAGAATTTTCTAGCTGAGCGTCAGCTTAGGATATTCTTGAATTTATCAATTCATTCTACATAGCTGATGGATATAAAGATGGTTGCATCAAAAGCCAGTTAGAAATAGCATTTTCTTTTCTTTTTCAAGAAGTTATATTGAAATTTGTCTTTACAAATTTCATGTTTTTATCTCCTAAATGCTCGACTAACTGTAATCATTGAAATCCTATTAAAATACTTCCAGGGGAACAAAGCCCCACCATGCGTAGCGACCATGGCGGACCAAAGGTCCCCCCCAGGGGGAGCGAACCAGGTAAATACTGGCGCGTTTTTTAACATATTCGCATAACAATTTATGCTACACACAAAAAATGGGTGGAATATGACTTGTATTTTCTTATAATTTTGCTGAAACTCTGCTTTCGCAGAGCGCAGAGATATAGCGCGCAGAATATTTTTTTTTTATCTTTAATCTAATATTGAATTTCTAGCCCGATTAAATCTATATGAGAATGATAATTTATACTTGATTAATTTTTGAGCACCGCTTTTTCATCCAAACCCCGTTAAAGATCTTGTCTTAAAGCAGAGGATGATCAAATTAGTAGTATATGATACTTCACTCTAAACTAAATCTCGGCATATATCACATTAATATAGATAGTATTATTTGTTAGACTACAATCTCAAAGCACAAGAGAACAGAATATCGTTAACTGTAAATATGGTCTCCATTCAATTTCCTTTTCGTTTTATAATTTTTCTCATGTGTTAATGTCTCCAAATTTCTTCCTTCATAATTTATATATTTACACACATTCATAAGGAATTTTAAAATCATCGCCACAACCATTTAGCAAAGACTTGCCTTTTACATGTTGATAACTAGCTACATTTCATATAGTAATAGTTTCTGAAGTGCATACAATTTAACACTGAAAGTGAAATTCTTTTTTTCCATGATCTGAATTTTTAAATCTAAAAGAATTTTTGAATGTATCTCACATACTAACACATTCCAAGTTTGGTAATAAGGATCTTCTGTAGATGAAAGCCAGGTCAGATATTCTAGGTGAATCGAATTCCTATATTCGAGCCCATAGCCGCATTTTCAAGAGCGCCTTTACGCTCATCACTCAGTAGGCATAACATCAGTCTAAAAAGATGTACACTATACGTCAGACTCGCCCAACGTTTTATATACAAAGATAAAATAGAGCGGAGAGCTTTAAAACACAAAAAAGAGTTCTTCACGATCAAGGCAAGTTTATTAGTTCTCATGCCAATATCTTCTTCTTGTCGAGTGTACTCGTGCTTTACTCGAATAGAGATTCGAAGTCCTGACACGTGATGTTGGAAGTAACAACATCGAGAATTTTGAAGGAATCACGTGAGGGTATGTGATGAACTGATGCATATTATATCTCTGATGCTGGTCTAGCCCTTTGATATGAGTCAGTTACCGTTATTCTTAGTTTGCTGGGGCATGTCTATGCGTCTCAGGTCATAGCAACGCGTATTCTTCCAACACACGATGATCGCTGAAATCATCTATTCATAAAAGCAGTACACGCGTGATCGAACAAGAAGAAGATATGATGAACAAATAACTTGCCGAGATCGGAAGAACTCTTTTTGCTTTTAAACTTCGCTCCCTATCTATTTTATCCTTTCGCTATACTATAACTAGCGTGTCGATATTGTACATCTTTTAGACGTGTCGCGTGATGCCACTAGATGCGATGAGGCGTAAACGAGCTTCTGAAAGCGCTATTTGCGAAAATAGAATTTCGATCACCTAAAACCTTGAGGCTTTTGTGCGTCCTAGCAACACTCGTGATACCAGATATCGCTGGCCCGCACTCTTTGGCATACCCAGGTCAATCAAGAGACATAACAAGCTATCGCTATCACAAACACAAAGAGTAATCAGAACGTCCAAATTCTTTCCACTACGTGCCTTCACTCCGCTCATGTAAGTTGCACGTGCAGGATCGTACACCGAAGAGGTCTCCTGCGATTCGTCTACCACCCCGGCGGTTGAAGTTCACATCATCATCTTCTCCGCGCGTAGGCCAATTAGAAAGCGACTCTTTGATGGTGTATCCACGCCCAAGCACTCAACCAAGAGACTGAATCAAACATCCATCAAGAATTACGAAGCGAGCAAGTTGACAAGGCTGATATCGTCAACAATCAATGGTAATGAAAGTGCTCAAAGTAGATGATATCCACGACCATTCAATCTGCGGATTTCGCAGTCGAAACGCTCCGAAAACTTGATAGCTCGAACAACCGGCATCAAGAAGAAGCTTGAACGAACTTTCACGTCAGGTATAACAGAGAGTTTCCTTCGATGTTGGACGGGAACACATGTGCGCAGTCTCAAAACTCTGTCATCAAACAGTCTTCTCATCTCAAATACAGAGCTACGAGGGACCCTACAGTGATGGAATTAGGATGCATGCTAGTTTGTGCCTATAACAACACCAAGTGAAAATGGGCCTGTTCGCGCGAAAGTGTGCCCTCAAGACGAACCTATAATCGAGTTCAACCTCCGGAGTGCGAGCGAAGACCATGACCTTGACTCAATTGAGGCGAGGATATCAAGACGAATGAGGCTGAGGATCAGAAATTCGTGTTAGAGCGCATATACTCAGCATAGAGGAAAACGAAGATCTCTCCAACAAGGCAAAGATCGAGGTGACTACTCCTGAGGTTCACTCTAGGGACTCTGTCGTGGACCCCAATCTACTCTACATCCACAAGACCATCGATAAGGGAAATGGAGCAAGTTGTTTATCCGTCGACAATTGGATGTCTTACAATAAGAAGAACTCCTCCCGGATCTCACTGTGTCGCGACAGTGGAAAAGTCTCAAAGGACCCTTGCGTAACCAACCGAAGAGACACTCTTTCATCCGGCCAAAAAGAAGACCAAAGTCACAGTCGCAAGATTGAAGAAAATGAAAAGGACAAGGGAGAAATCAGCGCGAAGCACCTCTACCAAAAGGCGTTTTACGAAGCATTGGTTGTACAACCCATTCGATTATAATGGGCTTCCCAGACTCCCGTCGAAAGCCTGCATAAGAACATAGAGGTGATCCGCACCCAATTTCGTCCTATCCTTTTCGGATGAATACATTCGAGTAGATAACTCGTATTGTTGATAACATTCTCTGAGTTTTCGTGCTTGAAATTTTCTGACCGAACAGTTGTGGCGCCTTCAATTTCTCACTCAGTTCAACAGACAGTTTCTTCTCTTCTAAAACCAAGCTAAGGCAGCAATTGTAGTTTACTTAATTACTGAGAAAATTACCACACCCTGTTACATATTATTTGAGTCAGAGTTTCGACACGTAGTTAGCTTATTTACGAGCATAGGGTCCATTAAAATCGATATAACGTATCAGTTACATTAACTGAAAGCTATTTACAGGGATATTACCGATAAATTTGTCCCAGCTGAGCAAATCTACTTCTAGCAGAGAGTCTCTTCTCCTGCGGTAAGATAATGCCTGTACCAAAATGCTCCCCGTTATTTATTCAAACGACGGCGAAAACATTACGTTCAGACCACCGATGATTTAACGCATAAGGGCTCTCTAAGCATTTGCTCCCTCTTATGGCTTGAATTTGCCCATCGCACAAAAAAATTATGAACACGAAGAGATCTAAAAATGCCGAGCTACTGTTATCTATTTCGATACGTAGCACGACAACTTTAGCGCGATTATATCAAATTTCCGGGGGAGACTGAAAGACTGGCAAGAATTTCTTGGCCGTCTTGAAATTCTACAGCATAGCAGCAGTTAAGTTTACTATTGATGGTGAGAGATCTCATAAATAACAGCATGATCAATTATCCTAGACTCATAGACGACTATTCTATGTCTACGGCGAAAACGCTCTGTGAAACTAAATTGACTTGTGAAACCGGCTACGAACACTTTATCTATTATTACGCCCCTAACAGTAATGCATCTGTGTACTATGTACTACCTTGCAAAATAGTACTATACAAATTAAATGCCATCAAGGCTTTATATACCCAGATCTCACATGCGTCCGCTCAGCACTCTAGCGAAGGAAGACAAAGATTCGAGCTATCCCAGCGCCAGCCAGTACAAATAGAATATTTTTTACTCCGTAATGCTGGCGTACAAAGCCAGTTTTTCATAGAAAAAGCTATGTAAGGACAAGCTATGACCTGTTACCTCGTGAATATAACCCTACCACCTGATAAAAAAAGAATTTTTTTTTGGCAGAATTCCTCATTCGAAGAAAGAAAAGCGAAAAAGAAATATACGCATAGGAAGTTTATCATTAAACATAAAGTCTAAGCAAAAGGCAAATACGTCTAGCCTTTTACCAGCTATAAAACGCAAAACATGATACACGTAAAACAAAGACCCAAGTCGGCCGCCTTTCCGTCTGGTTCTCTATCTCATACAGTACTATGGAATACAAATGTGAATTGCTCGCGACACAGTATTAACAATCGGTGAAACGCGGAAGACATAGCACAAAACCTCAGAATAACGGACACATAATCAAAGGCAGACCAGCATCAGAGATATCTATGCAGCCGTTTCATCGAAATTATCCCACCCACTGTTCAACGTCGGATTCCTTCAAAATTCTCTCAATGCGTACACTCTTACCAACACGACGTGTCGCTGAATTCTCTATTCATAAAGCAGTACATCGTCAAGAAGAAGATATTAGTAATGAACAATAGTATATATAGTGTGACATCCGGCGCGACGCTTCGCTATCGCTATTGCTTCGCTTCGCTTGCTGCCGGATGTCACAACTTTTGCGGTTTTTTTTTTTCAAAAAAATCAAAATTTTCCAAAAATTTAGAGTAGACTTACAAATTTCACGTGGCCGAAGGCCGAAGGGCGAAAAATTTAAGACGTTTTTTAAAAATACCCAATTTTCAAATTTTTCAAAATCCTTCAAATTTGAGAATTACAATCGTGTCGAAGCCCTATGAACCTTCGGTTCGATTTATCAACCGCTTTAAATCATGACCGATCAAGGACCACACCGAAAAAAAATCATAAAAAGTTTAAGAATCTCAAATTTGTAATTGTGACATTTATTACTTTGAAAATCATGACCGTTCCAGGAAATAAATAGTCAAAAAAAATCAAAACACAACAATACAAAAAAAAAACAACACCAAAACACACCAAAAAAAGAACAAAAAAAAAAACCCAGCAAAAAAAAACAACAAATAAAGAACACAAGCAAACAAAAAAAAAAAACAACCCCATAGACAAAACCAACCGAAAAAATCATAACAAGTTGAGAATTTTCAAATTTGTAGATTGTGACATTTTACTTTGAAAATCATGAACCGTTCAAGGACAACCGAAAAAATCATAAAAAGTTGAGAATCTCAAATTTGTAATTGTGACATTTTACTTTGAAAATCATGACGCGTTCAAGACACCGAAAAAATCATAAAAGTTAGTATTTTTAAAAACGTCTTTTAAATCCGTTTTTTCAGTTTGTTAAAATATAACATGTGACTAATAATCATTTCTTTAACAGGTAGCGGTTTAATGCAAAATGAAAACACATTCTTTTTTCTTTTTGAAATATTTTATTTCACATATATTTGTGCAAGTAGTTTAGATTACAAAGTAATAATATATTGACAACTAGAAAAATGTTTATACATTCATAAACTGCGAATGGCATTCCCATTTTTCTATTGTTACATAAAATGATTGACAATACACACCACTACGTCAAATAATATCCTAGAAGTCACACAGTATAAGAAAAAATAAAGAATGTTTCATTTATAAGCTCGAATCGCTCAGTCCCATTCGCTTATTCCGTCTCAACAAAATAAAATGTTAATGCATGCTACTCACATAATAAGCAAAGTCTTACAATACAAGAAAAAGCCAAACCACTGTTTCATTTATAAACTGCGAATGCTTCATTCCCATTTTTCTATTTCTGTTACATAAAATGATTGACAATACATACTACACTCATTTTGTGTTTGGCGCTCCTGTATATTTGTGACCTAGATTGCTGCGTTTAGCCAGTTGTCATATCAGAATGTTTGATTGGATTCTTGGGAAGAAAATATCCCTGAGCTAATTTGAAGCAACTGTTCCTCTTTTTCAAATTCAAAATAATCTTCAAAAATACTTAAAGTTTTTGAAAACAAAGAATAGACTTAAAGTACATGTTTGAAGCTTTGTGTTAGCTTGATAAAGCGATATAATTTATCAAAAAACGTTACATACCTTCTTGAGAATTTAATGTTATATTCACTCTCCAACTTTTGAGTAAAGGCTACCATTGACAAATGTTCCATTGATTTTAATTTAGATAATACACAAATCCTTGGCAAATAACAATTGATAAGGAAGAATTAATTGTGTACTTTTTCTTGATAAATTAGAGAATGTAGAGTTGTAAACACAGTTTTGGATGAGTGCATGTCGCCTGTGTCACTCTCACGGAGCTGTCGTTGATTATTGTCCTGATGAAAATGAGTTTCTTATTTCAGAAAAAATCTCATTTTTCTTGTCTTCTTTTTCTGGTTTTATCTCTTTTGAAAATAGAATTCATGATTTACAATAAGAGTTTTGAAAAAATCTTTCTTCTCGATCATTGATGACTGGAATACTTGATCACAAAATTTGAGGAATTCGCGATGAATAGAAGCACTCATTTCTGACACATCTTCATCGATGTTTAGGTCACGGATAAATTGTAAACATCACAGTCGCGTAGAACCTCAGAGAATGAATGCACGCAGTTAATTAGAGCACGCATAAGACTAAAATTGTAATACTTGGAATAATGCAGCACGTGTTCCTGAAGAGAGAGAATCTTTATGACCTTTGCCCTCAGACGAAGCGACTAAATCATAACCCGCATTGCTGCGCTATTGTCTGCCCACAAGCCGCCGCAGCTGTCACCACTTCAATGTTCAACGTCAAAAACCAAGACAAGTGCGAAACAAAACGAAATTAATCGACTTCTTCTGCAGAAACTAAATTAAAATGGTGCATTAAGATGCCATTTCTTCTCTTCCACAAAAAGGATTTTTTTCGTGAATGAAGAGTAATTTTTTTTATCCTCATAACATGTACGATTGCATCGGTATTGGCATAGATTGTTACTGGAGTATACAAAAAATTCAATTGCTTATCTACGATTCATACTGGCAAACAATTCCTTTGTTCTCTCTCCCTCTTCGTCTCATCCTCTCCCAGAGCATTTGGTCTGACTGTGTTCTTAGAAATATACGGCAAACAAACAACTGCGTATTTCTATTTAAATCAAAATTCAGAAGATTGTATTCAAAATATTTATACAAAATATTTCTTTAAAAATGGAAGAAGCCGCAAGAATATATCCTTCAATATCATATGAACGTAGTTCTACTTTAATGGACATTGAAAAAATGAATAAAGAAAAACACAAAGATAGAGTACGCTAAATGAAAGATAAGGAATCACAATTATTATTAAGATTAGAGCATTATAAAAAATTAAGAAAGAGATGGACTAAAGTTAAGAATGTAACACAAGGAATTGGCATATTCTTAACAATAAGTTTAGGTGCTTTAACAATTGTTATATCTTCAGGTGTTTTAGTAATTCCAGTAGTATGCTACAGCTTTAACAGGTACGGGTGTTTTTGCAACTTCACTTGTTACAATTTAGATAAATCTTTAATAACTAAGAAACGAAAATCATTAAAAACTAAGCATTTACATATTAAAGAAGTCTATGATAAACTACATTACTACTTTCAAAGAGTATGTGATGATAATGTTATTATGTTAGATGAGATTGAAAAATTTGATCAAATAGCTAATGAAGTAAATCAAATATCATTTCAATCACAGACAGAAAAAGTTGATGATAAAAATAAAAATGATGCAAAATTTCTAGTGATGCTAAAATTTCTAATGGAAAGAAAAAATGACAAACTTTTTTTAGAAGAGCTAAAAACTTTAAGAGAAAATTTAAGCAAAACTTTATTGAACAAAACTTTATTAAACAAAACTTAAAACGAGAAAACTTTAAACTAAAAGATGTCAAGAAACAAAGCAATAAAAAAATAATTTGTTCAGTAAAATTTTTTTGTTGTATTCCAATGTTACCACAAAATTCAAATATTATATTTTAAAAATGGATAAAATTAGAGCTGATAATTTTAAAAGAATAAAACAATTAGAAGAGTTAATAAAACAAAGAAATATTATGAAAGAAAATCATCTTCAACATAGAATGATAAAAGCTGGTATTCAATCTGATATGTTTGAAAAAATGCAGCAAACCGAACAAGTAAAAACTGATTTTGAAAAAACTACGAAACCATTTAAAACTCTTGAAAAAGAACTTACAAATACGATGTCAAAACAAATTCGATATAACAGATCCCACAGCACAAAACTAATATTAGATGACTTAATGGAATACTAGAATCAAACATCAATAAGAAATTACCAAAATCTATGCAATTTGAAGCATTCTATTTCATTTATAGATGGAAAAACAATACCTAGATTTTTATGCTCGGACAAAAAGAAATATTCCACAACCGTTTTCGAGGTTTAATTTTTCACCAATAAATCATCCTTGTTAATTTAGATAGAAATTTTGTTAATCTTTAAGAGAGCAGATTTAAATAATTATCTGTAGAAGATCTCATAAAATGATAAAGCTATGTTAGACAGAGTTGGTGCATAAACATCTCTTAGACGTTAGTAAACAAATTAGAAAAATTTATTATCAACCGGGAGTTAAAGTAGGAATAGGTTATCTGAAAACAGAAAACTGAAACACAACTCTATTTTTAACCAGATGATCCACAAGAATTACTAAATAGATTAAATATTTGTAATATCTGCAATAGAAAGAAGGTCGAATCTAGTTTCAAAGAAATTCATGCTACTATTGAAAAGACTGTTAGAAAAGAAGATTCTAAATGAAGAGGATTAAAAAAGTAAACGAACCGAATGTTTCTAGGCTTCGCCCAACCGACATCTCTTTGTATTTAAGGCTTTGACCGTCAGCTAAATATTTGTTGGTTTACTTTTGTTCATAAAAACTGATTTTGGATTTAATTTTTTTAGTTTTAAAAATGTTTTCGCAGATTTAGACAAAATTAATAATCATTTAGAAAATTTGACAGAGATTTTGGGTTCATCAAAATTAGTAGCGACGTTAAAAATTAAAACAACTACATCATCACACACTTGTAAATTAGAACCCATACTACAATACGAACAAAATAAAAATTATCAAATTGCCTGACTATTTTCTCTACATTAACACTATTCAAAACGTTATCAAAGATGTGAATGATCAATTTAGTATTCTACTGATAAAGGCAAAAACATGGGAAAATACTAACTTTTCTTCCTGGTTCTTACGAAGTTGAAACAATATCAAATGAAATTAAGAGACATTTAGGTATACCATTTAAAGATAAGAAACAATTACATTTTGCAGTTGAACCGGCAGTTAATAAATTTTCTCTTACTTTAGACGAAAATCATCAAGTTGATTTTAATCATGATAGATCATTGTCAAAGCTATTAGGATTTAATAAACAAACCTATAGTCAAGGTTATCATTTAGGTGAGAAGATTCCAAAAATAACTGAAATAAATTCAATTGTTGTACATTGTGACATTATTGAAGGAGGATATATAAATGGTAAATTATCAAATTTAATATTCAGTTTTCCAGCTTTTACTGTACCCATTGGTTATAGATTAAATGTAATTCCACAAACATTAATATATTTTCCTATTACAAGAAAAACTATTAACAGCATTGGCATTAGAATCACTGATGAAAAAGGACAAGAAATAAATTTTAGAGGTGAAGAGATTATGATAGATCTTTTGGTTCGGGAGGTATAAACTCCCACGCGAAGCTAGAGAAGTTTAATTTTCTTCTTCTTTAAAAACAAAAATAAAAAAAAATAAAATTTTTTTATTAAAAAATGAGTGAACTACCTCCATTAAATAAAAAAAAACTTCAATTTAATCATCATCCAAATTTATCTAATAAAGTTTTGTCAGTTATTTGTGGAAGATCAGGATGTGGAAAAACATATCTATTATTTAAAATTTTAACGACTCCAAATTTTTTGGATTATAACAATCTTATAATTTATACAACAACGGCAGAACAACCCGTCTATCAATTTTTAAAATATGGATTTGAAAATAATCTTAAAAAAACAGCAATTGCTTCATTATTCAAAGAATATGAAAAATCTGAAGATGAAGAAGAAATAAGTTCGTGGTGTGAAGAAGCAGCAAAAAATAATCAGTTAGTAGAATCTAATAAAAATAACCATATAAAGATACAATTAATAGATGATAGTGGTAATATGCAAGATCCTAGTAAACTAGATAAAACAATGAAACATTGTGTAATTTTTGATGATTGTGTTAATGACAGAAATCAGTCAGTTCAGAGAAATTATTTCACAAGAGGTAGACATAATAACTGTAGTGTTTTTTATTTAACACAAAGTATGTATTCATTAGACGGAAGTGTTATTAGAAAGAATGCAAATATATTTATACTATTTGAAATAAATGCAAGAAACTTAAGTGATTTGTTAAGAGATTTATGTGTAAGAAATAAAGATGAATTTAAACAATCGTGTAATAATGCTTGGTCAAAAGATTATGGCTTCATTACAATTAATATTGATAAAAAAATTCATGATAGAGTTATAGAAAA
>CAJQUW010009315.1:0-14712 GCA_907163375.1 Prostheceraeus crozeri
GATCTAGCTAACACAGCGGGATTTACGTTATTCTAAAAAATCTACCAGGTGTGTAAGAGAATTAATGTTAGTTCCTTAAGCTGAATAATCGTGAAAATAAAGTGTGTGACAAAAAGGTAGGCATACAAATTATTTGGACTATTTTTAATGAGGTCATTCAACAGGAAACTTGGTCAGGATCGATCGCGTCGTTTTCGACGCCGCTTCTTCCTGGACGCTCAAACCCGACCAAGCGCGGTACTGTACAATTTAAGATGCACCGCCTCCAAGTTATATTCTATAATAGGGTCAGATTAGCTTCTATCCAAAAAAAATTTGAGTCACTATTGACCTGAATGTACCTCAGGGCATTTGCAAGATGGACAGTGTCCTGCAGTAGAGGTCCAAGAGGCGGGGACATAGTTCACTTCAACTCAAGACGTGCTGTTAAAAACAATTCAACGTAGCCACTGTGCGTAGGTAACAAAATTAAAAAAAACAAGCTAATGAATAGTTAATTTTCAATAGGTACAAATTATGATTTTAAAGAAAATTTTTATTATCCTAAAATGTCTATAATTTTAAAAAATGCTTACAAGAAGGACAAACAACGCTTCTCCTCTCCTCATGTGTAATGAATTGGCGAGTAAGTCGTTCTGTTCAAAATTATGTTTATCACTTATATATTGAAAAGATCCTATTTAACAGTCTGCCCTTTCAGATGATAAGAGGACAGGTCTGTTTCCAATCAAAATACCAGATCTAGCTAACACAGCGGGATTACGCTATCTAAAATCTACCAGGTGTGTAAGAGAATTAATGTTAGTTCCTTAAGCTAAAACGTGAAATAAAATTCTACAAAAATATGTACACAAATTATTTGACTATTTTTAATGAGGTCATCAACAGGAACTTGGTCAGGACGATCGCGTTTCGACCGCTTCATCCTGGACGCTCAAACCCGACCAAACCCGACAATAGTCAGCCGTGACCAGGAAATCTTCACCTTTGTAGCTGAACACACCCGCCCCTACCTTTGCCTAAGGTCTGTTTAGCATTTCGTGAAAAATGTGACTCTCTTGAGACTGCATACTTATTGCATGAATGACACGATTCGACCTCTTGGCCAATTTCGGTTGACATGCCAGGCCAGCACACATATTGACGAGCAGGTCTCCACCACGAGTTAATGCCCGAATGGTCTGCCTGAATCAGGTTCGTTTTCATCTTAGATCTGATGTATTATGGAATAACAAGCCGTGTTACGTGCAAGATAACATCATACTGAACAGCCAACTCATCAGATGCAGTCAAATTATTTTGCCGTATGACTATGTACTAAACTCTGGTCGGCTGCCAAACCACAACCATGACAGTGAGTAATTAGCATTCTCAAAAAGATGAAGATTTTGTGTTCTTCAAAATCATGGCCCTTAATCTTTCTGGAAGCCTTATCTAGGAGTTTTTGTATAATCGAGACCAATGGTTGATGGTCTGCAATGATCTTTACATTTCGGACCAAACGCATCATTAGTAATAGTTATTGGCCTGAGACAAATGTAAAAGTTAGCAGTATCATTTTCATTCTTCGATTTGTGCGTTCATTTTTTCTCTGAGGAAGTGTAGAAGGCGGCTGGCAAAAGCTACTGGAGAGTCATCATCTTGCACTCATAATTTACTACCTCAAATTATATTTCAAGGGGCGTCATTTCTCGAGTGCAAGCTCTTTCTTCTCGATCGTAAAATAACAATAGGTCTAATAGTTTTTCAATATATTTTGCGATTTTGTTTTTCGATTCATTTTTGGTTCAAGTGGGCGTCGTCTTTCTCAAGTAAATTTTGTAAGGAGCATACTATCTTGTATTTAAATTTTAGGGGACCTGTTTCTATTGTGTGCTATTAAAGTATTGGGCAAGAAAGAATCGACATTCAAACTTGGAAAAAACCAATGGTAAAGTACCTGCATGGCATCATTGTCAGAATTACCAAATGAATTTTCTGACAAGGTGAGGAGATAAGGAGGTAGGAAGCAGGGAGAGGAGGAAGGGAAAGGAAGAGGAAGAGGAGAGGGTGAAGGTAAGGCGAGAGGAGTGAATGGATAAGGAAGGGGAAGGAGCATGAAGGAAGTGGAGGAAGGGGAAGAGAGGAGAAGAGGAGGAGAGAGGACAAAGGAATAGGAAGAGGTAAAGGAGAGGAAGGGAGGGAGGAATAGGAAGAGGAAGGAAGGGAGGAAGGACAGTGGAAGGGAAGGGACTAGGAAAGGGGAGAAGGATAGGAGGACAGGAAGGATAGGTAGAAGAGGAAAAGGAAAGGGGGAGGAAGGAATGAGGAAGGGATAGGAAGAGAAGGAGGAAGGAAGAGGAAAAAAACCAAAAAGGGGAGGGGAGGAAGGAGGAAAGGGAGGAGAGAGGATGAGAGGAATAAGAGGATGAGGAAGAGGAATAGGGAAGAAGAGGAGAGAGGAAAGATAGGATAGAGAGAGGATAGGAATTAGAAGATGAGGTAGAGGAACCAGGAGGACGAGGAGGAACGAGGAAGAGTAGGAAAAGAGGATAGGAGAGAGAGGAAGGATAGAGGAGGATTTGGGAATGGAGTAGGAAAGGAAGGAGGAAAGGAATGGATAAGAGGACTAGGGAGGATGGGAGGAGGGAGGAAAGGAGAGGGGTAGGGAATAGGGGAAGGAGGAATGAGGATAATTTGAAAATGAGGAGAGTTTGATCATTTGCAGGAGTTACTTGTTTATTACGTGCACTCGAAATTAAGGGCTTTCACTCTTGATGAGAAGTTTGATGTTAATGGATTTGACATTGCATTTTGCTTGATGTTTTATTGAATGTACTAAATAGCGATACCATTTATACATTTTAAGATGATGATTGTGTTTTAGTGTACTAAATAGGGCAGCCACTGTGCAATAGATCTTCCTACCAAGTTGGCCTACTATCCCGCATAAAGCGGATGCATTATTCCTGTCAAGTCTCTTCTGTCATCAAGGAGTGCCACAAAGTGATGTGAAAAGGTTAAATGAGGAAAAAATAAAGGGGGTATTGTTGATGTTCATTTTCGGTTAGGGACTACGGTTTATATCCTCAAATTCGGTAGCTTTTGTTCTGATGGGTAGAAATGCTGTACTTCGACTTATCCGCTGGACATAGGTTACGCTATAGCGTAATATGTATAACTATAGTGAGGTTTGATCGGCATGTGTAAAATGTTGTTAGAAGGATGCTTAATGAAATCTATCAAAAGGCTTTTGTCTTTCCTGCGATTATTCAATGTAATCCTATAATTATTGTGTATTTTGCATATATGTAATCCTGTGTATACTGGGTGTCCCAAAAGTAGCGTAAAACTTTAAAAGGCTGTCATTTGCTTCAGTTAAATCATATTCACGTGTGATCATACCTCAGGGGCCTGTTTCATAAAATTAAGCAGTCTGATATGTATCAGTAGCATTTTCAGCAGTGAAATATAAAGCACTGCTTTAAATTGCGTTTCATAAAAATTAATTTTCCGACTGAAGATTAAGCAGTCTAAATTAATCAGTGATACATATAGCGTTTCATAAAGATTTCGGACTGATGAAAACACTGATATATATCAGTGTGATTGAGTGATTAAAACAATTGTGGATAATTCTTCGTAAATAAAATAATTTTTGACAGCATAGAGTAAATATGTAGGTAGAGTGTCGACTTAAAAAAGTATCTGTATACGGTGAAAATTTTTATATGAAAAGATTCAGTTTTTTTCGGAGATTACGTTCCTGCGGTCCAAAACATTATTTGAGCAGCTTTGAAAAACCTCTATATTTGCCAATTTAATTACTACCGACATTACTCCCCGTTGTAAGAAGTATGAAACAAGTTGGATATCAAAAGGAATGAATATTCGCTAACAAGCATCGCAACTAAGCGGAAAATTGTGCTGATGATCAAGAAAAATGTAATGAACGGCATTATAATGGAAGTCTTCATAAAAAGTTGAGATTTTATTGTGCTGTCGTGGCTGAAATTTCATATTTTTGATTCAATTTTCATCGGCATGAATTTATGATTGAGTAAATTCATGTTTCACTTCTTGAATTTGAATTGTGATGTGCACCATTTACATCTTTCAAAGGTAATGAAAATCATTGTCTTTGATTCTGTTATTTTGCTCTACCAGCTACTTGAGATAAGATCGCGCTTAAAAAGATTCTCTTGTGGTTCAGCATGAAAGCAATGGGGTCATCGAGTTGCTAATTTAATAAACATTACCGCTCCGAGGCTGTCATGACACGGACAATCTGCAAAGTAATCTCATTTCCATCTGCTTTATACTGTCATAATCAGTCAATTCCGTTGTAATTTCTTCAAACTGCACAAATGCGCATATCTCACATTTGGAGACAATTCCAACTGTATTCACCTCGAGTTCATTTAATAAAATCGAAAGTGTAATATACATTGGAGATTTAATAAATGCGGAGTCTCCACTCTACCTAATATACCTACTCTATGTTTGACAGTAATTGAAATAATAATTAGAGAAGTCAATCTGAGGCAAATGGTGGAATATTTGAGAATCTTTTTTTCTAGCTGTCATCGATGTATAAAGTCAATACCTCAACGTCTTTTAATATTGAAATGATTTCATGACATGCCGTACCTCATTACACGAAAGAAATCGAAGCCCTCAAAGCAACCCTTTATAATTTTGCTGTTACCGGACGTTTTATCGTCACAACATTGCCACTTTTCAAAGGAAGAATTTTTCAATAAACAATTCTGACAAATAGTTTGTTACTGACAGTAAAATTGAAAATCAAAAGCCGTTTTCCCATTTTTAAGTTGTATTTGCAATCATTTCTCCGATATTTTAAGTTTCTATAACTTTCTCGATGATCATTCACAGATTTATCAACCTCAAGATGTTGATAGAAATTTTCACATTTCCATCAGTTGAATTTCCATATTTTCAATTTTCGCGCGCTACTGATACTTCTTTGTGAAACGCAATTCTTTTCCAGACTGCTTAAAATACTGATTTTAAGCAGTGTGGGACTGATATAAATCACTGCTTAATATTTGGTTTTGTGAAACGCTGTTTATTTCGACTGCTTTCAATCACTGATTTAAATCACTGCTTTATATTTATTTTATGAAACGCAGAAAACTTTCCACACTGATAAAACCACTGATATAAAGCACTGATTTATTTTATGAAACAGGCCCCAGATCTGGGAATTTGATGTAGTATGTTTGTTTTCATACAATCAAAAATTAATTGCGATTTTTTTGGCTCTGAGACTTTAATAGCTAAAGCCATGTATATCGATACTGATTGCAAATGAATATTTTACGTAGCCAATAACGAAGCATGCAATCAACAAAAGAAATAACAAACTCTAATTTTCAAATGAATCCTCACATAAGATATTGCTCAATTTGCTTCTCCTCTACTCTCGATCACCACCCCCAACCTCGAGCGCAGACTCAGAACAGATCGTCTCAATTCATCTGAGTCGATATCCTTAATCACCATCGTTGTCCTCTCCCGTATGTAGCTCGTGGAGGTTTGTTAGAGTGAAACAGTGGTATACAAGGTCTTTCACAGTCCCCCGTCAGAAGTAGTTAAATCTGTCGAGTGAGCTGCCCACTTGTTTGGATATCCTCTGGCGCCCAGTGTTCAACACGAGCTCGGACCGAGTTTGGTTCACCCGTTAATTGTCAGAGAAGTCACAACGTCAACAACAGCAGATGATGACGTTCTGACAAAGACTGCATTAGATGATGAGCGTTCGCCAATGAGTGCAGAGCAATGCATCTGAATCGTATATCAGATTCGGTAGGATTCCACAATTTGATTTTACGTATTTGACGTTTTGACGTATTAGAACTTATAAGATGATACTGTAGATGAACTTATAACCACGCCTTCCGTCCGATGGGAATATATTGAAAAGATTACAGTCGTCAAGCAAGGTAGGGCAACATGTGACATAAAAATTGAAGACACTCACAGAGAAAGAAATAGGGAATTCACCAAACAATGCATCAAAATTCCAAACATTTGAGTGGCTGACCGGCCGTGAGAAGCGCAAGAAACTTTTTTGCTGGCCTTGCCTCCTTTTCCTCGAGAAAATGTGGTTTGTACAGAGAGGGGGCATAGTTATCTCAGCTACTTGAGTAAGGTGGTGATGTGACATAAGCAATCAACTTCTCATGTCCACAGTCACTTGACCTTAAAAAATTTTCGGGAAACTGTTAGTAAAAATTCATCTTTTATGAAAGTTAATGTTGCAACATAAAAATGTCTGGTATAGAAATATGCCTCCAATGCCTATGCCTCTAATGACTCCGAGGGAAGGCCCATGGTCTGGGAACACGCGACGCTACTGGTAAAGATGATTGTAATATACCTCTTGATTGATTATTGCCTAATACCTCTTGATATGCATGTATGTTTGCATTTATTTTCACGAAACAATATCATTGATTATTGAAAAAAGCAAATTATTATTAGAATGTCAATATAAATGCTAATGCACGGGTAATGTCGCTTGAGCTGAGTCTCAGCATAACTGCAAGTATAATAAATGCTGTAGCATTTACTCAATTCATTTTGAAATGGTCATGGTTTAACATCGAATAATCAAAATAAGAGCATACTGCAAAACCATATCGTGAATATAGAAGACATTAACAAAATAGAAGAGAAAATTACAATTAATTACAGTCTCTTGCAAAAGTTTAAGAACACTTGCAAAAAAACGCTAATTTTCATTTCAGTTCCATCTTATTAATAATATTGACACAAATTTTAGAATGCATGAAATGAAATAATACAAAATGTATAAAACTGCTTCAAAAACTATTAGCGGGTCCAATAACCTTTACTTTCAATGATGGCTGCCAGACGACGAGGCATTGACTTAACTAACTCCGCACAGTATTCTGTTGATAATTTCGTTGTTCAAACTGCCTTGATGCAATTTCTCAAGTCAATTGCACTCTTCGGTCGCATAGCTGCCACATGGTCCTTCATCACAGACCATAAATTCTCGATGGGATTACAGTCCGGAGAATTTCCGGACCATTTGAGGACATTGACGGAATTTGAGCGCAACCAATCAGATACGATTTTGGCGCGGTGACATGGAGCGCTATCATGCATCAGTGTCTCTGTATTATGGATATCCATATGTAAATGAAGTTTGTCTTTTAGAACGTTGAGGTACATTTTGCCGTTCATTGTCATTCCTGTAGGAAGGAAAAATATGCCGGCGCGACCTTTTGCAGACATTGAGCCCCAAACCATCTGCTTCAAAGGATGCTTCATAGTCTGGATCACATAACGTGGATGGTGCCTTGTCTTCGGAGGTCTTCGGACATGCTTGATGCGACTATCAAATTGTTCGAATGTTGACTCATCTGTCTATAAGACTTTTTCCCAATCTTCTGTTGTGTAGTGAAGATAGCGCCGAGCAAGCGAGCTTTCGCCATTTCCGGAGTGAGCTTTGGCTTTTTCGCAGGTCTGTAACTCTTAAGACCAAGATTATTACAGAGTCTTCTGGAAAGAGCAGATGAAGAGGTTTTGATTCCAGCTAAATGCAGCTCAGCTTTGATTTCTGGCAGCGACATTGAAGGTTTCTTCATTACCATTCTCTTCAGTGTCCGTTCATCCCTCCTTATTAGAGCTTCTGGACGCCCAATTCGGTGAGAATCATTGAATGAGCTAGTCGCAGATTTCCGAATCTCCAAGTTTACTGAACATAGAGAAATTCCCAGCTGTGCTGCTATTCGACGTTGACTCATACCAGCTTCTGCTAATATTGCTGCTTGAGCTCTCACTGTAGGCAGAATGGATTTTCTTCGACCCATCGTGCAGATTATCTTTCGAATGAACGAGTCTTTCCACTGCATTAGTATGTGCGGATAATGTTATTAAAAATAGACTCTGGGCTTCCCACGATATTAACAGTAAACGATTTCTCTCTAAACATATCTATTGTGAAACGTCTCCAATAACAATGCTATATGAGAAACCCGCTTTGAAAGATTCTGCAATATGTACGTTGAGATACATAAAAAGATCAGAAAAGATAAATGTTCTTAAACTTTTGCAAGAGACTGTATTATAGCATTGCCTCTATAATTTACTTGATCCTAATTGTTGCACATAGGCTTAAACAAGCATCTTCCCAAGTGTGCGTCGATATTTGTCGACCTTTATTGTGTTATTGGTTGACCAATTGTCAATTTCAGTTTTCCAATTCGAATTTCTCATTAAGTATTTCATATTTTGATTTGAAATTTCGTGACGAATTCGTAGCTAACTTTGGATCCTGTAGCTTTTCCAGACTACATGATAGGTAGATTTTCAATTCATCTGATCATCAGTTGACAATTTGTCAACATGGGCTTATAAGCGCAGATTACTTTAAGTTGACGTTCATATGATCAATAAAATCCTGTATCTTGTGGGAAATTTGAAATGATTATCCCCCGGTCTGTCGTCCTACTTTAGGGCCGGGGGACCGCTGAAAATTTAAGGCACGTTAAGATCAGTCATGACATCAGTAAAGTGCTTTCCACTTATAACTTTACAAACTAATCAATGAGCAAGAGAAAGAAACTCCTTCGCAAAATTGTATACACTTTGACATCTCTTATATAAGAGTCCAACAGCTAATCCCGAGGATGTTTTACCATACGATAAAAGGCCATCAACGTGAGGCTGAATGAACCGGTGACGTGACATATGGTTGAAAAGTCAACACGACCATTTTATTCACGTTGCAGAACTACAATTATGGAGACATTTTGAAATCAGATGAAAATGAAGATCAGCAACAAACCGACTTCTAATTTTGCATTGGTAATGCACAAGCATATATGAATTATCTTGTTGCCTATAGAAATTTGTTATAAGCTAAAGGAGGTGAAAACGATGATAGGAAAGATCTAAATCATGTTATAAGCAACGATTCATTTCAAAAGCTGAAGTACATGATAACAATTAAATAAGGTACACATAGTAACTAGACTCAAATTAATTTACATTTGAAAAAAGCACCATCATGGTTGACTTGCTTATTCAAAGTGCGGTTGAGTTTTTTATGTACATGGCTTCCAAAATATTTAGGTCATAAGTGTTGGGAGCTTGAGATAGAATTTTGAAATTGTCAACTTTACAGCTGCAACTGCAATTTAACCTATGGTCAGAAATGGCGGACATTTTTCCAGATGTTCTTTTATTCTTAAGTTTAAGTGTCTTGTAGTTCTACCTATGTAGGTAGTGCGAGGGTCCACCTCACAAGCGAATTGGTAAATGACATTAGACATAAGAACTTTGGGAGTATGATCTTTGTTGGAGAAACCACTTTTTAGTTTATTGCATGTGAAAACCCAACGGATAGGAAATTCTTTATCTATTCTACGGAATAGTGATTGTAGTTTCTTTTTAAAATATACCGATTGAATGCCAAAAAATGGAATTATGACAGTATGGAGGTATTGGGATTCATCTTTTTCTTTTGGAGCACACAATCTTTTGTCCAGATAATGTTTGACCACTTTTTGTATAAAGTACAACGGATATCGGTCAATTTCCCTATTTCATCATGGAAAGTTTGCCATGACGAGCAGACGATGTAGGCTCCGTTGATCAGAGTGCTTAAAAAAAGAAATTTTCCATTGCATGGGACATATGGCTCTGAAATTCAAGGTTAGACCGGTGTACGTGGGTTTTCTGTACACCTTAGTAGTTAGCGTGTTGGATGAAACGTCCAGGTCAATATCTAGAAAAGGTAGCACTTTACCTCCTACCTCTGTGCTGAATTTCATATTACTATGCCACTTGTTAATATAGTTGAAGAAGGATAAGTGGTCATCATCTTCAAAGATAGCCAAGATGTCATCTACATATCTGACATAGAATTTTAGGTTTAGTTTATCATTTTGTAGGAAAGTCTGTTCTAGGTGTCCATAAATAAGTTACTGAGGGTTGGGGCTAGGGGCTACCCATGCTCAAACCATCACTTTGACGGTAGAGAATGTTGTTGAACGAGAAAATGCCACCAGTGGCGAATTGAAGTAATTTTTTGAAGGTGTCCTTACTGTACGGTGGTTCTGTGTTATTGGAGCTATACACCTTATCACAACCTAGATCAATGACTTCTTTGAGAGGGACGTTAGTGAAAAGACTAACCACATCAAAGCTGATGAGTTTCGAATCCGATGAGAATTTGCAGCTAGCGAGTTTGTCTAGCAGATCAGCGTTATTTTGTACTGAGTACTCCGTAGGAATTATAGGAGTAATGTACTGGTTTAGGTACTTGGCAAGGTTATTGTTTGATTATTATTGCAATTGTTGATTGTTGATTATGTTGATTATGTTGATTATTATTGTTGATTGTATTATTGCAATTGGCAAGGTTATATTCGGCCGTGCCATAACTGGCAACAATAGGTCTAAGAGGTACATTATTTTTATGTACCTTGGCAGAGCCGTAAAGTTTGCCACTACAAGACCCACTAGGAGTAATTTTAGTGAACACTTGGGAGCGATTCCACAGCGATTCACCCAATTTTCGAAACATTTTTGTAGCATCTAGTCTCAGATTTTGCTGATTTTCGGACATATTTTTACTATGCATTATAAAACATCAAATCCGAAATATCAGCTTCCAATTTTCGATATAGCGGGATCTAGAGCTATTTTTTGAAATTTGATTTTTTACAAAACTTGAAAATTCTCGAAATTTGAATCCTCACCTGTAACTTTTTTCTGTATATGCATGTACGTTACGCAATCAATATTTGTATGCAGCATCAGCTCGGTATCAAGGAATTCTTGCATGAATTTGCATGTAACTGGCATGTAGAGCGGAGTTACATGGCTCCAAAGATGGTTAAACGATAGTGTTCGCGAAAAGACACAAAAGATTTAAACTTATCTTACAACTTCATGTATTCTTATTATCCGTAATAACTATGATAATTGTGTTGCTGTATATCAGTGTATTTCGCATCTGTGATCTAAAGCGGTAAGCGAAATACAGAGAGCTATACCAGGCTTTCGAAAAACGTGATTTCTCAAAAAATGCCGAAAATGGTTGTTTTCAAGATGGGCTAGCTTTTTTTCTATATGCCAGTTTTGACTCCAAATTGATACTGAAACTCAGAAACATGTTCAATTGCTTATAGAAGAAATTTGATCACATATCCGATAGTTAAAGTGGTATCAATTAGCCAATTCTGATTTTGCTCATCTTTTCAATATATGATGTCAACATTTTATAAGTAGTATCGAGATGTAGCATTCATAGTACAATAGTACTTGAAACGTTTAGTTGGTGTGCAGAAAGACATTATTTCTTTTGATAGATATTATATATGAAACTTTGATATATTGCAATAGAGCTAAATATGACTTTCGATGTTCGAGATTTGTTGGAGTAGATATATTTTATCAATCGACATGGTACTTTTGAATAGTCAAGTTTGTGCGAAATGCTCAGGATCGAGTTATCTTTCTGTTTTCTGAAGTAATCAATTGCTTTTAAGAATTTGAATTATTCTTATGGTGAGATATCACTCGCAACGAACAGGAGAAACAGAAACTGCATTAATTTCATGATGTGATGTTGTAAATAGCTCTTGACTGACTCAGTATTCGAAACCCACGAACCATCCAGTAGACCCTAATAGATTACCTAATGCATTGTCGACAGAATTTCGAACTTCATTTTCTTGATCTTTCCCTGTTAGCAGCAGCAGCAGCATTTTGCCAGGTATCACTGTTGCCTTGCTACTGATTGGTAGTCATGATAAGTCAAGGATCTCATACATAGACTACCCATCTGTATTTTTAAATGGTACTGAGAATTTCTCATCTGTGTTTCACTCATCATATTCGAGATCGTTATGTATTTAGCGAACCGCTATTGTCAAATCACACCTGAATCAAATAGTTCAGACTTTTCATCTGCAAATGCAGGCTGGTTTGGGTAAGATACATAGATATTGAACGACGACGACTGACTGAATTTCATGTAATTTTACATTTGTAATTTAGCTGCTAATTATTTCAAGTATTCACTTCCGTAAACTGAATTTAAAAAGTGAAGAATTCCCAATGAGAAGAATCAGGAGTGGAGAAATATTTTAGGTATCATTATCAATATTCCATGTCAATCATTGATTACGCTTGATATTAACAATTGCTGTTGTTGATCCCTCTGATTCATAAATCACTGTTACGAATGTGAGCAAATAATTCCTGTTCACAGAAAAATTAAATCAGGTCAATTTGAGCCTTCCTTAAAAGTACACACTATACAAAAATAACCTAGGATTATAGTTTTCACAAAAAGAAAACAAGCTACACGGATTCCACCCAATCTTTCAAAATTAATGCAAAATGTAGCAACTGCTTTTTCATATGTATGGCAATAAAAAGGCATATGAGTGCATTCCATTCTTGTCCATGGAACAATGTAATTATATTCTTGTCCATTAAAACCCTTCTGCACTGTGCTCAATTTACTGAGACATGTACTGTTGATAGTGACAAAGCGGTACACCCATCAAAATATTTATAAATCTTTTTCAAATGATAATTATGTAATGCATATGTGTCATTCAAGTGATGTTTAGCCATTTTATGCATTCCTATAATATTTCAGATGCTTTAACCCGTCGAAATCGGCTCCACAAAACAAGGAGATGTTACAGAAAAATATCATTTTTCATAAATCCGCAGTGGAAGCCAAAAATAAACTAAATAAAAACGTAAATGCAGTTCTTGGCACTGCACCGTGAAATCTATTCACATTCTATACATTTCACGCATTTTTTTGAGTGTTCTTGGCACACAAACATATTGCAGAGTGAGCAACGAGTGCGAATCAATCTTTTCTTCGCACAAAGATAGCAACGGCTCCGCTGAATATCTGAATCATCACCGGCGGCTTCTGCTTGATCATGCATACTGCGATTGTTGTATCCTTGATCGGCCAGAATGCCTCGAATACTAGTGGGCAGGCGTGAGTTTTGAGTTCTCATGTTCATGTGTTCAGCAGCCAAGCCCGTGCAGAGACTCCTCAAGTAAATTCTGCGCTTGAAGAAAATACCATCGTTCCAATGAGGATTACTTTTTGTGAAAATGATATAGCCATTGAAGGCTGAAATATCCAGAATGTTGTAGAATACCTTCTTGGGCCATCGGCTTGTGGCTCTTGAACAGGAATATTCATGGCAACATTGATCAAGTGTATCTACGACTCCCTTGCTTGCGTTGTAGTCCAGTATAATTGTTGGTTTTCTGTCTTCTTTGTCAGACAATTAAGACGAATGATGCGAGGATGAAAGGCATACAACTGCCTTTACCCTTTTTGGAACATATGAGAACAATGTTAGATTTTCTGTTAAGTCAAATAAAGTCGAATGAATTTCCCTTGATCGATTCCGTTGAAAGTCGTGAGTTATTTCTGCTTTTTTGGCTTTCAGAGTACCAGTGATAGTCAGATTATGAGTCAAAAGAGATTCAGCCAGAGGTACGGATGTAAAAAATTGTCCATGGTGATATCATATTGCGTCCACTATTTCTCAAAGGCTGAGACAAATCTTGTACAACTCTGCTGCCAAGTCCAGTTTCGGGAAGATGACCTTCTTTTCCGAGATGAAATTGTCCATTATACGCATATGCCGTTTTTCTGTCACAAAGCCACCAGATCTTTATTCCGTAACGATCGGGTTTCGAAAGTATGTATATCCGAAATGGGCACTTGCCTCGAAATCCCAGGAGTTGCTCATCGATAGTGTAGTTTTCTCCCAAGGAGTAATTCATACGACATCGTCGCATGAATTTATTCCACAGATCTCTAATGGCAGCCATCTTATCACTTGCTCTTCTTTCAGGTCTGGAGGCTTTATCATCAAACCGAAGGAATTTCATGACGATGGAATAACGATCCAAACTCATAACCGCACGTAAGAAAGGTCTTCCGTTATCAACCGACCAAAGTTCTTTCAATCTTTCATGACGTGACTTTGAAAAGCCTGCAAACAATAGATACGATACAAAGGCCTTTAGTTCTGTCTTGTCAATCGGAGACCATCTTTCAGAAGTCCAACCACCATGTTCATCGTTGTAATGGCGTGCGTAGGAGTTTGTATGTAACATCAGTGAAGAATAAATGAAACGACTCACTGATAGTTCTTGCATGTCTAGCACTATGAATAGGTCCTTCTGCTTCACGGATAATGTCTTACTTTCTGCGTCTTCCTCTTTGAGTTGGAGGACTCAAATTCCAAATAAATTTATTACGTTCTCGATGTAAGGACCATTGTGGTCACGCGGCTGCGGAGTAGATGATGTCATTTCAATGTCACTGTTGTTATCACTGCTGGCAATCTCTTCATCCATCATGGTTACTAGATCTTCCTCACCACTATCACTGTTCATTGCTTGATCATGTTCCTCTGTATTTACGGTTTGCAAATGAATATCACGTAGTTGATCTTGACTCGGCGCTGCAGCACGAGGTAGCCTCCGTCGACCTGCCATGATTGATTCGATTGCCACATTGAAATAGAAGTGCTGTGTGTCACCGCTCTTATGCCAAACGATAGCTTACGCGCACTGTGAGTCAGCGACTTCGAATCAATAATCGCAGCGTAGTCACATGATGCATACTTGGTGTGCCTGTTTGTGACTATCCACGGTGCAGAAAAGTTAAGACCA
>CAJQUW010009316.1:600000-796562 GCA_907163375.1 Prostheceraeus crozeri
TAACACCACCATAATCTGAATCATTTTTAGTTTTTATTAAAGATGATAAAATTTTAAATTGATTAGATGTAAATCCTAATTTAAATTTTATTCTAGACCCGACACATAGTTGTCTAACAGTATCTTCAACTATACCATCATTATTATTTTCAATTGTAAGAAAATGAAATTTAGATAAATTTTGATTATATGTAGTATTAATATCATGTACATCATTATGAGATATAAATTTTTCTTCACTTAAATTTTTATAATTACTAATATTTTTATAATCTTTTTTATCATTTACACCTTTTCCAGATGTTTCAGAATCATCATTTATATTATCATCATCTATATTATTATCATTATTATTATTATAAGATTCTTTAAAATTATTATTATTGGATTCTTTAAAACTATTATGATTATGATTATGGTCATTGTTAATAGTATAAGGTGTTGACCACATATAAATTTTCTCTTGTTGAGCTAAACCATTTATGTAAGATTTCAACAAATTAATATTTAAGTTTGAATATAATCCTATATATGTATCATCATCATATCTTTGGGGCATTTCTAATGTTTCTTGTTTATAAATTGTATCTCTATAATAAACTTGGCATAATAATTCTTCATGATGTTTTTTACTCTCTATGTGAATGTTGTATTGGTTTTGTTCATCAACAAATAATCTTATTTTTTCTTTTGAAAACGATTTTAATTTTTTAACTAATTCTCTAATATTGATATAATTGATAATTTTAGTTTCTATCCAATCAGTATTACTAATTGGCAACACTGCTCTAATAAAACCATAAACATTATTATGACCTATTATAACCATATTTTCTTTATTTAATTCAACATAAGCCACATCATTATATTTGCTTACAATCTCCATAAATTTTATAAATGGATCACCCGAAAAAAATACAATAATTAGTTTCTATAGAAGGTAAACCTTTTGTTTGTTCTCTAAATATTTCAGCTTGCAATTCGAATAAAAGATTTACATCTATACATGGATTATTATTATTATCAAAACATTTATTTTCAAATCCCTTTGATCTCGTCGAATAAGAAGAACAGGATGATGCGGGCGAATATAATTTTTTTAAATTTGTTTTTTCCATTTTTTTATTTTTATAAGAAAATATTTTATTTCTTATTGTTAAAAAATGATGTTACCAAATGTTGGTGGTATCATGAAAACTGGAGACGTTTTATCTGGTCCATTGCATCTTCCTATTCTTCCGCAACAAAATACAGAGTTAACAAATAAACAATATGTTGATACACAAATCAATGACTTAAAAGAAAAATATATAAACGATGTTTTGGTTCCACTGATGAATGAATTAAAGTTGCTAAAACTTAATGACAAATCATTAAACGAAAAATTATTAAAACTTGATAAAAAGGATAGAGAGCTAGAAGCAGATATAGCAAAACTTTTTAAAAAGATTTCTGAACAATCAAAAATTTTAATATTACTTTCTATAAAGTTAAAATCTGCAGTCGTTAAAAATAAACAACAGATAAAATTATTGAAAGAACAATTAGAAGATGAAATAGGAAAACTACCTCAAAGAATTAAAAAAAAATTTAAAGCAGTTACAAACTACATTCCAAAAAAGTGTTGATGATTTAAGTTCTAAAATTACTCAACAAATGAAAAAGATGAATAGAATAATCAATGAAGTAAACTCACTTAATCAAAAGGTGATAAAATGAAAACTCTTAAAATCAATTTAGAAAATGAATTAAAGAAAAATTTACAAGAAAACTCTGAAGAAAATAAAGAACAGTTAGATGCTGTTAAAAGACAATTAGATGTTCTTAAAATTAAGTTAAATGCTCTTAAAACGGCATTGAAGATGAATCAGGAGAAAATGCAAGTTAATAGAAAAGAAATTAAAGTACATCACGCGCTGCTTGACGTGATAGATAAAGTGCGACGGAAAATTAATAAAGTTATCACTAAGTTGTTGGACATTCACACACGTAAATCTTAACGTAAATATTTTTCCCAAAAGTCAAATTTAATCTTAAAAAATGCCTATAATTTATAAACACAATCTTAAACATTTTGCTTCAAATCAAAAAATTGCTCATGAACCATCTATGAAATCTGTTTACCATTATGACAGTGTAGAAACAATTCAAAAAGAAGGAGCCGGTATATTTTCTGGTATTGGAAGTATCGTTAACTTAATTAAAAATAATAAAGATAATATCATCTGCTGCAAAAGGAGCAGCTGCTATAGGTAGTACAGCTAGTGCAATATCAAATGCTGTTAAGTCTCAAAACGAATTAAAACAACTAGAAGCTATTCGTAAACTTAGGAATGATTCTGAAGAACTAAAAAAATTAAAAAACTTTCAGAGGAAACAAAAAACAAAATTGCTAACATAGCTGTGGGGGGTGCAACCTTGAGGAGCGGAGCTCCGTCTGATAGTAAACAGGAGAAGAAATCAGGCGTAGCCATAAAACGTTCAATTGAAGAAATAAGAGGTAATGGTCTAGCAAAATTCTAAAATATATTTTTTAGTAAAATTTTTTAATTACATTTTTTAGTAAAAGTTTTTTAGTAAAAGTTTTTCTGTGTGTGAGAAAAACAGAAAGTCAAATTATTTTTTATAAAAATGTCTTCGCTTATCGAAAATAAATTTAGATTAGACGATCCTCCGTTCGTCAGTTACAATCAAAAAAAAGAATGACTATATAAGAATTTCTATGAATCCCGGATCTTCTAGTAGAGTAGATACTGGAGGAGATTTAATCTTTGAAGTTGATAATCAGCAGAGTTATTTATATTTACCTGATTCATTTTTACACTGTGAATATTCTTTATATAGTGATGCTAATTTTACAACACCATTACCAGAAACCGATAATATTGCATTAGAGAATAATTTTTTTCCAAGATTATTTACACAAATGCGTTTAGATGTTGCAACTCAAAATATAGAAACAATAAGTGATTCTCCAGGTGTAATTGATTCAATGCTTAGATTTGTAACAATTGGTGAAAATAATAAAAAGTATGAAATCGAAGGTTGGTTTCCTGATACTAATGATGGTATAATTGTTGATGATTTAACTCACGCTGGAACAGATGCAGCAGGAATTGCGAAAGATGTAGAAAATATTGCAAAACATTTAAATAAAACAAATAATGATGCATATAAAGAAAGACGTGAATTTAACAAGAAAAGTAAACAGACAGTTAATTGGTCATTGTCTCCATTATTCGGATATTTAGATTATGACAAAATATCATATCAATTAAAATTTAAATTAATAATTCATCGCACAGCAAATAATGAATTAATCTTTTTTGGTAAAACTGGAAAAAAAGCATATCTAAAAATTGATAGACTTGAATGGTGGATTAAGCATATTACTCCTAGTTTAGAGGTTGAAACAGCTATTGCAAAAAGATTAAATGCTAACAAACCAATTCCAGTAAATTTTCTAAAGCGTACTGCTAGTTCAGTAACTTTTTCCGAACAAAGATTTAACTGGCATTTCACTGGAACTTCGAATACTCCAAGATATTTATGACTAACATTTCAAAGAAATAATTCTCCAAGTTTTGATAAGAACAACAATCTTTTTCATATTAATACAATTCGAAGTTTACAAGTTTCATTAAATCAAACCCGACATCCAATTGATCCATTAAGATTCGATGATACCAATAATCAATTTATGGAAGGATATGATTCTTATCGAAATCTTTGTATAGAATTTGGAGTTGAACCACAATTAACTCCTGGAGATTGGAGACATTTATATCCTGTTTTCTGTTTCGATTTAAGTGCACAATCTGAAGATATTATCAAGACTGGTTGTGATGTAACAATTAATATTGAAAAGAAAGATTGCACAACTTCATTGATGGCTTATGGTTTATTGCTAGAAGATGTAAAATATTCTATTGAAATTCTTAATGGAAAGATGGCTAGGATAAGTTAATTAAAAATTTTGATAACTTAAAATTTTTTCTTAACTTGAAATTTTTGGTAACTTAAGAATTTTCCATAACTAGAATAGATTAAAATTTTTCGTAACTTAAAATTTTTTCATTACTAGAATAGATTAAAATTTTTCCTAACTTAAAATTTTTTTATTAAAAATGTCGCAAGCGAAAAGTAATAATAATAATAAAACTGTTGAATTAAAATTACGTAATATTGGTGACAAAAATACCCCTAAAACTATTACGATTAATAAAACAAAGTATTACATAAGTAAACCAATGATAGAGAATATTCAATTACAAGAAGAAAAGAATGGCGGGATTCTCCCATTAATTCCACTAATAATAGGTGGCATAGCAGCTGCAGGAAGTGTTGCAGGTGGGACAGCTGGTATTGTCCAAGCAGTAAATAAAAATAAATCAGAGAAGGCAGCATTAAAAGAACAAAAACGTCATAATAGAGAGTTAGAGAAAGTTGCTAGGGGTGACGGAATAGTAGATAATTTTATTAGTAAATTAAAATTAGTTGATGAAGGAAAACGAGTTCTTGAAAATATTCTCCACAATGTTGATGATTTAATAAAAATTAAAGAAACTAAAGATGGTTCTGGAATATATCTAAGTCCTAGTATGATAAGGTAATAACCTCAGGACCTTTGTTTCTATTCGGTAAAACTTTTATTTTATCTTTTAAAATGAATTCTACAAATTCCGAAAATTTGATTAAATTAAAAATTGCTAATTTAGATTTATTGAATTATCTCTTAAACAAAAATGAAAACTCAAATTGTAAAATTTATGAAGGTAATGACATACAAAAAACATTAGAAAACTTTCCTGGATTTATTTGGAGTAAATATTCGAAAGAAAAACATCTTCCTGGTCATTCATATACCGGTCCAGGAACTCGATTAGATATAGACTAGATGAGAATAATAATCCAAAACCAGGTAAAGAACCAATAAAAAGAGTAGATGCCGCAGCTTACAGGCATGATTTAGCTTATCGAAATCATGATCTAAGTTCTCGACATGAAGCAGATAAGAAAATGATTCAAGAATTAGATAGTATTCAAAATCCTACATTTAGAGAAAAAATTGAAAGAATGTTTGTTAAGAAAGCTTTACAAGCTAAAATATTATTCGGTCAGGGTTTAAATGAAACGACAGCAAAGCTGTCTGAGAGCAACGCTCGAACCTACGCGTCCGAAATTCATAAAGAATACAGAAGGCCTAAATATTTATTGAAAGTAAAAGTATTTAATAAAGATGATATTTGGAGTGCTGATCTTATTCATATGCCGAATGATTCTGATTATAAATACGCATTGACCGTTATAGATTTATATACACGATACGCTTGGGTAAAGCCTTTAAAAAATAAAAGTGGTCTATCAGTTAAATATGCGTTTGAAGAAATCTTTCAAGAAAGTAAGAGAAAGTCAAGGAAATTGTTTGTTGATAAAGGGTCTGAATTTTACAATCGAAATGTTAGGCCACTATTTGAAACTGTTTATTCAACTGAAAATGCAGGAAAGGCTGTAGTAATAGAGCGATTTAATAGATCATTAAGAAATAAATTATTCAAGAAATTTACTGAGCAAGGAAATCAGAAATGGTTGAAGATATTACCAGGAGTTGTAGAAGAGTACAATAATAAAGTTCATTCTGGTATTGAAGAAACTCCAAAGAATGCTTTTGACGAACCTGATTTAATACGAAGGAAAATATTCGAAAATAATTATTCGAATGACAGTAATCCGAATTTGCAGAAACTTAAGCCGAAATTTAAAATTGGAGATAGAGTTAGAATATTTTAGTATAAAAATAAATTTGAAAAAGGTTTTGTTGGCTATTGGACTAAAGAAATATTTGAAGTTTGTAAAATAAATCAAACTTATCCGTTTACTTACGAAATCAAAGATTTAGATGATGAAGATATCAGAGGCCGATTTTATCAAAATGAATTACAACGAAGCGATTTTTAACCTTTAGGTGGCGCTTTAGCTAGCTAGCTTCGCTTGATTTTTAATTATCATCATTATTGGAACTAACGTTTCGGGAATGAAATTCCCTTGTTCAATTCTAACATAATATCAAGAAATGGTACTCCTTTTTGTAATTTAAATAAAACATAAAGACATAATTGTCCACAGTAAGTAGTTCCTGGTTTTTGAATTTGAAATGTATTATAAGTTCCATTGCCAAGTAATTTTTTAACTTCGTTTGTTGGAGGTAATCCATAAGAGTCAAAATAATAATTATCTCCATTTTTAGTAGACGTACCTGCAGACCAATGTACACCTTTTTGATCTGACGTATGAAGATTTGTTATGAAATTTATAGTTGGTTTATTTTTAATCAATTGTGATTCGTCTCTCATCAATATGTGAAAATTCTTTATTCCCAATTGATTTGCGATTTTCTTTAGATCAAAATTCGTTGTTGTTTGTGTTCCATATAATTTTAAAAACTCATTTATGTTGCTCATTTTATAATAAAAAAAATTCTTATAGGGACCCCTAGAAGTTAGAAGGGGGTATTGATTTAAAACTGTCCCATAATGATGACTTTCCTTACTACTTATTCGATTTTGAAATGATTTAATTTAATCTAAATTAAAACGTTACATTGTTACATTTTATTAGTGTTTCGCACATCTTTTATCAATAGTATTTCATTCGTCATCAATAGGTGAAAATTCTTTATTCTCAATTGATTAGCGATCTTATTTAAATCAAAATTCGTAGTTGTCTCTTTGCCGTATATTTTTAGGAACTCAGTCAGACCAAAAGCTCTGGGAGATAACTCAGTCAGATTTTCGCCATTCATTTTTAATGAAGAAAATCTATTTCATAAATTTTTATCAAAGGAATTGTTTGCCAGTATGAATCGTAGATAAGCAATTGAATTTTTTGTATACTCCAGTATACCTCTACTGCCCAATACCGATGCAATCGTACATGTTATGAGGATAAAAAAACTACTCTTCATTCCACGAAAAATATCCTTTTTGGGAAGACATGCATCTTAATGCACATTTTAATTAGTTTCTGCAGAAGAAGTCGCTAATCTTAGTTTGTTTCGCTTGACTTGCTTTGACTTTGAACATTGAAGTGGTAGCAGCTGCGGCTTGTGGCAGACAATAGCGCCATATGCGGGTATGCTTTAGTCGCTCCGCTGGGGCAAAGGTCATAAAGATTCTCTCTCTCTCTCAGAAACAGCTGCTGCCATTATTCCACGTATTACAATTTCATTCTTACTGAGTGCATTCATTCTGTGAGCGTTCTACGAGACTGTGACTGTTTACAATTTATCCGAGACCTAAACATCGAAGCTGTGTCAAAAATGAATGCTTCTATTCATCGCGAATTCCTCAAATTTTGTGATCAAGTACTTCCACTCATCAAAGATGAGAAGAAAGATTTCTTCAAAACTCTTATTGTAAATCATGAATTCTATTTTCAAAAGAAGATAAAACCAGAAAAAGAAGACAAGAAAAATGAGATTTTTTCTGAAATAAGAAACTCATTTTCATCAGGACAACTAATCCAACGACAGCTCGACGTGAGTGCACAGGCGACATGCACTATCCAAAACTGTGTTACAACCCTACATTCTCTAATTTATCAAGAAAAAGTACACAATAATTCTTCCTTATCAATTGCTATTTGCCAAGGATTTGTGATATCTAAATTAAAATCAATGGAACATTTATCAATGGTAGCCTTTACTCAAAAGTTGGAGAGTGAATATAACATTAAATTCTCAAGAAGGTATGTAACGTTTTTGATAAAATTATATCGCCTTTCTCAAGCTAACACAAAACTTCAAACATGTACTTTAAGTATATTCTTTGTTTTCAAAAACTTTAAGTATTTTGAAGATTATTTTGAATTTGAAAAAGAGGAACAGTTGCTTCAATTTAGCTCAGGGATATTTTCTTCCCAAGAATCCAATCAGACATCTGATATGTCAACTGGACTAACGCAGCAATTAGAGACACAACATATACAGGAGCGCCAAACACAAAATGAGTAGTATGTATTGACAATCATTTTATGTAACAGAATAGAAAAATGGGAATGCCATTCGCAGCTTATAAATGAAACAGTGGTTGCTTTTTCTTATATTGTAAGACTTTGCTATATTATGTGAGTAGCATGCATTAACATTTTATTTTGTGAGACGGAATAAGAGAATGGGAATGAGCATTCGCAGCTTATAAATGTAACATTATTTATTTTTTCTTATACTGTGTGACTTCCAGCATATTATTTGACGTAGTGTCGTGAATTGTCAATCATTTTATGTAACAATAGAAAAATGGGAATGCCATTCCCAGTTTATGAATGTAACATTTTTCTAGTTGTCATATATTTACTTTGTAATCTAAACTACTTGTACATACATCTGAATAAAATATTTCAAAAAGAAAAAAGAATGTGTTTTTTATTTTGCATTAACCGCTACCTGTTAAAGAAATATTTTTAGTCACATCAGTTCAGTTATCTCATATTTTAAAAACCTGAAGAACGGATTTAAAAGACGTTTTTAAAAATACCAATTTTTTTGATGTTGTGTCCTGGAACGGTCATGATTTTAAGGGCGGGTGAAAATTATAATTCTCAAATTTGAGATTTTGAAAAATTTGAAAAATTGGGTATTTTTAAAAACGGTTTTTTTCTTCATAACCTGAGAAAATGACCAAAATTCATGAATTTAGTCGTTTTTAAAAATACTATTTTTTCAAAAAATGATACTTTTTAAATGGACTAAATTTATGAATTTAGGTCTTAAAAACCTGAAAAAGGGACAAAATTTATGAATTTATGTCGTTTTTAAAGATACTATTTTTTGAATTTTATGGTGGCCTGGAAGGGTCTAAATTCATGAATTTAGGTCTTAAAAACCTGAAATAATGACATAAATTGATAAATTTAGTCGTTTTTAAAGGTGCAAAAAAAATTGAAAAATGGGGTGTCCTGGAACGGTCTTTTGCCCATTACTAACAGCATGATCGTGAAAAATGCGAGACTATTTTAACTTTCCTTGGGTCCTCCATCACAGAAGTTGACGAAACTCGCCGCATTGGGCGTGTGGGTTCGAATAATAATCGCTTACTTCGCAGTAAGTTCAAGACAGCTGATTATAAAAATTCAGTTCTGGGCCAAACCACGGTAACGCTCGCTACATTTGATGGCAAAACTCGATCGAAAACCAACATTCTCTATGATACGATATTCTTTTTGAATATTCTGAAGATACAGTTTGATGTAATACGACATCGACCTATTACACACAAAGTATCAAGTTCATTCTATCTCTACATTTGTGTATACAGAGATCATTTAACATGGTAACGCTCGCGACAGAGATAAATATTTCATTATAGATTTTTTGAGATTGCATTGATATTTTATCTAAATTAAAGAAGCTGTTGTCTCAAAAACGAAATGATGGATAAATAATTAATAGTTGATGATTTCTTCATGCTTGAATAGATCACTGAAAGCACCGATTACGAGATTTCAATCAATCTTGACGGTAACGCTCGCGACATTATCTAAAAAACTACGGATAACACAAATTTTGCCATTGAATTTGTCATCACAGAAGATAATAATAATGAAGATTACGAGATTGAACGATTAGTTTAGAAACAGCACACTAAACATTTTATTTGTACCGGAATCGTAACACAGAAGTTAAGTATAAGGCAAGATAAACGTCAACATCGGAGAACTTATCTTGGGTAGAACTATCTTGGGTAGCCATAGCCATGAATCATGAACAAGCTTTAGTCACTTGAGGAAGAAACTTCCCTTTCCTCAACGAGTTTTTCTCTGACTTAGGACAGGAAATGGAACTTCTTTAGTCACTGTACATATACCTACCCCTCCCCGCCTTTGTCATTGTACTTAGTCATTGTACAAGACCAGGCCTCGCTTTGATGTAGGCACATGAATTAATTTGTCAGTGTTGTAGGTTAAACAACTTCAATAAAGGATTGGGTGTATTAATGAATGCCAAATATAGTCCAGATTGGTATTGCTATATTAATTTCAATAACAAATAGAACCAGACAATTCCAATTAGGCAAACAATTAGACTATTGTACAGCAATTTACAGTTGTCTGTAATTAATTACACTTTCTGAGTAATAGGCACAATCTGATATAGGCCTACTTGTAATATCGAATCAGAGATCTCGAGATCTCGAGATCTCGGTATTTGTTAAATACTGATTCTCGAGATTGAGATTCAAGCTCGAGATAAAATTCATTAGGTGTATGTCATGGTAACGCTCGCGACATACATTAAATTTATTTTCTACTAGGAAGTAGACTTAGAACAAGTTTGTTGATTATCACACTGATTAGCATTCATGGAAAGTCGATAATCTTTTGGTAGAATAAACTGGCTAATCATTCTCGTCTCCGAGGGAAAAAACTTTTTCACTATTTTGGGTAACGCTCCCGACATTCTAATACAGAAATTTGATATTTCCTAAAGAGTCATAACTAACTTTGACAGAATTTTGTCTTTCAGATACATTGACTAACGTGAAATTTTCTAACATCACAAACGATTTTTCAACTTAATATTCACATTTTCATGTACAAAATGCATTGAAGCACACAGCTCATAAAATAGGGGCATAATTGAAACTTATATGATAGTTTTTAGACAACCCTTTGTCATCTATGCAAACATACTTCAGCTCTTTAGCTAGCATAGGTCTGAACTTTAGACTATATTGTATATCATGGTCATCGGCATAATTCGTCAAAATTAAATTTCCGACCCTTATGTTGTTAAATGCACAATCACTTTTTCCTTAAATTGATGAGCTTAGAGTGGCTGCAACCCTAAAGAATCCAGACATAATCTGTGTGACAGAGACCTGGTTAAATGACTCTATTCAGAACAGTTACGTGTCCATAAACGGTTTGCCATTGCAAGGTGTGACCAGAATAATAGAAGAGGTGGAGGAACTATGATATACGTGTATACACGCTGTAATTCACACTACAAACTTTTGTCATTTCCTATTCCTGCACCTCTGGCCATCGAAGTGTGTGGTGTAATACTCGTTGACATGAAATAGATAATAATAAATGCTTACGTTCCCCCCCCCCCATATCGACTCATCTACATCGAACGAGATCTTGTCATATTTCATTACTTTTGTAGACCACACTCTATTTCCGAATTTCAATATTGCTTTTCTCGGTGATTTTAATCAGCTGAACACAATCATGTTGTGTAATGAGTTACAACTTGTAAATATTGTTTGTAAGCCAACCAGGAGCAATAGTATTCTAGATGCTGTTCTAGTATCCGACGGCTTGACTGATGTCTACGATTGCAAATGTGTAATGTACGATTCTCTTATTGGCTATGCGGATCATAAGATGCTGACTGTTGCTCCAAAAGTGCAAGGGGTTTCCCACACAAGCTCAGTTTGTCATGTAAGTGTCTGCGACCTCCGCCCTTCAAACATCTCCAAGCTGCGACTTGTAGTCCGGCAGCCAGAGCGAGTTTCTGCAGGGAACGAGGCCGAAAGTGAGACTTTCACAGAATGATGTACAACATTCTATGCCTACTTCGAATCGGCACGTCTGCCGAATTCTAGTGAGTTCCTCTTCTTGTCAGACAAGATCAAAGAAAAACACATCCAATGGGACGCAGATTGAAGTTTTTGGCTAAAACGAAATTTTGTATGTTTTCTCTAATTAAACGAAAAGTACTAAGCCCAGAGTCATAATTTTTGGCATGGAATGTCTTCAAGAGTCATTTCCTATTATGTGCATGTGCTATCATCATGCATCTAATCGGCAATGCATGCGGTGGAATGTGGATAAAGTTGCTCAAAGTGTTTGTGTTTGCCGACATTAAGAGGCTCGCCAAATCTAAATGTGCTTAGCTTTGTAGACAGGGGTGCATGAAAATGAAAGGAAATGACTCTTGAAGACATTTCATGCCAAAAATTATGACTCTGGGCTTAGTACTTTTTTTTTAATCAGAGAAAACATATAAAATTTCATTTTAGCCAAAAACCACTATCTGCGTCCTATTGGATTTACATGTGTTTTTCTTTGATCTTGTCTGACAAGAAGAGGAACTCACTAGAACTCGGCAGACGTGCGGACTCGTAGTATGCATACAGTGTACATCATTCTGTGAAAGTCTCACTTTCGGCCTCGTTCCCTGCAGAAACTCGCTCTGGCTGCCGGACTATTGCTTTTCAATCATTCCCTTGTAAAATCAGTGACAGATTGCTTTCTTCAGATGTGAACCAACAATGGGACTTTTTCTTAAAATCTCTGCGTGAGCTAGTGGACTTAAACGTACCAACCTGTGACGTCATCATGACCGATCGCGATCCCAAGTGGATGACGCCAATAACGAAACATGTCATCGAGAAATGGAGAGCATACCGGAATAAAGACTGGCCGCACTTTAACAAACTCAAAGAAAAAGCAAAGAAGGAAGTAAAAATAGCAAAGGATATATGGGGTTCAAAAATCAAGAGATCAAGTGGAGTTATCTGGAAAATGACAAAGGAGATAACTGGCTCATCATCTCGCAACAAAAGTCTATTTGACGTCGTGACTCATCAAGGAAATTTCGATCCGTTGCTATGTGATATACACGTGAATCTCTATATAACTCACAGCCCTCGAACACAGATTCCTTCAGTCTTCATGTCGACGTTTGGGATGTTGAAGTGACGCGGCAAGACTTTGAAAGTTTGAAGAAGAGGATTAAGCCAGATATGGCTAAATCTCAGTGATGTTCCAAACACAATTTATCGTGAACTTTCTGACATTCTGTCAGTATTCATTGCTTCAATTAAACGTAAATTCAGTTCGCACGAGAATCCTTCCAGATTCTCTAAAATTTGGAGTCACCATACCGCTTCCTAAAACTATTCCTGCGGACATTGATAACTTACGGCCGATTGCTATTCTCCCTACTGTCGGGAAAATTATGGAACGTGTAATTTGTAAGCAAATGCGCACTTCTTTTATACGAGAGTATGGAAGAGATCAACATGGTTTTCGGCAAGGAGCTTCTACGGTAACAGCACTTATTGATATACACAACCAAGCTACCAGATTATTTGCTGATCCTGCATATATTGGGGCAGCCATAATAAGCATAGATTTTTCCAAGGCATTTGATTATGTGTCACATTCCATTCTCCTTAGAAAGCTTCTAAACAGCAATTTCCCTCCTGGTTTGTCATGCGGTGATACCAAGCTCACTTGCCATCATCCGAGCGGTCAGACGATGATCGCCTCGCACCACCTGCCTCATGAGCTCAATGTTCTCCTCAGTCCTGCTTGTCGAAGGTCTTCCACTCCGATGGTCGTCTTCCACCTCCTCTCGTCCCTCTCTGAACCTCCTATGCCAGTCGAAAACACATGAGCGGGACATCGTCTCATCTCTATAAAAACCTGTTGAAGCATTTCGAGTGTTTCAGATGGAGATTTTCCGAGGCGTACCAAGAATTTCAGGTTTGTTCTCTGTTGCCATCCTTCGAAATGAAGGCAACCTTGTTATCCGCGGATCTATTATCTAAGAACGAGAACGATTTGGTGAACTGTATTCAAATGGTTGTGAAGAATCGTGTAATGGCTACAGAGAGCTAAAATGAAAGTTACATGCACACAAGACATCATGTCAGATGGTGACGTAATCAGATTTTCGATCAAACAATCATAGCTAGCACAGCAGGCTCAGTCCTAGAACTTTTCTGACACACCTCGTAATCGCATGTTCGCTCAGTTATGGAATAGGCATGTCCTTACTTTTGCGGCATAAATAAGAAGCAGTCTCAACAGTTGGCGCGCATTGAAAAAAGAGCGCACAGAATCATTTTTTACGGAGATACACATTGATCATGTGAATGCACTTCGGACTCTGTAGCATCAAGACGACTTTCATTATCGAAAACGTTATTTCTGCATGTTTGTAGCATTCCGCTGCATATTCTTTCTTCGCTGACTCCAAAGATCCTGCCGCACACACGGAAATTCCAGTCATTTTACACGCGTACAACTGTAAGATCTCATTCTTCTTTCCCGTTCAAGCTGTAAACTCTAACAGTTGTGTATGACGTTCTATTTTACAACAGTATTATTCTGTGTATGATATCACTTCTTGACTTGCATTATGCACGTTTTTCAATCATATATACAACATTACCACTACTATTCACCAGAACTCAATCCTACCGTAAATTGATGGGTCTGGCTGAAACAAACCTACGAGACCAGACATCTTTATTGGAATTGAAGAAAGCTATCACGACAGTGTGGACGAAGTTGATAAATGGAATTTTATGGAAAATGTTGAGATTCTCAATGCCTGACAGCATTTGTGGGATAATTCAGAATAAGGGATACACTCCAAGTGCTGACCGGTGGTCACTCATGTAATATTTAGATAAACATATTGCTTGGATTACTATCTGACTTCCGTTTATAATTCACTGTATACAAAATTATGTACACTTATAAGCATCACAGTAAATTTATCACCAAAAACATAAAACACACATCTGAGTCATCCGTTCTGGCCAATACTGTACATCATGGAATATTTACGATGACAGGATTGATTTTTAATTTTTGAGACCATGCTCATAAGCAGATTGCAATTACAATTACATGTGCGTACTTTAAATCACAATCTATGTAATTAGTGATTGTAATCAATCACATCTTTAGCCATGTAATTGAGAAGTAATTGCAATCATCACTGTTGAATATTCATTCAACATGTAATGTGAATTACTTTATTCTCCTCGACGATAATGCTTTACAAAAATAGCTAATTATTCGACATTCTGATATTATGCATGTAGATGTGCACTAGTGGTAAAATTACCGGGAACTTCCATTAAAAATTTATGACGAAACTTATTGTCAAAATCTGAAGTAAGAACCGGAAGCTATCTAAATCTAGTAACTGAAAAGTAAGCGAAGGAAAACGGAGTAATCTGTTATTGTAATCAATTTCATTTAATGAATAATTGACACAAGTCTACTCATAAGGTCACTGGGTATTTGCCATTGATGAAAGCCACATCGATTGAAACAGGCTTGATATCTAAATAAGTCTCTTCGGATATTATCTACATTAAAAACCAGTAACCAACAGTAAATCCAAATTATAAGGTGCACACACAGCTTGACATACTATGCGAATATCTCCACGTATCCGGATTAAGCGGAAAGAACATTTGTTGATGGATATAAAATGTATTATCAGCTATTGTTGGACATTGTTATTGGCTACGTCGACGCTTCAACTAACCACTTCGTCAAAAGCCACGCAACTGGAATGAAAAGTAAATCAAGACATTTGCTGACAAAGTATCAGATATTTCGATACGCAAGTATCATAAAATTCTTAAGAGAAATGTTACTTCCAAAATTATTAACGCGATTCTGACATGAAGTAAAGCCTTTATTTTTCCATTTCTGTTTGCGGAAATCGGTCGGCCACTTTTAGTGACAGAATTTACTTATGCAAACTTGCTCAGGAGATTTGTATTCGCAACCTGCATGTAGGCCATGAAAGTTGCGAAATTTAGAAAGGAATGTCATGTGAAATTTATGATTTACGCGATCATATAAATCTAGTATATATCTATCAATGAAGTACATTCCTCCATAAATGCGGATATTCACATTGAGACAATGCTGATAAATCAGATCATACATGTCACACATCTAAGAATACACTGAAGTTAAGAATATTGAATTATGTTCTGTTTCTTTCACCTTTTCTGGCCTTTACTTTGCATTATCAACATCTTTACAGTTGCATGTTAAACACGCCTCTCAGCATATTATTACAATGCTGAGAAATTTTCATATCAGAGTTGGAATTCTCTTGTAATCGAGCCCGGCCCTTCTAAACCCGTATTTCAAGCTAATGACTAAACAGCATAACGTACTAAGTGATGTTTATCATAACAAAGATCATGAAAATACAAAGACAGCAAGATGTCAAAAAGAGGTCTGAATTGCAGTGCCGCTGCGCATGAAGATGTTGAAGATGCATATATTCGACATTTGTTGCATCTAAGACACAGTCCTTTGTCAGCCGACTGATCTATCTCTAATTGTCTGAGTGCTCAAGTCAGGGGCGAAAAGTAGACGCGTCTACGTAGTACTCGTCGACGAGTACCTGCTGATGAATGGATGTCTGCAGTATTATATTTTGAATTCCTTACACAGTAGCTGACGTAGTGGTAGAAGTATTATGCTCAGCATTATTATATATTATTAGATTATATAATCAATGTGGATGAATACAAATGAGGAGCAAGCGAAGAAATGTTGAATTCCATGAAGTATTAGTCGTAGTGTGGAACCTAAGACAGCAAATAAACTGATTCAAGTGTAGAGATAGTATTTCTTATATCTGTTGTTGTTAGATCAATTACATTCGGTGTCATTTTTATTCCATTTTTTACCTTCATTATGCATTTTTCCATTTTCTCCATCTGTTTCATGTAGTTCCATAACATACATTTTCAGTTTCTTAGCTAATTGCGATCACTGTCTCTTTCTATTTTTAGCACTATCCAGCATGTGTATTGTATAAACTGTGGACCGCATGCTCCTAAAGTAAGTTGAAATATATTGAATACAAGCCACTAATCCAGAAGTAATGTTAGTAGGCATCTGAAGCAACATTAGGGGCTTAGCATTTTCAATCATCTTTATATTACTTAACAACGTCGAAGTATTAGGGGTTAATCCGTAGAAGATAGCACCTCTACTCCTATTGTTATGCTGCGACTCCGAAACTCACAACGTTTAGAGCACTGGGGGTAGCATTAGGAGCGTTCGGTTTACAGTGTATGAAGCGCCTGTGCTGCACGTACATGCGGTGTTGTGTCGAATCGGTGTTGGGTGTATAGCAACAGTAAGAATGAGCACTGGTAGTATTGTAACACTACTCATAATTAAGACTTCCATTTTTACGCTATCAACTTTAATTTTTGCAATTAATAAGCGATCAATTTTAATTCCTCCCCACGAGAAAGCCACATCGAGTTCGCTGAGAACTGATCAATACAATGGTTTGCAATTTTAGACCTACAGATGGGCAGCATCATCTGAACTTCTTCCATTAATTATTCAAATGATTATATGATATTGTATACATGTATAGCGCATATGTAATTATATATTATTGTGAAGAGTGTCTCAAAAATTCCGCACCGCGGGAAAAATATGGTAATCCACGAAGCTGTGTAAACACTGAATAGATTACAGATATTTTATGCAAAATATCGGTGTTGAACGCGACCGACTTCAGATGTCCCCAAAAAGAAAAAATCGAGTAGACTTAGAACTGGAGATCTTGGTGGCCACCTACTGTACCTCGCCTTCCTATCCATTGTCGAGGGATAGTCTTGTCGAGAAAATTGGGCACATTCAGACCAAAGTGCGGTGGTGCTCCATCCTGCTGGAACCATAGCTGTTGTCGTTCCTGCAATGGTAGTTCATTGAGAATCGGTTCAAGAAAAGTTTGCAGCATAGATAGGTATGATTCTTTTGTGACATGCTCATCAAAGAAAAATGGGCCGAGTTATGTTATTCTGGGCCACTTAGAGTTATGTCTGTTTACATGTGAAGAAAGATAAAACACAGCCTCATCGCTGAATATAACGGACTGGGTAAAGGAAGTTGGTTGTTGCAACATCCATTCGCAGAATTCTATGTCTGTCTGCATCATCTTCATGCACCTCTTGCACCAGATGCACTTTGTATAGATGAAATCTATGCCTTTGCAAGATGCGATGAAGTGATGCACAACTGACAACATATTCTTGGCTCAATTTGCGAATTGACTTTTTTGGATTCATTGCAAGTTTACCAAGAACAGCTATTGCTGTTATGTTCCATCATCATTGACTAAAGAAGGTCGTCCACTGCGAGGAAGATCATGGATACTTCCAGATGTCTTGAACTTCAGTATTAATCTGTTAACTGTCGAGTGATCGATATTCCGCCAAGGATCGTCAGAATTAAATTTGTCTGCAACTTCACGCGTAGACACAGAATTAGACAGGTCGTCTCTTCTTCCGTTTGACTAGAAGGGAAGCATTGGAACGTGCAACGTTATTGAAATGGCACAATCTGCTGACTAAATACCATAGCAATCGAACAATGAGAAGCCAGTTCAGCATTAAACACGCCAAATTGTACAAAGTTTCTGTGACTGTTATCAACCGGATCACACAGCAAAGAGACACAGTCGATGTCAAGTTCTACAGAGAAGTTTGTGAACGTTTTTTCATGCGCCTGCTAACTTTTTTTAAAATGATCGGAGGGCCCAACATTATCGAGAAAACTTTTGCGCAATGATCTGAATTCTTCGAATCTGAAGGAATCGTGGCGATCGGAGCATTTTGAAGGAATTTAGAGCAATCCGCAAGCAACGCACGACTATTTTTCCTATCTCTGCAAGGTATTAAAAATTTCTTTTTGCCCACTTATTAAGTTCCTGCATGTGCCATTTGTTTGAATCAGTTTGCACTTCTAGCAAAGTGACACAGATAAACAATCTAATTCTGTGCGCGTAGATAAATGACCACCAAAAAGTAAAAGAATCGAGACTTTCTCGTCTTTTGACAAGCGTCTGTCATACATGAATCTAATGACAGCTAATTTGAAAACGATTCATGCATGCTCTATGTTAACGTTTAATTTCATGGGCTGCTATGTTTTTATTTTCAACCAATTAGAGAGCATTAATCACGACCAATTAGAACACTTTCAGTGATGGAGCGCATGCTACAAGATTGTGATGTGAAATCAGTTCTGCATCGATGCAGAAAATGCATTGAACAAAACGGTGGTCAATTTGAACATCTTTTGTGACTTTTCATAAACTAATTCTTTGTAATTTCCATAAAATATGATATATTTTGCATAAAATATCTGTAATCTTGTCAGTGTTAACACAAAGAAATGCATTACTTTGTAGATCAGGTACCATATTATTCCTATAGTGAGGAATTTTTGAGACACCGTGCACGGTATATAATTATTCTATGACAAATTTTATTCAAATGTTTATCCTATTTCAGTTAATGGATAGGACCTGCAACTGTACATGTAGAATGCGGTCATAACATAACGTTTTCACATTTTACAATGACTGTCAATCTTTGAATCCTTCCGTCTTAACTCAATGTAGCCCATGAATATGCAAGCCAGAACACGACCGAGGCCTACTGCTCGTCGACAAGAGGGATCATGGACAGCATTAACAGACTAGAGCTACTTAGGGGCGTTGTTTCAAGATGAATAGCTGTGGAGGAGTGCCTGATTTGGAAACAAGGAGGAACTCTGCCGCATCAAAGCTATTTGAACAGATCGAAAATGCCGAAACTACAATTAGATTTATTGTTCTGCGGCTTTTACCTGGTGGTCGAATATCTGTCCCACCAATGCTATCGAACTACTATGCGACGTAAGTCGTTCTTTCCGACAATGAGTATTCTCGGGTCATCCGTATTTTGGTATTTATTTTACAGATTTGCATTCATCCGACATTTTACATTACATTAATCATTGTATTGATATTCTGATTTCAATTTTGTTACTCAATAAACATTTGATCTATTTTTTAACTGTATTAGTTATCTCTTCTTTGAAGAGCAAGCTAATTTCAGATTCGTTTGACATAAGTTAAAGTAGTTTTCGCTATTTGCGTGAAAAAAAGATATGCAATCTATCAACATTTTCAACATTTTCAACTTGTTCATCAATTTTATCTGATTGCACCACTGCATATAGTCCGGGTGCTACTGACACTTTCTTCCTAAATTCGCACACAAAGGACTTCGATATAAAATTTGAAGTGAGTCACATGATTCAGTATTTGATGTCTGAGAGCCTCTACAAAATGAGTAAAATCGTCAAAATTAAGTCAAAACATGAAATTTACTCATTTTGTAGAGGCTCTCAAACATCAAATACTGAATCATGTGACTCACTTCAACTTTTATATTGAAGTTGATGTTCTGAACTCAATCATGTTTCAAATTTCCATCCCGATAAATAGTTTCTTTTCTGCAAAAGAAAATGTACGGAAATTGCCAAGTGTTTCACAATCCAGAGATATTTCATGAATTTTGCCATTGGATTAATGGGAATCTTTCAACCTTACCTGTAACAGAAAGCGACTGGCTGTGACACTCAAGAATTTGATTATTGTATTCAGCTTTTCAATATCTACAAGTACATGTCATTAAGCCCTTTGTGCGCGAATTTAGGAAGAAAGTGTCAGCAGATCCCTTCCTAATACTATATACAGGGCCAACTTTATCCAAAGCACATAACAAGGCATCACGAATTTATTATTGGTGATTCTTGCATGAATGCATAGAGTGTTTCAATTGTAATATAGATGAAGTTAGTCAGTTGACGTAATGCTAAAAATTCGCTATTGTCTTGAACAGATTCATTGTTCTGAAATATATGCATGAGTGAGCCTACCGGGAGAGGTTTTTCACTTCATCATTTTCAAGGATAATTTCAATGCTATCAGAGATTTTAGAATTTTAGTTTTGTCTACTTGCTGAGAGCTGATATAGTAGTATGGAATTATAGTTTCAAATACATCAGGAGAAGACTTCAAGCATGATTTCCAGTAATGGTGTAAGATTGTTCAGTTGATAAGATACTATGGTTCAGTTATTCAACTACGTTTAAGCGTCCCTAGATGATTGGAAATTGCAGTCTTGCTGATTTATTCCGTCATAGAAAATAACTTTTGATCTCGTTTTGCGATAAATCTAGTATCGTAGCATAGTTTTCATCTTCTTATTAGAGACTTAATTCGACATCTGATCTGTGAAGAGAAATATAATAGTACAAATGGTGTCCACGAAGCCGAACGCTAAGTCAACCTATCAGACAATGCTTTTACTTTCTTTTAAAATAAAAATTCACTCTTTCTTGACGATGTGTTTAATGACCATGGCCACATCGCATCTCTATCGTGGTTCACATTCGAAGTAATTGAGACAATATAACCGCACTTTGAAACAGAATAGCGTGAATAGAAATCGATGCACTGTTTCTGTGATCATTGTTTTAAGAAATATATGGAAAACCAAGTTAACATTCGATAAAAAAAGAAATAGTAAGCATTCATTGACAGCTGACATCATAAATAAGAGACGTAAATTGAACCTTCCTTTTGTATACAGACTGAGGGATTCAAACATTTCATGTGCACACTTTCTAAGATAAGTAAATCGCAATAATTATTGTGCATGGACTTTCTCAAAATACCATTTTCGGTCTATTTTATTTAATTTTTGTATTTTGAGAAAGTCTATGCACAATTATGATTCACCTATCTTCTTACCTATCCCATCTATTTACCGAAAGTGTGTGTATTAAATGTTTGAATGCCTCAACGAAAGGAAGGTCTCTTCAATTTACGACTCTATTCCATTATCTGATATCTATGTATCTATGATGCTAATGTATGCGTTATATTCCTAGAATCTGCCATAAGTTGCTTTAATTTATAAATTAGCTGGTCATTTCCCAAAAGAATTTTTGCCTTGGAAAGCAGACGCGTCTTTCCACTCTCTCTAATAAGATTATTAGAATCTAATGTAGCAAGATTGCTATTGTGGACTCCAATTTGCATATTATTTTCATATCCAACGATTTACAGAGTTTTCAGAGGCATTAACACATAGAAGTTTTAGGGTGCCTGCAATTCTGCTGAAAAAGAGAAGTAGGCCCATGGCCACTGATTTCATTTGGCGATGTTCAACCTGATACGGATTGTGACTGGTAGGTTTGCCCACTGAATGGGCTTACCCATCGATTAGTTCGTTTTTCATGAAGTAGAATACGACGTGTTATGCGCTGATCTGAGATATTATATTCATGTGTTAAAAGGTGGAAATGGACGACCGGATTCTAAATGACTTTGTTGTTGCTCTACTCACTCAAAAGCAAACATCTTTGCCTTTTAAGTCTTTATTTTAAAACTTCGCTCACCCATGGTTTTATCGCTTTAAGGATATCGCTGTTTTATGCATTGTTCAGTCAAACTTAATTAAGATTGAGTAATAAACTTATTTGCAAAGCAACAAATTAATTTTTTGCATCAAGAAATTCATTCAACTTTTCATAATGATGAAATCACATGCGAATCTTGAATTTCAGCAATACAAAATATAAGCGGATTGTACTATATTCGACTATGAAAATTGCCCACTCCTGTAAATTTTGCAAAAAACACAGTCCTCTAGAGGTGCTACACACGCTTTTTAACTTCGCTTCTTTTTACATTTTTCTGACCATCCTTACGAGACTAAAATGCTTGGTCAATATTGATTTGTATTAATAAATGCGAAATGAAGATAGTCGCACTTTTTTCATTCGTTTCTCATTTATCTTCCTTTTATATGTGTGTTTTTAAATAGTGCCTAATACAGACACTTAGGAAATCAGTAATTGTTGGTAATGTATTATAGCACCTTTACACTGCCCAATGAATGGCAAGCAGTAAACATCAAAAACATGCATCAAGATGACAGAGCTATCATTCACAATTAGGCCTATGGAAACTGACATCTTAGTTATATAGTGAATTATATTGAATACTATTGAATATGTTGAAAAATGGCGAAAAGGCTTGAATACGCTTTAATTAGTAACAAATCGAGCGAATTGCTATGAAATGATTTCAATCAATCCAGTTTACAACAATATCTAGAAATATGGAGGTGAGAAGAAGTTGAAAGAGAAATACCCTTGTCAAACAGAATTTTGTTATCTCACTTGCAGTAACCCTGCTGAGATGCATCTTGTACAAGTGGTCAACGTTGAAGATAATCATCTTTCCTACTTTTGAATGTAATAGAAGCAGTTGTTAACAAGATGTCTACATGATTCATTGCTGCCATGACTTTATGTAATAATACACCGATGTTTTTTTGATAATTTCCTTTTCTTATGGTGGTCTATGCCAATAGCTATTATGACCATGAATCGTGCATGCATACTATTCAAAGTCAAAATAGCATTTCAATATTTCAGATTAAGTAGAACGAAGACATCGCTTGAGGAAGTAAATATGATTTGTATCATGCTTAAACTATGATGCATATACCAGCAATTGATGCGCATGGTATCTACTTGCACGTTGCCACTGTCCAAAATCAGGGAGAATTTTTACCTCAATTTACTGATTTGTATCTCATCTCTAAGCTTCCAACATGCTCTCAGATACTGGAAAAAGTTGTCTCTGAAACTTCAAAGCGCAAAATATATCAACGCGATTTCAAGCTGGGATCCTGCATTGTCCAATGTTTACTATTCCAGAATTGGACTATAGTAGGCAAGGATTGTATCTCGTTCGACATGGCTAGGACCTATCAACGCATTTAACACACTTTCTCATAATTCTCTATATTATACAGGGCTGGAAGCGACCGGGTCTTCGCGGTCAGAGCCGGGCAGGCGGCCGGTCCAGTCAAAACGTGTGTCCAAAAAATACGTGCATTGATTTAAAATGATTCACCGAAGTGAGATCTACATGTGTATGTACTTCTTAAACTGTGAGGGAATTCCAGTGATTTACGATGTCAGCGATACCGAAGACTTTCTATACCGAAGATTAATTTCAGGTCTTTTGAGTTTGTGTTGATCTCGAGCTGGCACATAGGAGGTTGGAGCAAAAAGCTCACCAAATATGCCATCAACTTCATACTAATAATGAAATTCATGGTAAACATTTACTTGCAGTAGTTCTATGAGGGCATACTTGCAATAGAATCTTAAAAAATAGATTTTCAAGTCTTTTCATACATTACTTGTGTCTTTTTATGTGCTCTGATTTATCATGCTGCATTCCCAAAGATGTGAAAATTAAAGTGTCGTAGTAAGCTTAATTAGGGCAGTTTTAATTTTAGTCTAAATAGACTACAAGTGTCTCATGCTCTCAATTTTAATGTAAATTAACAAACTTCAAATGAAAAATAGTCTAGAAACTAAAAATAATGCGAGCTTGAGTAGTATACCTCTAATCACTGATACTCAAAATATTCTGAATCGCGCCCACTACTGGTGTCTGGTGGTTGGTGTAGCATGTGGTTGCATTGAAATCCATCATTAATTGCATCTCCTAATCTCATAGTTATGACCAGAATAAAAAGAAATACACTGTAATACATACTCTTCTACTAACAACAATGGAGCTGATACATGGGTTACATAAGTGCAAATATTGTATTATACGATAAAAAGAAGTAAGTATATTGATAATATAGGGATTGTCATAATCATTAATATGTATACTAATTCATGAGCAAATTATTTTTTCGATGATTTTATTCGCTATTGTTATTAAGCGTAATGCATTGGATAAGAGTAATCGCCAAAAATAAGCCATGAATCAACTATGAGCCCTTATATATGCATATGTGCATCATCGTTTTGCACAGTAAGGGGAACAACATGCCATGAGTTATTCATACTGCTACAAGGATCTTGTTGATATAGGATGATAGATACCGTTCCATTATATTCGAGTCCTTTGCCGTATTTGATTTCAACCGATAGTTTTGTCAAATCATACATCTAATACAGCTAAAAAATCATTATTAAATGAGCATTATGCAAATGCCCATTTCTAAGAGTCATAATTAGAAAGCAATTACTTTCAACTAACATAACATCTGTTTTAATTGTACTTGCTTAGCACATGACAATGTATACGCTAAAAGTGACTTTTAACTCATTTCAGATACCGGGAAACGTTTGTATAACCAACGGGAGTATCTGAAACATCAAATTGTTCATTCCAAATAAAGGAGTTCACACCTACTTGGACCATTTGGTCGTTGTTGGATCTGGGAAAACGGTACAAGGGACCTCCACTATCCCCATAACATGCGGTAGAGTGGCCAGATCTCCAAAATGAGCTCAAGTGATCCTTTTAAAATGACTGGATTGCTTACTGTCGAATTATTTCGATAGAATTGTGCGCATTCCTTTGAGCTGATCACTGTCTGAGCTCCTAGTGAACGTTGAGCCTCGCTTTCCGTGTCATTTCTACGCCATCCAACGACATAACATGAATGACCAGGTTCTACAGCAGAAATTCCTTGTAGTTTTGGTAATGGTGGGTAGCTTGAATTCTTTATCTCTTCAATATGGCAATGTCACTTGTCAGTATATTCAAATCAAATCCACTATGGGGAAATATTTTGCTGACGTTTACTCTCTCGCCATCAGTGTTTGGATTTTTGAGATTATGAGCGTATACTCGGACATGAACATAATACGAATGTATATTTTCAGTTGTAACTGCAATTCCTCCAATACGCGGGTTTGCAAAGCAGTCAAAACAATGTCATCGTCAACTACCACGTTGCTGCCTTCCTTGTACAAACAAAGCCACAATACCTGAAAATTCGTCCCGCCAACTTTTCGAAAGTTGCGAGCCGCCAAAGTCAATGGCAGAAAAAGGACAAAGAAAAGTCATCACTGAGATCTCGAACGAACAGCTCACCAACTAGCTCATTATATACATGTTCAATATCAACTCAAAGATTTGCACATGCCAAAGTCATACAAAACGTATCGGGCAATTAATTTTAATCTTCTGAATTGATTCTCATGCTCTCGAGCCTCAATGTTTACCCGTCGTATTTAATGTGCTCATATAATTCCAGTTATCATCAAGAAATGAAACATTGTCAAAATTTACTATCTCATTAACGACTCTGTGCCAAGTAGGCTTCAATTGTGTGAAAAGCAACATCGGCCAGGCAGTAATGCACGCACTTACATTCTTTTTCTGTCTTGAGTGCAACTTTAAAGCTAATCGTCGATTTTTGCCAGTTTTTGACAGTTCGTCAGGTGACTCTAATGGACGAGTCAGACTGTTTTTTCTGACAGCTTCTCTCTTTCTCTCAAAATTCAAGAGTATGGCTCATTTCCCAGCTTGTGGGGACAAACATGAAAACGATTGATTATAATTATTATGCAAGTACATGTGTAATTATGAGCAACAGAAAATAAAGATGGCAATGTGGGATATGAGATGAATGATCAAAGCGCATTGTTCCAAGATTGCTGCTGCTGTCCATAAAATAGCAATGAGTGTCTGAAATGTCTGCATCAAGATTTTGTCAATGGATTTGTTCATATATTTCAGAATGACATTTTTATGCTGTTATTTAATTTCCTAGATGGCATGCCGCGCAAAAAGCTCGCGTGATTCCACAAAATAATTTGCCGCCATTGCAAGATCGCGAAACAAAAATGAAAGTGCAACGGACATAATTTGTTGCTTGCCATTTTACAATGTGAGTTATTTCTTGTTTTCTTTTCCTCATAATAAGCCGAAATATTCTCAAGAATCTTCGAAATGCATGGATCTGTTTCCAGTAATTAATGCTAATACTTTGATTCACAATACAAATTCCCCAAAAATAACTCAGTTTCCCAGGCTTGAGTATCAGGATCGAAATGATGGGATTAAACACAAATATCTTACTTTTCTAAAGATGTATATATGTTCAGAAAACTGTCGAAATAAAAGCAAGATGGGTTCCACACCACATTAAAAGAAACTTTATTAACAATTCGATTAAAGCGGCTAGGAATAGATGCAGCTCAGATGCGGATAAAAATGAAGCATTAAAAAAGATAAAGGAAAGATTGAGGGAAAATAGCTGTTATGATAGACTGTATAATCGCAAAATTAAAGTAAATCATAAACAAAATACCAGTACCTGCAACATAGTGCTTCAATTTGTCAACGATAGCATGAATAAAAAAGTTAACTCACTCGTGTAGGCATGATCTTAAAGAAGTAGCTTTGATACAGAAGTAGCAAAAAACTTAAGGAAGATTTTTGAAATAAAAGATGTACGTGTATTTCTAAACATGATGAATGTGAAGATTGAAGTCTGCGTTTGTCTACCGCCTGAGTATAGCTACATAGTATTAGTAACGTATGAACTTGTCAGTTAGAAGCGTGATGGCATAATTATATTGGTAAGGCTATCAATACTCGTTATCTAGGACATCGGCGGAGTTGATAAAAGTGTGTTGAGTGGGCACTGTGCATGTTCGTGAGTGTTAGAGTGAGATTATTGTTGACTTTGATGTGAATATAATATTGAATGCATGAAGATAGTGTGTTGTTGAAAGCACCTTGGATAAAGAATAGTAGATCGATGTTGAATTACATGTACCTGTACATACACTAATTGCACTTCTTCCTGACATATTCTTGAATTCTATGCTTAGCTAGCCATGGGAGGCAGCCGTGCCGCGTAAGCATTCCATGACTGGACTCGACCTCCAGCTGTCAAGCCCCTTCTCGTGGTTGTACCAGGACCAGGACGCATTTAGATATCTATTCCACCTCGTGAAAGCCAGAGGCAATGAATTGTTCAAGAATTTCTGTTTTGCCATTTCAGCTGACTTCATGCCCTAATTTGACCTTATCAAACCTGCGGATGCCCATTTGTGATGCTGTCTCCAATTGATCATGGCATGTAATTTTCTAAACTTTTGATACTTTCTTCAGCAACAAGATGCATGAAATTGAGATTTTACCCTCCATGACGGAGGCATGGGTTTCAGTACCTTTTCGAAATTCTTTCAGTGATGCTTAATTGTCCTGCTGTCTTGCCTGACATGATTTTCAATTTTAACGTATTTTTAAACTTTCTCCAAAAATCAACAGCCATACTGAGACACTTGGTGCCATGGAAAGTCACTCAGATGGCACAATTGCCAAATCTAGAGTTCGTGAATGCTTGTTTATTTGCATATTGAATTTGATCATTTTAGAATTTGAATTCTTCACGATTGATTCTTTAAAAACTCCCTACTTTATATCTTTTTGCCTTTTCTTTGTAATTTTGCTACGAGCAACCGGCTGTTAAATTGTCTCTATCTTTCAGTAAAGACAGGTATTTCTAGAAAACATGAATGATCTGTTGTAAAGCCAGAATATCATACAATTGTTTGTTAGACAAAGCATCGACGTTCATATGCGGGCTCAGCAATAAATCCAGATTTTCAAAAAGAATTCGTTGAGTATCAAGTAAAGACTAATTTGCACTAACGTAAATTCATTGTAGATCAAGTATTTAGATCCTCCAAAATCTTCAAATTTCAATTTATTTTTGTAGATACAATTTAAACTGATTTACTGCTAATGTTATTAATAACGCCTGAGAGATCATGAAAGTCAAACAAAGCAAGGAAGGGATGGCAATCAAACTGTAGAGAAGTTACTGCAGATCCGTGTATTTTTCGTATTTCATTAAATAACCACATTTGACAGTTGAAAGTAACTTAACATAATTTCTTCTTCCTGAATTTGTGTCTCTTCGATTTAAAACCTCGTTCATAGCAATTTTATTTGCATACTAAGCTTTATTTCAATTGCTACAACTACTTGCAATAACGGCAGGGGTGCGGAGTCCTATCATTTTGATAGGACTCCGATAGGACTCCGACTCCGACTCCGGGGGTTGATAGGACTTCGGCTTTTGACAGGACTCCGACTCCGGGTGGCAAGTATATAAGACTAGTTTTTGAAAAATTAACTGGTAGCCTACATCACAGATCATTATAGGCTTACATGAACCTTTATTTAGTGATCATTGCAATGCTCTATCAATTATCAATCATTTTCGATGAAAGTTTATCAAATTTCGCTTTAAGTTGGATGCATACGAATCGGCTCCTCCCATCTTGTTGATGTGTGCTTCACACGGTTTTTCTCCAGTCCAGTCTCTACCAGGCAGGAAAATCACCCATCCTTCTCCAAAAAATATGAGTTCACTTTCGATTTTGATATGCGCTTTAGAAGACCCATCACACACGATTAACGTGAGGGTAAGAAGTAATGTTCTCAAACAAACTCGTACTTTTTCATGTTTGTCTCTTTAATCCTTTTTCACTATCACGGTTAATTCCCTCAACTATTACAAGCTTTGCATGCAGCAGTGTCTCTGTACTTTTGTTTGATGAAGAAAGTTGACATCAAGACAGTGACAGCTATATGCATGGAAATAGATAGTTTGCTTGTATTATGTTTCGGGTCTAGTAATAGGTCGGAGTCTGGAGTCCTATCAAATGATAGGACTCCGACTCCAGCAAAAATGATAGGACTTCGGGACTCCGACTCCGCATCCCTGAATAACGGTAACTTTGATAAACTTCCAGTATGATAAAGTTATAGAGCCCCGTAGCGTTACCAGCCTTCATCTTGAAGTCTACCAAAAGATGAATGAGTTTCTACTCCAGGCTACATCTTCAACTTTTTGCAGATTCTCATATTTCCTATCTTCAATGGTTCTTCCAAACACTGCTTCTCTCACCCATTTCTTGGAATGAAGCTTCCATATTTTGTTGTTTCAATTTTCTTTGTTCACATTCTTCCTTGCATTCTTCCTCGTATTCCTCGCATTCCGCTCATTCTATATAATTTGAGACTATTTATATTCGTTCTTTCTCCAAACTTCATTACTTTGTGAATTGAAGCTTTCTCGTGAAATCCGTAAGTTTCAAATTTTATTCAAATTTCGTGCAAATTTGTAGCCATCACAGATTCTACACTGTCTTGTAAATTAAACATAATTCAAAACAAACAATTTTTAAGTTAATTTAAAAGAAAAAAGTTTTAATGTTGCTACTTGCAAAATTAGAAAGTAGCTGAGCAAAACAATTTTAACTGTTTAATTCGAGGAGTTTTTGCTCTTCACATTGAAAGATAACTGTTAAGAAGAAAGCTGCATCATCTTTGGAAAACACCTTATTCCTTAATTCTAAATAGCCAAATGCACATAAGTGTACAATAACCAATTATACAGTTAGCTTAATTGTTTAATTTATTCATATTTGTAACTGTATTGAAGTTACTGTACTGTACCTAACTACAGTGGCAGCACAAGATGCGACTGCGGTGATGCTAACCATATTTTCCACTTAGAAATTGCTATTCAAATGGTTTATTAAATTTAGTAGAACGGTTCATCAAGGAATTTATGAAAGCTGTGTGGAATAGTTGAAATAGAGGGAGAGTTAATCTGAGTCGTTTCCTTTTTGCTTTTATGTATAAATGTCGGATATATATGACAATGTCGTAATATCAAAGATTTTCTGAGGCAGATATGTGAGGCCGAAAATGAGACTTTCACAGAATGATGTACACCCTATGCCGGACTATTCGCATATTCAAAGAAGAGCAAAATTCGTTGACAGTCGTCAGGAATTTTTTAATCTATGACCCGATGAGCTCATACTTCTACGTTTCCTGACATGTGTACGTACATCATCTAATGCAAATACATTATATCAGTTAGTAACTACAATTTATTGCAAAAGTTTTACATTGTTACAATATGAATTATAATATGATATTATTATGTGCGTAGACATATTGTAGACAGATTAATGGATAATCAATTTAATTAATTAATAATCATTACGAAACAGATAAATGGAAACAAAATTGTTTACTGTAACCATATAGTCAAACAAATTTTGCAAATTGGGAGATTGAGAGACCTGTTTCTTGAAACTTAAGCAGCTACTTTTGAAAACTGCAGATATTTAATATATATTCAAGCGGCCCTTTTCCGTTTAAATTAATTATATTTCATTGAAACTCGCAAATAATTTTAGTATCAATTCAATCAAAAAAATTCAAATTTAAAATTAAGAAAATGTCATTTAATTTTAAAAACTACTTTTGAGTGATCAAACACAAGAAAATGTAGCAATGCTTGTTAAATACAAGTAAATGAAAAAAATAATAGTGTTTTAAGTTTGATGCCTGACAAGCAATGCTGAAAATTTCACGTCATTCGTATTAGTCACCACTCAAGTCAGTTAATTGTCGATTACGCAATACATCATACAGCATTATGGACAGAAATTAAACCTGGATAATGAACAAAGAACCTTCCGACCCGTAGAAAGCGTCACTTCAGAGTGGTATCAAACCTCATTTCGTCGCTCTGCTATAATGAGTTCAATTGTTAAGTTGACAACAATAACACCAAAGCACTTGAGAAGATCCTTGAATCGTTCAAATAAGATGATTTTTCCTAATGCAATTGATATTTGATAAACACAATAGTAGCTACTAATTTATTGTAACTGGATTTAACAAAAGTTTGTCAACAACAAATTAGAGTCCATATTTTTTGTTCAATTATAATTTGTATATGTATATCCTCATTCGGATTCCACGCAAGCTATTAATAACCCACAGAAAATTGGAAAATAATGAGATGACTCAGAAATCTAAATTTTGTATACTTCTCTTTACGCAACTGATTGGTTGCGATTACAGCATGGCACACACGGTGGCACACGCTTCCAACACGCACGCACACGCAATCCGGACGGCTTTCCCGTTGAACGGAGAGAGCGCCTGTAGTTTTACCCCCTCTGCCACGCCAACGGCGAATAGTTCCTGTGACGCGTGATGGTGCGCTATTTCTGTTGTGCTGTGCTCATATTTCGTCACTGAATCGCCACCAACTCACGATCACATAATCGTGCTCCCATGACGAGCTCGTGCAGAGTTTCTCTTCCGCATTGTTATTTCTGTGTGCAATTTCTCTATCTTTACTGACAACTTTTAGTATTCATTTTCATCGCCTATATATTTTTATCTATTACTTGATTATTAACTACTTTTACTTATACACGAACACTTCTGTGAAACAATATAAATTGACTACCGTCCACTTCATCAGTCACAGCACTGCTGTTCTTGACCAAATTGAATAATTCGGTGAAATATCGTCGTCTTCGAGCACTTATTGCCTTCTCAATTATGGCCTGTTGCAACAACTGTTCCAAACTGTGGCGGGTGTGGTACATTCTACTGATTTTCGCGTTCAACGTCTACCTCATCTACAACGCCATTCTTCGGTATCTCAGTTTTAAGACACAAGTGTTCGACCAACGTTATGGCCTGAATTGGAGCCACTCACCACTGAACTTCTACCTTGCTATGATCATAATCGCACTCACATGTCTCTGTTTCATGCTGTATGCGGGGGTCGCTCGCGTTGGCAATCATGCCAATGATAATGTAGTTATCGGCCGCGATCCGTCTACCTTGAAATCAGCGCTCAACGAGATGACTCGTAGATCGGAAGGAACCGGCTCAGGGTGGCGAAGATTCCGACGCCATTTTCTACCATTCTACGGGTTCCTTCATGTCTGCACAGCTCTTTGTCTTCTTCTGCCATTGCCATTGCTTGCCGCTGAAAGAATTCGAAATGAAATACTGACCAAAAGTGAGTTTGATGTCTGAAACATAAAATTTTCATTTAAGTACATGTTTAGTAGGATGCATTGAAATTTGCTGTTGTCATACTCCACTCACCTTAACGCAAGGGAATGTGAATAAATCTAAATGAAAATGGATCTACTCGATCTTAAGCCTTCTTTGTCATCAATGACAATCACAGAAGATGCGCTCTATACATTCGGGTCGGCTCTTATCGCTTGCTTACTCTAATTGAACCGAGTGCCGGTGTTCTCAAACATTGAAACTTTGATCATTTTTTCCTCTATGAGACACTCACTGATAAAGACGAGATAGCTTTTATCAGGAATGAACAACTAAATTAGATGTGAGAGAGACCAATTTCATGGAAGACTATGAATTTTGAAAGACAACATATCAAACCCGACGAATAGCGAATTTCGAAACTCATTCGATCTGATATTAAACATTTATCGATAAATTTCATCTCTTAGATTTTGTTCAGCATATGAGTGTAAATATTTAGAGAGTGGCAGTACAAAATTCGAATGTGTTAAAACAAAGTTGGGCAACTAAGCTGATTATATACTTTTGTCAGCCGCCAATCCTTTATCGAGTCTGAGTCAATGGCCGTGCCAGCACAATTTGGACCGCAGCGATCAACTACATTATTTTTGATCTGATCTATGATTTTGATTTTAAGAAGATGAAGGTCACCGAATTCTCATTCTTCTTACATATTCAATGTGAGAATTGAACAGAAAACATAAAATCTAAAGCCAACTGAGTGAGTGGTGCTTTCTGTTACTCCCGAAATATACATAAATGTACCGTGGATACTTGATAATGTCCATTTGGAAAATGCTAATATTAAGCATTATCCAAGGAGATATTCAAGTATCGCTAGATCGAGATAGCAGGATGAACTAAAGTTATTAGCGATTCGATAACCTCGACGTAAAACAAAATTCGACGTAGGCTTCTTAACAACTTGATTAGAGTGTCTGCTTCAACGTTGCCTATATTTCTCTTCGAGAAGCTCGCTTTTCATCAGACAAAGCTAAGTCCTGACAGTTTGTGCTACAAAACTGTGATCGGTTTTGCCATCAATGATTTGAATTTTCAGGCTTAGACTTGGCCCGTTCGAAAAAGATATTCAGGCCCGGTCCGCTCAATTAGGCCGATTTGCCCGGCACTAAATATATAATAGCTGCGATCAGGAGTTATCAAACATTAATTTCAACGTATTTCGACTAATCAGTCAATTACTTTCAATTGCTGTAGGTAGCAATCAATTAATTGCAATTATTTATCATCATCACTTGAATAGGCTAATTATTGAGTTTGATGTTTTTCTATTTTGATATTTCACTTTCTCGAATTAGGCTGCATAGACCCCAGAATTAGATGAACAAAATATTTAATTTTGTGACATAGACTCACGCACTTTAAAAGTCTCATAATAGCCTATTATCAATTTGAAAAGTGACTTGAGCAGACCCATTACATGAAATGCATGTAACTGCATTCTTAATTGGAAATGAATATTGATAAATCTTCTTATACTTCATGCATCATAATTATAGCGATAACCAATTATTGATTCAAGTGAATGAGCCTAGATAACAGAACATATTGTAGAGTTTAATAGTTATCACAGATCATGTATTGTAATAAAATATGCGAAATAGGCTATGCAACAAATACAGTGGTTGACATCACGTGGCATTTTGTGAATCGGTGATGTGAAAATGACTCACTCCGACTTCGATCTCTTAGAGATGCCTATACGGGTGAGGGATCCTCTTTAGAATTTGCTAAACCATTAAATGATAACTAAATGAGCAATATGATGGCACAAAAGTTACATTCGAATGATCCAACCATACTCGTTTTGTAGTAAACATCTCGCATATGCGCAAAATGGCCATCACCTGCGCGAATTTATTCCAAGTCACATAGGGTGGGTTTCTACGGCATCTGATTTTGCAGGTTAACGTTGTTTAAATGCTAGAATGACGTGGTTGACTGCAAATCTGAGTTTCTACGTTTGTTTTACGAACGTCAACGTGATCGAGATTTTCGTCAAAATTTAGACAAGGTCTCGCACCCTGTTTTAAACTGTAGTTAGGGTTATTGACTTGGTTGACAACTTAGGAAAATTCTCGTCATTTGTACTTCACTTTCGCGTCTGCTGTCGCTGTGAGCTGTGAATGTGATGGATTCATTCGATGATTACTACGAAACGTACGACGAACAACTTGCAAGACAACACATTTTTCGAAGCTTACGCGATCACTTAAATCCAGTCTCAAAATTCAGTGATCGAAATTTCTGTTTCCGATTCCGAATGGATAAAGAACAATTTCTTCAGTTGCGACAAATGCTTTCTTCTAGAAAAACTTTGACAAATCCCTTAACGGATTTATTAGTGGCCTTGGATTGTTATGCTACTGGGTCCTACCAAATGTGTGTCGGCGATCATTATGGACTTCATGAAACTACGGTGTGTAGAATATTACAGGGAATAAGCCGAGATATTGGAAGCTTGCGATCATAATTTGTATTCTTTCCTAAAGACGAAGAAAAAATGGCGATCTGCGAGGGATTCAGAAAGCTGTCTAAGATGAATAACATAATCGGTGCGATCGACTGCACTCATGTTAAAATTCAATCACCGGGTGGCCGAAATGAAACTGCATTTGTAAATCGCAAAGGATATTATTCATTAAATGTTCAGGTTGTTGGCGATACCGAATATCGCATTCGCAACATTGTTGCACGCTTGTCAGGTGCGACACATGACTCTAAAATCTTCAATGAGTCGTCCTTAAAATCAAAACTGGAAAATGGATCTATCTCAGGAATTTTACTGGGAGACGGAGGATATGCAGCCAAGACATATATGTTGACTCCTGTAACGAATCCATCCTCACACGAAGAAGAGCAGTACAATTATTTTCACAGCGTAGCTAGAAATGTGATTGAACGGTTATTCGGTATTTGGAAGCGGCGATTTTCTATTTTGGGACCAGATTCCCGAATCCGCGTTAAGATCGATACAGCAATGAACATCATTGTTGCATGTGCAGTTATTCATTACTTTAAACCACAGTTCTACTTTCGTGGATGAACCTCACACGAGTAGGCCTACTGTTGACCTAGACACAGATAGGGTTTCCTTCAATACTGGAACCGCCTCAAACACCACTGAGGGAAATGCATTTTGCAGGAGCATCATTATTTCTCATTTTAGAAGATGAATGCCTATGTCATCCAATGCTATAAGAGTTTCACATACATGTACTCGTACATTTCGTGTTTCTGCAGTTTATTTTCATATTAATGTTAATACGTTAAGTATGTATTAGTGCTCAATGAACACATTGTGAATGATTGGAAAAAGATTATATTCCATGAAGCATGATTGTATTTTTCATTTTATGGCTCAAAATCCACAAATCCTAATCATAGGAAGAGTTCGCATGATTCAGATTATGAAGTGTTTTGACGATATCCATCTCACATGCATCAGAAGTTGTTACTCTCATGGCTGACAGTATTTCATGCTCAATGATGGCATTCTTTATTTTCCAGTCTAGGAGCTCTAGACGCTTCGTGTGCTCCACTAAGATGCACTTGTCCCTCAAACTTAGATTTCTTTTTCCTTCTGAAATAGAAAAAATATATGCTACAACTTAAAATTGGATATACTACATGTAGGGAAATACTATTCAACTGGAGGATTATTAAATCAACGGGTAAACTAATAATAACTGAACACTCAATATAAATGGTATTTAGCCTACAATTCCTATGTCTCTTCGATTTGTATTTTCCATCCAGAACCGTTCGTTTCCGTTCGTCTGACCCGCCATGGATGACGAGTTCTTTAAAAATAATCTAAGATAATAATCGACGATCGTGATGAAGCTTGGCTACAAAGGAAAATGCTGACGTACCATCGTCTCCACGAGAAGGCTGTAAGCATTCTTAGGATAGCATTCCAACCTATGATCGGCAATGATGTCATTTTATTTTTAAAATGATATCATTTTACATCGTTATATTTCTTTTATAATGAAGTTACACACTTAGTGAAATATGCGTAGGCCTACACCGTATATAGATATATTCATACGAATCTTTCGATTTACACTGATGCCATGCTACTTTTACTTCTCTTTGCAATGATTGCATGCAGCATCGATATATTAAAAAATGTATGACCGAAGAAAGCAGTTTAGTCATACAAAGCTTCTTGTAAAACAAAACTTAGGTAGGGCCTATGGCCTATGCACTAGACATCGTAAGTTCTGATTTTAAGCTTTATACACTCGAATAACAAATGTGCCTACAACATGTAGTTGGTTAGGCCAACAGTATCTAAAGTACGAAAAAAGGCTAAAAATATGAAGATTACAGTCAAGACTTCAAAAACACCAAGACAGTTACTAATGAGTTCAATGTTCAATCATAGGCCTACTGGAAGTTTAAAGTAACCAGCAAAATATGAGATGTACACTTTACATGTAGAGCTATTCCCAGAAAACGGCGATCTTCATTAACCAGAATCTGAATTATCCAAGTCCGAAATGTTGAGCTTTGACCATACTCGTATTTCCAAGTTTCAAAGCCTCGTTTGCATATTTAATAATTTATTCGCAAGCTTATTTATACTCGTTTTATAGAAACCAAGACAAGTCAGCAAAAAATTCACACTAACGTCTCAGAACTGATGATATGATTCCTAATATGGCACACTCAAGAGCCATATTGCACCAAGTTTGTTATGATAAGTATGTAATTAGGTACATGCACCATAAATGCTCGCCTATAAGTTCCCCTAAAAACCGAGTCCATGTCCAAAATCATTGACTCGCGCATAAGCCGCCCCCCTAAACATCGAATCCAAACAGTAACCTAACACCAGTGGCGTCGCCAGGGGGAGGCGAAGGTGCGGGCGCCCCTTCGACATCAGCAGTAAAAGATTTCCATGTGATAGAAATAATTTGCATGAGTTCTGAGCCTTGTAAACTTAGACTTTTAACTTTGATGAGCTAAAAAGTCGCTGCATTCGTAATAATTCGATATACGAATATAACAAAACTTATTCAATAATATGGCAAACGTGAATAAGGCACCTTAGATATAAGTCACCTTCATGTAGTAAATGTAACACATAGTGGCTTTTTAGTCACACAAAAATTACGTATAACTATGCAACTAAATTATGTTAATTGATGTGTCTGATGGATAGATGGATGTTCGAATAGATGGACAGATGATGGCAAAATTTAGGCGGTCCGCCTAGGGTTTTCTAGACCGTCCCTGCCTTCGAAAAATCCTGGCGACGCCCCTGCTTAACACGGCTTTATTCGACATAAACGCAGCTAGATACACCTAGGACAAACGTACATAGAGTAGGTGTAGCATATGCCTAAAGGAATAGGCATGTAATCACGATAGGTTTTACAGCAAGATCACGCTGTTACTCAAAAGCAGAATTTGCTGCCTGTCGTAAGAGATCTAGGCGGCGTGCTAGTAATGACCCGCTTATAAGTCACCCCAGGTTTTTCTCTCATGTTTTCGTCGTTGAATTTGAGACCTAGGCTATACGCGAGTGTGTGCGGTAAACATGTAAAAACATATTTATGTTCAAGTAAAAACATACAATGGATAACTTACTCTCAGCTGATGAATCGCCAGCATTAGGGGTCACCGCAGTCTTTGAATCCGCCGCCGTCTGTGAATCCAAGGCTTCAATAGGAACTACTTCACTGATTGAATCCATTGCCTTAGAAGGACTTGTTGTCATCGATGAATCGTCGTCAATCGGATTATGGAGTTCAAATGCTATGTTCGGGCACATTTCGATTAGAGCTTGAGACTGTGTGGATGGCTCAGGAGGTGGTGGCCCGCCTCCAGTTTTCTTTAATGACTTCTTGTGTATTGAGTGTTCTTTCTTTGCGTCAGCTTTCAGTCGACGGTATAAGTTCCTGAGTTTTGGTTGTATCAGATGGAGCTTTCGCGGGAAAGTTGTCATTGAACTTGCATGCTATTTCTTTCCAGCACTTGTTCTTCTTTATATTGATTAATGGTGAATTCTGACAATTTTCGATAACAGAGGCTCTTTCTTTAACGAGTTCTATGAGATATTCTTTCTCAAGTGAGGAGTAATTTTCTCTTTTCATCCCACTTTGCACCTCAACTTTAGAGCTACCATTCGCAGCACTACTTGCCATGCTGACAGTCCTTGATTAATGACAACTTCATTCGGAGAGAAAGAATGAAACTGGAAGGCATGTGAATGGTCGAAACAGTAAATGACGTCATGATGACCTATTTTATATCGTCATCGTCTAATCGTCAAGTTCTCAGAAACCGTTTTCGACAGGGTACCCTGTCGACACTTGTGCTACTTAACACAGAGCGTGCAGAAACCCGATTTAGACACTGTTATCTACGTAGCCAACGTGGTCGAGCATTGATCTAAATAATCAGAGTGATTTTCGTAGAAACCCACCCATAGTATTCGATGCCTTGTTGAGCATGCTTCACCACGTAGTAAACCACGCTTCAATGAACCTATAAATAGGCTACATTGAGGAGACCTACACTGTAAACTGTAAACCGTAAATATGCGTTAAAATTAACAGTTAAAACTAGTTTCACGGTTTTTTACAGTCTGAACTTTAAATATCCGTAAAACCAGACGCTTGTTGTATCTGATATGAAATTTAACTGTTACGTCATCACTCATCATGTTGTGACGTCATCATTTTAACAGATATTTACGGATATTTTCTGTGAAGTTTAGCGGTTATTTTAGCTGTTTTTAACGGTGTACAGTTAACAGTGTAGGCTACGTATGAAGGAATCCAACCGTATGATTTTGATAGGCCGACACTTTTTCAAACATTCTTGCTGAATTTCATTTGTATGCTACCGTACTACACCAATGTGCTGTATTTTGTACTCGATTGGCATTAGCGCTTGACTACCGTTTTTGGAGCCAATGGACGGTTTTTGAAAGCCGTGTATCTTTGGGTGACACTTAAGTTCATGCAGCATGATCAACTGTAGCACAATCAATTTTATCTTGCACGGCTTTCAGGTGGATAGTTGCACTGCACTTTCAGACCGCTGTTCTTTATGAAACAATGTAATGTCGGTCACATCACCAAAAAAATTCAAATTACCGTCTAATTATGCAAAGAATAATTTACATGATCTGTTATAGGCCTATTCGCTCTTCAATATCCACATGAATTGTAGAATGTAAGTTATCATTCCTTCTTATTAAACAAACTAGTTGCGCACAATATCACTTTATACATTTGCATGTAAAATTTTGTTATGTAATACGACCACTACATAATTATATAGCCCACACGAATAAGGTACAGCAGCTTTTATGTACACCTAAAAGTACGCAGTAAAAAAATCTAAGCATAATACTTGCCTTTTATAATTGGTGGCCCGCGAGCCCGCTATCCCAACTCGGTTGCCCACCACTAGTCTGATACGTGCTCTTTGACTTTATAAGTGTAGTGAACACTTGTTTTATTTTCCAAATATCAGCAGTTAATTTCAATCAACAATAAGATTTAATTTCACAATATTGAAAGCGAAATCCACCTTATTCATTTACATTACTTTGTGAGGGAAAATAAACGTTGTATGACAGTGGAGACAGTTAAGCAATCGATTGAAACCTCAACTGCACGCGGAAAATTTTCATTGTTTTCTGTAGCTATGGTGATAGAAGTAGCCGTTGTTTCACAAGTATCATCGCGCTATCTTCTGAGCAACTCTCTAATCATATTCATGATATCGTAATGTAACGATGAAAAGCCTAGCTGCTACTGTTTATATGAGCTTATGCAGAGCAGAGGGAAGTTAATGAGCATTTTCTTATGCAGTTAATCTAACTTAATAGCTATTCAAGAATATGTGTGTTGATTTAATTCAGAATAGCATGTTGGGTTACACTTACTGAAAGTATATTTAATAATTTCCCACATCTCTAGCCTCATTTGTCTAATGATAAACCAAAAGCAACAATCTGATTAGCTAACCAGTCAAAGCAAGACAGTAGGGTGTTTTCGGACATGAAAGTTGTCCATTTTTTCATTTCTGTGAATTAGTTCCAAGAATAAGAAGCCGTAAACATCAAATTTCTTGTACAATAGGGCGTATTTATGAAATCTGAAATCTCATGCTGATGGCATTTGTACTGTTGTGGAGAAAAGCAAGAAATAATCACAAGTATACTAATATTTTGTTGAGTCATTATTTTCAGAGGGTATGTATCTTTTGTATATGTAATGGCTTGAGGCGCATAATGAATGAAAAGAAAGACACACAAATCTTTCCCGAAATATATATATATATATATATTTATATTGCCGGATCACAAATTTTTTAAGTAAAATGAAAACACAGCGTAAAATCTGCAAGCGTTTCGCGTCCAGACGCTTGGTCACTGCCTTACTAAAAAATTTCATTTTACTTTAAAAATTTGTGATCCGGCAATATACAGATTGTTTCATAAAAAATGGATCACCCTTAAACATCGCCTTAACTTCAACTTTGTCTAACTCCGCCAAACTTGAACGAATTTCTCTGAAATTTGGAAGATATGTCAGTTGTGCTTACTAATATCATTGTTGGAAATTTCAAGCATGAATATTGAGTTGTTTTCCTGTTATAGATAAAAAAGTAGTAGATAATTTGATCTTCATTTAGAAATGTTACACAAAATCATACCTCACTCTTACAAAATTACATTTGTTTCCTTTGTTATGTAATATGTTGTTCTACAAGCCAAAAGCTATCAAGCAAAACAAAAATAATGAAAATCGGTCAATCAGAGCCAGTATAGCACCATTATTCATCAACAATAATGTAACTGCTACATGTGATTAACTGGACTTCGTGTTCCATAGCTTCCTGACTTCGTTGCTGTGGTGTTGGCAGCACTCCTGATTGCTTTCAGCTAGAAGTCTATCTCTTACCGGTTGAAAACAGTACAAAGCACAAATGAACAATAACGAGATCGCATTCACAAAAGGCAAAGTGTCAGCCTTGCTAGAACTAGGATTTTCTTTGCGAGCTACAAGCAAGCGACTGAATGTCCCTTACACAAATGTGCATCGATGGCATAATGATGATTTTCGACTCTGTCGTAAAGAGGGCTCTCACCGTCCACGCAAAACATCCAAACGTAGAGACCGCCTAATTTTGAGATTTGTTAAAGTTGATCCAAGTCTCTCGTTAACTGAGATGGCTGCACTAGACTCGTCTATTTCTAAGTCCACTATTCGTACAAGACTTATTGAGTCGAATTTCAAGAGCTGTAAGAGGCCCTCTCAGATCGAATTATCAGATCAGCATACAAAATGACGTCTCAGATGGGCAATGAGTCATTGTCACTAGCGAAATCAATGGGATCGGGTTGTCTGGTCTGATGAGGCATCAGTCCGTCTGAAGGATAGTGATGGTTGATTGAGATTATGGATAAAATCTGATCAGGAAATTCCGAGACATTTACATCGTCCCCGGGTACAAGGTGGTGCGACTCTACTGATTTGGGCTGGCATTTGGACCAATGGCCGCTCTGAACTTCACATACAGCAAGGAACCATGAATTCTGAACGCTATGTGAATGTTTTACGAATGAACATTGGCCAAATGACAGATCAACTTGGTGATCCATCGACTTGGTTATTTATGGATGATAATGCTACGTGTCACAGGAGTAGTAGAGTCAACTTATGCAAGTCTCAATTAGGGCTTAGGACATTATCTTGGCCAGCTCGTTCTCCTGATCTGAATCCCATACAAATGTATGGAGTATTCTAAAACGTAACGTTCGTCGTTCACTGCTACCTACAGATGGCGTATCACAACTTACGTCACTTTTAAAAAGAGAGTGGAGAAAGTTAGATCTGTCAAAAATCAACGATATCATCGAATCAATGCCTAGACGAATTGGTAATGTCATTGACAATAAGGGTAGGGCCACAAAATATTAGCTTCTTAAGAACCGTTACTGTATCATAGCTTATCAGATTATATTTAAGGACATTTAAATATATTAGGGACATGAAATAACATGAAAAATGCTTTCTGTATCATACTTATGTTTTATTCAGTCAAATTTTAGGATGATCCACTTTTTATGAAACGGACTGTATATATTTAGGAGAGATTTGTGTGTCTTTCTTTTCATAATTTTTTTTGTTCTGAAATTATCATAAGCTGTTACACCGGTGTTACACTATGCGTTTTCCGTCACTTTCTTTTACCGGTCGGCAATTGTAAAGGTGTTTACAATTGCCCCCCGGAAATAGAAAGTGGGTTTAAATGACCATTACTTAAAAACCGCGTTTTACTTTTACTCCCCGAGAGTAAATATGACTATCTCATGTGTGTATTTTACCCCTTTCAATATTCTTTAACCCCCTTCAGCTATCAATTGAATCCCATATCAGAATATAAAACGAAATTTCCATTATACATTATATTTCTTAAGGTGACAACCGTTTACTAATTTCTTAAGTCTTACACCGTTGTTGCTTACATAATACGTGTTTCTACCTTCAACAGCATCAATGGTGTACACTGCAGTGCTCCAAGATGTCTCCAACTTGTTGCCCTTACGGTCGTCTCTCCGCTTGTTCCTGATAAGCACTTTATCACCAACCGAGTGCTCAGGCGGTGCATTCCTTTTGCGATGGTAGCTTCTCATTCTTTCTTGGCTCTGCTTTATCTTATCCTCCTGGCTTCATTCTTGACTGTTAAGTAATCCGCAAATTCCTCGCTGGTCATACTCGTAGATCGCGAATCAGCTGCCTCGTAAGAAGGGTCAGAGGGAAGTTTCGGCTCGTGTCCATAAACTGCTCGGAATGAAACGTTCAACCTGAATGTGAATAAAAAACCCATTAATAACATTATCATTTTACCTTTTGAATCTGAGTTCTGAGTTTGCGTGATGCAGTCAATTGCCACGAAGTGGAAGAATTGAGGCTTCTCGATAGGGATGGGATAGAGCTCCCATCCCCCCGCTTGTTCTGGATAGGGTCCATCTCTCAAATAAATGAGGATATGCTTGTCAGATATTTCTTGGTCTGTCCCTACTTTGGACGGACCACGGGTCTTCTTTGCAGAGACCGCACCATCAGATTGTAGCATTACATTCATTTTCAGTAAACGATTGCATGAAAGACCACCGTAACCCATGTATTTTATAGGCCAGTGTCTACAACTCAGTGACCTTAACTTACTGCCATTCGACAGCAACAGTACATGCCATAGAAATTCTAATGTTGACCAATACATGCAGGCGGAAACAGAGAAGCGACGGAAATAGAATACGCTGATTATGTTGTGACCTTCTTTAACCTAGGGGGTCATTTAGTAACGCAGATTTCTGATTCTCTTTTTCCGATCAGCAAAACAGTTGAGGGGGCAAAAGAAAAGCATAACACCGGTCTAGACAGAAAAATGTCTAAGGACGCAGATGGTATAATACATGTATTTCTGTCAGTTGTTCAACTCCTTCTCGACCATATTTCAACATGTACTATAGAGACATAGTAGTAGATAACAGGTGCTCACTGCTCATAATGCGTGCAATATCAATGTATTCAGTAACATCATGCGATATAATACTATTCAATGTACGACATGCGGCTACTTAAATCAATGATGTATGATGATGTATTACAATACAAGATAGTTGCATTCAATATACTTACAACAATATCATAAAATGACATTCTATGTGTAACTATGGCCCGTTTGGGTCGTCATGTTCAGTGGGCGGTAAAAACTGCACTAGTCGCAACTCTTGTTCATCTAGAAATTAGATGTGGCGTTTATCAAAGGAAATGTTGTATTATTGTCTTAACTCTGTAGTCAATAGTCATTCCATGTGAAATCTTGTATTAGATTGTACATGCATTAGCAGTCCATTCAACTGTGATTCTTATCACATTATTTGAATGCCTCAAAAGAAAGTAAAATCATCATAACTGAAAGAAATGTTTAGACATAATCCATCAGCATTTTATGCCTATCACTCCTGATTCTGGAATTTCTCATGAGGAATCCATGGAAAGCTCGAATTTTTGGAAGGAGAGACTCAATTAGCTGTCCATTGGCAGAAAATGTCATTGTCTTAAGATGACGCCAACTTAGAATAGCTTTGAATGCAAAACCTAACTAGTTTCCTCTCTATTGTAAGATGCTCTTAAACGCATATTCTTCGGTAGTTCTCATAAACTTCTGTCAGGCTGACCTAATTCCTCATTGATGACACATTAGCTCTGCGCTAATGAACTATTTATCAAAGTTTGATACATCATCTATCATGGTATCATTTCAAAATTCAGGGAGCTGATTCATCGGACGTCTCACACTTTGCGTGATCGAAATTTCAATTAAATACGTGTCTCCCAACCCTGATAATGATGCCTTTAAGAGCTTTCCAGTCTGACCGCTGCTTTGACCCTTTGAAGAATCAGACATTTCCACGTTTGAAGTTCAAATTTCTTGATACAAAACCACTTAATATCTTGCATTTAATATGTCCGTAAAAGCTGTAAAGTTGTCACAAACATCTTGTAATCCTGAATCAGCACAGTTAAACTGTCGCTGCAGACTAATATTGATAATTTCGAAATTAGAACTGAAACTTGCAATGTTGAATTTTAAAACACTAATGCTCAAAGCTAGGTTTTCGATCGATAAATCAATATCGACTAGTTTAAACTCATTGGCACTCGTACTTGCACAAAAGAAACTCAGTAGGAGAAGCAAGCAGATGATGTGTCTTTTCATTGACAAACAGTCAGGTAATTTCTACACATGATTCACAAAAGCTTCTGTCAAGTTGTTAGCGTTTGCATGATTTGTAAGAAAGAGTTTGTATTATTTATCTGCCTGTTCCCTTGTAAACAACCGATTGCAATTAATAGCTTATTCACAACTTCACAATCTCTGACAGTTTTAAGGGTTTTGATGCTGGGTTTAATGAACATTTTGACTCTGATATTTCTATTTTCATTTATTATGCACATATATCCATTTCCTCGACAGCACAAACTTCAGTTGTTAGGCACATACATCTAAGGAAAGACTCAAACTTGAGATACAATAAGATATCAAGATTTGTAGCGTATAGAAAACTTTATTTATTTTGCAACTCCACTAAGTTTCAAAGTGAAAATTGAATCCGAATCTAAGATAAACAGGACTGGGCATCGATAAGTCAACATGTTGTCGAGCAATGTGAAGAAAGTCCATGAGCTTTTAATGTAATATTATGCAGTAGTATAATACATACATTTATTTTTGTTTGCTCTATCCTTTTTAGAACACCATTTTTGAATTAAATTTCGATAAGCAATTTCTCATTTCTTGCATTTGTATAGTGAATTAATTGTCCACGTTTTGGACTGTTTTTTACAAGAATATTAGACGTGGTCATCTGACGCTCTTGCCTGTGGGGTTGGAAATTCTATAAATGATGTATTTTTATGAGGGTTGCCACATAGATTTTAAAATCGATAAACGCGATTCCGACATTGTCACAATGTATATAGAAGCACAATGTGTACACAGCAAATGTATATACATGTAGAATAAAGCATGTTTCTTCAATTATTGTGGTCCCAATTATTTCGGAGGTCTGAAAAATGGCTAATTACGTCAAATTTTACAAGTGGTGGCTTCTACTCTTTTCAATTATGACTGCTTTTTGACTTTTGATTGATTTCATTTGACGTTGTAGAATTTCTCAATGGATACAATTCTGCTGACTTTACCTGCTGAGTGATGATGAGGCAATGTTCTTATTTTAATATATTCGTTGTCTCTATGCAATTTGTTATTGTTAATATATAATCTATTACCGCTATTAGTTATTGAAGTACTCATATTAATATTTTTTTCTTTTTATGATGACATGCTTTAGGAAATTCGCAAATCCTTTCACATATATTTTAAATGATATTAACACTGCAAGTGCTTATTCAATGTCGTGGACTTGTTTGTCTCATAAAGAAACCCTATTTAAGAGATTGTAAATCAAAATACAGAAAAGATTGAAGACGGACTTTGCACGAGAGTCAACCAATGTTTACCCGATTATCTCTCTTATAGAGAAGAGGGCATGAGAAAACTGAACTAATCGCTTATTGACAAAAGTGCGAACACAATCAGAGGCCTTAGGCTAGATTGAAGCGGACCCGACGCTAGTCTGTGTGGGAACTACCAATTGTAAAGGTGAAACTCTCACAGGAATATTAAAATAGACAAGTCAGTAAAGGATAAGCAAGACCCTGACAGGTGACTGATTAGCGATGGATCAGCCAACGACTGCAGATTTGGTTTTCATGAGATCTTGTCCTCATTCTGTTTGGTCAATCAGTGATGTTGGGGTTGTAGACCTTGACAAAATGTTCATATATCAGATAACAATAAATCCGAAACAGGCAACATGAAGCAGTTTCCCAATGTTGGTTCGCTGCGGCAGTAAATATTGCGTCATCGATTCGAGAGATCCTTATCAATATGATAAGCATAAAGTCTCATTTTAAGCAAGATTAAATTTTCATTTTCACAAGGATTATTCACGTGACGTATCAATTCAGTAATCTGATCTCAATCATTTGAAAGAGTGCTAATGTTCTGGTCATAGGTTCTGGTATGCATTGAAGTATGAGAATTGAAGACAGAAGGGTTTTATTTGCTTGTTGAAATTCATATCTTGATGAGGATTTTCTCATTGTAATTTCAGTTGAATTAGGTGCAAGAGATTCGAATGCATTTTTACTATCGGGAATAGTACAGAAGAGTCTCAACTACAGTCTGAGAGATTTGTGCATAAGTTTGAGAGGAAACTTGTCAAGCATTGACAGCATTTTTTGATACTCCGACACGTTTATCAGAACATGCTCTTCAAACTTCCCATTCCAACATACTCTTCAAACTTTATGTCAGAGAACTTCATCTGGACGAACACGGACACGATGGAATTGATAATATTTAATGCTCACTCGAAGCGCCGTCCACTATCGAACAAATGCATTATTCAGTTAACATTTGGCAATAAGTATTTGCCAGTTGCCAACTATGAGATACTCAGGTCGAGATCAGGTTCTGTCCCATTTCTTTTCGGATGGATCTACTGTCGCTCGTCATATTATCGAACGGAGAAGAAGCTCGTTAAATCTCACTTACTGACCTTGATTCTAATTCCTGATTAACTGAAAGCGTTACCGGTACGCATTGGCATGTTTATGCTATATACTGACAGCAGTTATAGCGGAGTGTGAAAAGTCTCGGGACCCCATTAAACTCCGCCACTTGGTCTGTTTCAATGTGTTCTGGCTTGCTTCGAGAAAATTCCTAGCGTTGTCTTTATCATATTGCACATCGACTTCAGAGTTGGAGCAGGCCATGAGACACATGGCCTCGAAATGGAGCCATCGAAATCTGCTCCACTATACCTGTTGATAGATGTTGCAAAGAAATGAAATCAATAGATGATCACACTAATGATATTCAATTCACTGCTGTCAAATTTATCAATATCAAGCTTGTCTCTTTATATCTTTCTTCGACTTGTAGTCGGTGGTTTTTTCATTAAATCACATGTACATAAATCAACATGACATATATACATTGACTTAATAGTCAAACAATTCTAATATCTTTAACCAGTATCTTTTTCTGGGCTATTTCTGGGCGGATTAAGGCTAGATATGATGGGACACAGACCGGTCCTCTTGAGAGATAGATTAAATTTCATGAATAGTTAGACACCAATTGGTCCATTTATAACAAGTCTAGTTCCTTACTTCATTTTCTTCATGGAGTAGTTCCAGGTGAGACGTTGTAGGTCGATTCTAGCAAGTTCAGTACCTATACTGTAGTTTCACATGTATTTTATTTTCTTTTTCTTCTCTTCAAAGTTCATTACAAATTTATTCATTACGGTTATATTTTATATAGAGTGGAAGCTTTCCCAAGTCAGATAGAAGACTTTCTGTTCTACCGCGAGATCTTTCGGCCTACATCGTAGGCCATTCTGAAGCGACTGATAGAACAGAAAAGTCTTCTATCTGACTTGGGAAAGCTTCCACTCTATATAATTACAAATCAATTCCCTATGTTTGAAACACAGTTATATTTTGTACAGTTGGCTTGATCTTAGTTTATTTTATGTAGTTATAACTGAGATTCCTAGAGGATGATGATTTTGATTTAAATATATCAATATCATACTGAAATTTAGAGCATTAAGCCACAACTTAGAAGTTGTCATCGGCATTTATGGAAATCGTTTGAGGTATAAAGAACGTCGATGTAAGCTATGCAGTGATTCACGGGTTGAAAATTGCATCATTTCATGATTGAATGTTCAAGACATCAGAAATTACGACAGGAGCTAGCACCGATATTATGCCACTGCGGAAGTACAACTGAGTTTTACAAGTTGATGAACACGCATATTCCAAATAATCTTAACAGTATTGCCAAATTCCTTCAAAGAGCTAAAGCGTTGCGACAGTCTACTAAAGAGAACACAAACTAAATGACATTTAGAAGCAAATTTTTCTCCTCTCCTTCATGAACACGATTTTTTTGTTGTTGAAATTGACCGCACGCCTGAAATGTACTTTTGATGTCTGAGTGAATCAGACATTTAGTTTAGTCATTTTTTAGAATCATTTTTTTTATAGTTATGTTTGAAACACGAATGTTCTTGTTCACTTGCATGTTCTCCATCTTCTTCCACGTTTTCCAATGTATTTGGAAATAAGCATTTATTGACTTAACTAAACTAGGAACCAATTTTCTCTAATCGATGTGATAGAAGCAAGTATGGTAGCTATGAATCACCTGACTCAGAAACAAAATGAAGAATCAATCAACGGCCATTATTTTCCCTGTACCATACATGCATGTGATTACTCCGTTAGTCAATCTGCTACCTCTACTGACAAATTTACGCGACGAGTGTGAAATGTTATTTTATGATTTTATGACAGCATTAAAGTTAGCTGGCCGAAAAGTCAACGGAATAGCACAAATTGGACACGCGCCCACTCACTACTCAATCGGAAACAGTGGATGTCAAGCAGAGGATCTGTGCTCTGAAAAGTTCTGTTGTTATTTTGTGATGCTTCCCATGTTTTGGCATGCATGTATGTTACGTAGATTGCAATTATACAGAGAACTTCTGTTTGCAGTTATGCGCTTTCCAGGTTCACAAGTTTCTCTGATATTCAGAAGTATTAAAATGTGTTTCTAGTAGCCTAAATATATTCTGCAACGTTCTACACCCAAATCTGAAGTTCAAAACAAAAAAATAAAAACCACCATGTAATCAAGCACCGGTGAATATGTTCTTCAAAATACTTTTTCAGAGAGTTTCTTTTATCTTCTAATAAACAACAACGAAGTTAAAATGCGCAAACTCAACTTGACTCAGCAGCGTGACAAATATTCTTTGTTTGTTGCTATCATGTTGTTGCCAGCTCGATTGAATTTTAAATCTTCAGTTTGACGGAATCGGAAATTTGGAAATGATTTCTACAACTATGGTAAATCTATGAACTTACTCGTAGGTTGGACGAGTGAGCACCTATTGGTTGAAAGAAATTCAGAATGTTACACAAATATCCTGAATTTTCTGAATTCCTGAGAGGTCACAAAAAGTTGATGCATACTTTGCATTCTTGTTCGTTATTAAAGAACTTACACGGTCTTTGAGGCGCCACAGACGAGGGATGATGACCGCCTGTGAGACTTGAAAGGCCTCGTAAGTTAAAAGCAAGGATATATAACAATGCATGTTTACTTTGTGTCTTCTCAAACTATGTTTTGTTGTATTTTATCTATCTGAAAATTCCACCTTTACGATCAAGTTTTGATTCATGTTATGAGCTTCATAAGTTTGATATATAAATTTCATTACACCTATAAAATGACGATAAAAGCTCATATAATATCGACCAATATCGACAACTTTAGAAACTTAAGGTTTGAAGTCTCACCAACATAAGTACATGTACGTTCCGATTTTCGTGACTGCATGGCACATCACTTCGTGTATAGGCTATCTTGCATCTACTGCTACTTTATCCTGTGTCTATTCGAAGGAATAATTACGATTAGAACGCAATTGTTCGGGACCAGATCAAAACTCGTTGGTGAACTAAATCAGTACCTGTATCAGATTTATTATCGCTTTTAGGCATCAACTTACAAAAGCGCTCTCAATGATTTCAATTAAGATAACGATATTCATTTATTTTGCTGATCAATCCTAACTTAATCTCATAACATCTATAATTTCTTTGCACTCTGTGTTTCATGATGGTTGATAACTTCTTTGATGATAAGATCTACAATTTTCCTGGAGAACACATAGGCAAGCAATCATGTGAACTTTGAGCGCAGAGCCCAGTGCGAGCAGTTTGATATATTTCTAACAAATAGTAATATGAGGAACCCAAAGTTATATGTACATGTAGGTGTCTAACAGTGTTGACCCTATTCCTGCAAGAGGGTTAACAAGGTAAGAATCAATACGAGAAATGCAAACAATATCATTGCGATCAAAATGCAATAAATGTGCAAAGATTAAAAATCCTTGGAGTAACCTATGATTCGAAGTGGACATGGATCAGTCACATTGACTATCTGCATGGCATCTCGTCGTTTGTGTGCAATGATAGTAATGAGACGCTCTTTGTCGAGGGCGCAGGCGATATGCACATCATTATTCATTAATCAGATCATTTATCGAATATTGTGCACTGCAGGGTAGGAACTAGCCAGCCGGTTTTAGTAACGCCGGCCGCAAGCGAACATAACCGTAAGAACCTTAGCCGCAACGACCGCTAACGTGAGAACTTCAACCGCAATCCACCTTGACCGCTAGAAATTTTGCCGTAACCAAGCGTAACCGTGAGAACTTTAAGCGCAAGCGATCTTAACCGTAAGACCTTTATCCGCAACCGACCATGACCGTTAAAATTTAACCGTAGCCAACCGTAGCCATGAGAACGGAGCCGACCGTGGCTGTGAGAACTTAGCCCGTAACCGAACGTTGATCGCTGTTGCAGTGGTTAACCGAGATCAACCACACATCACTACCTCCCAGATCATTCATTCCGGAATGCTTCCTCTATCCTTTCATGGCTTCTTTGCCCTGATATACGCAGATTTGCTTTACGTCAGATTTTCTTGAAACGCATTCTTTCTGTACAAAGGGGTATTACTGTTTTTGATTTCAAAAGCTTACACAACTTTTGGTCACTAATCAAGAACAAATGATGTGCGAAAATGGAAAATGGTTTAAAACGTCATGTGTCCGTGTTACAGTAGAATTTTAATTCAATGAGCAACTTATTGGCTAGAGCGCGGATCTGCACTTTCAAAATGATTGCTGCACATCGACCGTCCACGAAGAGAAACAGAAGCAGAAATTAGTGTTGATTGTAAGATAGTTGACTAGAATGTTCACAGAATTGCCCTAACGTAATTTTCCAGCTTTTATTAATACGAGAAACAAAGTCCAAAACCAAGCACGGGAATCCCTATTAGGAATTACTAACTAAACTTAAAGAATCCGCAGCACAGCAGCTGAAATCAAAGGTTCGGCCCACCTGTGACTGCTGTCTTTACTTGAATTCCTTGCGAGTTCATTCCTTGGTTTTGTGAACATTACCAATCAAAGGTGATGGTGTCCCTCATGGACATAGTAATTCTCTTTGGACATTCAATGTACTCTGCCAAATACTTACTCTCAAATTAAAATTGTTAATGTGATACATCCTTGAAATATGTTTCCATGAGATCAAAAGCATTACTAAAATTCTTTAACTTTTATCATCTATCTATTCTTATGTTTTACTGTTACATAACATTTCACTTTTCTTTCAGGTGATGCATGGCACTCTGATCTCGACTTTATTTTTCAACCTGATCGACAACACAATCCAGAAGCCGAAAAAGATAAAAGCGTGATTCAAAATTCGCCTGTGTCCCCGGAAATGGCAAATCTGGTCATTGGTTTGGTACATCTCACAGTGCGTTATCCGTCAACCTTTTGGTATTCAAATCGATGGTTTTCACTCCTATTCTCTTGCCTTGTTTTCACTGCCAGTCTTCATCTAGTTCTTCAACACAGCGTTATTGCTGTCCTGTACAAACTGACTTACAACGAAATGTCGGAACACAATTTAGGACTCTCCACTGTGGCGTTATTGTGTCTACATTCAATCTCATGTCTCATCGTCCTTTGTGCGCAGTACACCATCTTCGAATATGGCTATACTCAGTTCTTGGACAATTTGCGAAAATATCGTCAATATTTTGTAACTGCGTCTGACTCTACTGATGATGTTATGTCCGAACTTGGTCCTTCCGCCTCCTCTACAACCGTCGCCTCAGGGACTGTAAACCGGAATAAAGCGAACAACCATCGTCGACGAATGGCATGCCTTCAGAAATACATGCCGCACTTACTAGCATCAATTTTTACCTGTAATGCCCTTGCTATTCAAGGTCCACTGGTGTGGGACTGCTTGCGAGTGTACAGACTTGATGCTGACAGCCTTTGTCTTTCTGTTGTTATCATCTCTGTCGTTCATCTTTGTCTATGGATTGCAGCTTGGTTCTGCTTTGCCTTGAAGCCTTCCTGGAACTTCCAGATCAACATTCCAATTCAAACGGTTAGTGAAATCACTCACGGAAAGATGGCGAGCAGTACTGGACCTGGAGTGGGCAGTGCAGACGCCAACGCATTGTATGCTTGCTTTCACGACAACCCAGCGCTCTCAAACTCTCCAAACAACACAAGGCCTCCAAGTATTGACTGCTGCTCAGACAGTAGCAAAACCAGCAGTCACAGTAATCGTCATAATTACGTTTTCCTTCAATCGGCCTGTCTCCCACCGCCGCCTCATATCCCGACTATCTCAGAGCACGTTACCAACTCTGAGCCTGGTGGTGGCAACAGCACTCAGAGTCATATGACTTTTGATTCTCGTGGGGCGCCTCCACCTCCTCCTCCACCCCCTCCACTGAGCATGACGACAGCGGAACAGCGGGCTGGCCTTCTCAAATACGCTGTTGGACGGACCGGAAGTATCCGCAGTATGAGCCAGCTGGGTAGTGCCAGCAGTAGCAATTGTGTGGACAGCACCGGATCAGTCCACATGATCCCTAACACTGTCATGGGTGCCTCACTCACCAGGAATGGGAAGCTGAGAAAGAGTTACAACCGTGTCACATTCAGAGGAGAGCGTTCCATGCTTCCTGGAAGTCCACAGTCAGAATCTACCAACAATACCATGTCATCTGATAGCGGAATTGATGGAAGTCATCGATTGGCAATGGCTAGAGCAGCTCTGGGATCAGCTACGCTTCCACCGATCACTCACAATTACGAGGACTACCAAATCTTGGGAAATTTGATCAAAGAGCCAACGTACTATAATCAGCAGGACTTCGTCAACTACGTCGATGTGTATGGACCTAATGGTGGGCCACCACCGCCACCACCTCCACCGGCGTCTATGTGTGAACCAGACCGTGTTCCAGACATTCTACAATCTCAACACTCCACTTCGAACTCGAGTGGCATCGGTATCCGACTGGGAATGGCCGCCGTGGCCGGTGGTCGAAGATCACCGTTGGACTCGAAATGTTACACAAGCAGTCTACAGCGGCGTGGCATCATGACCACCCCCACTCCGCCCCCTCCCCTTCCCCCTCCACCAATGTGTGATGATGACGATGAAGAAATTGAGCTGACGGAACACAAACCGTCAAATGGCATTTCTATGGTTGAGGAGGCAGAACAGAGGCTGTGGAGCCAAGTCTGACCACTTAACTCTTGAAGAGCTCTCAGCTCTCCATCATATTCTTTCCTTTACTTTCGGGTATGGCAGAAACCGTCCGTGTTATTATTGTTCTGTCATTCCGAAAAGACTGTAAACTAGAATGAATAGAGTTAATGAATAATGACAGTTCAGTCGGAAGTCGCGTTGAAACTCTAATCTATTCAGATGATGCAATATTACTGCAAATCAGTATTGTAGTCCAATTGCTGTATATTCACTTAATTAAACTGCAAATTCAATTAATGCGGATTCCATTTTCGGAACTGTGATGAAGCGTACATGTACTTGGATTTTTGGACCTGATGATGGACTTGAGATCAAATTTTCGAATCCCTGAATAATTGAGTCGACAGAAAGTAGCCGTATCCCCTTTTGTGGATTTGAACCACATGCCTGTGGCTGAGTAAACCACCACTCTGCAACTGAACTATTGGAACTTGAGCAGTTCCTGAAAATTTAACTCAACCTTTGCTGCGTATGAGATGAATTCTGGAAGAAAACTTTAGTCAGTGCATGTACAATTTCGGATCATGGCAATCCCATGCAGAAAGGTATAATAAAAACGTAAAGGTAATGAAGAAAATTAAGTGTCGTCCTAAATACAATTGAACTAGATTTAGAAGACTGTATTCAATCATCAATCTTTCTTACTTTCCACATTATTTTCTGTATCTACAAACCTTAGACGTATAGTATGCATTTCTTATAGTGCTGAATAATAAATTTCTGCATTATACTAGTCTGTTTTAATCCATTCTAGGCTAGATATCGACTTGACCTAGACAGAAAAGACCATTTTGCACATAAATTGCTTTTAAATGTTCACTTGTCTGAGTTAATCGAAGTATCTCTGTGGTACTTTAACCGCCTTCATGAATTATAGCAACAGTATTATATGAAACTCCGGCTTTATGACCGAAATAAGCACGATTAGTGCAACGACACTCATTTAGAATTTCGTAGTGGCTAATGAATCTGTTAAGAAGGTTGCGTCAATCGCGAATTGGCATGATTTCATTGTGGTCTCACCTTAAAGCTTCACTGACTTTGAAAATGTATATAATTTTAGCTTGGCGGAGGTCATTGCGATGCATGGCTCTTACGATGTATAGAAAATAGACTCATATGCTGTCGCAATTAAATAGGAAAGCAGATAAACAAATCTGATTATTTGCCGTGGAAAATGATTTGTTTTGTCAGTTTCCCCTTATTCTGTAAAGTATATTATCACAACGTGCATTTGAATGTTTTGGCAGTACTTCATTCGCAATACTTGCCATCCTTCGACCCATGCCGTAATCCCCAATTAACAAGATATTATCAAATGCTGTGGTCATCATCCATCATTTGAAATATTCTTGTTGCACATGAACACACATGTACGTAAGTCATCACTAAACATTACGTCAGTGCTGTGGGAGGCCACAGTTTGATCTTGCAATCGAAATATCTTGATCTGGCTCATTAATAGATGAATCTATTGGATATCGAATTTCATGTCTACAGCATCGTCTGAGTAGGATTATTGTCACAGCCTGTGCGTTGTGATATCTCACGCGATCCTTTGCTTCTTGTGCGGCATTTCGAGTGTAATGGATGACTACTTGTAAACACATTTTTGGCCATACTGCCTTTCCTGTGACTACGATGGAAAACTACAATATCGTTTGTGTTTGCCATCCTTCCACAGTTTCATATCAGAACTTTTATTCTAAGCATTACTGAACTTACGGACATTTATTATCAAGAAATTGTTTGCTTCTTGAACTGAAATAGAAACAGTTTATGTTGTTAACTCAGTTACTACAATTTTCTTGAAATTTATTCCAACTTAATTCCTGTGATCTCACAAATCATCCTTTGTTTAATGTCTATCATTCATCCATTGTTAAAATTGGTTCTTTTAAAGATGCAGGAAGATGCTGATAATGTTAGATGTCATCTAATCGTGAAATAGATAGAGGATGTATCTTTCAGACGGTTTATTTGATCGGTTTAGTTCTAGCAACTTTATGTTATAATCTTACTCGTACACAATTCGAAAGATTTCGGATGCTTGACTAACATACAAGTGCTCCGTCATATTCATTGCATAGACGTTTTAATGAAAATTTATTAATCGATGTGTTTTTCATATTCCTTTAGTCAAAAGAAATTCGCAGAATTGATGACATCTTGAAGCGAATTTAAGCAGCTCATTTTGTAGTAGCAAGCGATAGTTGACTGCCAAAATTAAATCTTACAAAATGACATCTTTCCCACAACGTTTGCCAAACCGCTGAACTTAATCCTTTCGTCAGCTTAGTCGGACTCTTGTAATTGTAGATTGTGGAGTGTCGAGAGAATTACAGTATCCGTTTAATCGTTGCTGGTGCTGGCATATTTCATTACCTTTGATTCTTCTTGAAGAATTGCTTACTTTTAAAATATCTTGATGTTTTATTTCATAGAACTTAAGTTTATTTGTTAACTGAATTCGATTGTCATTCGGCGCGCTGTATTGAATTTGTATAATATGATCATCAACAAAGATCCCATTTTCATTCAAACAGCTACCGAACACTACCAAAAAAAGTTCTGTTTTGTTGATACAAATAAATTAAATGTTAGCTCTCAGTACGCTTCACGGTGAAAATTCGGATGGCTACGTATGTCATATGATCAAGAGCCAGTGTCATAAGAATGAAAAGAGCTGCATGAGATTAAATATTGTTTCATTGACACCCCATATCACTTTGAATAACCCTAATTCCTAGTACAGTTCATAACATAGAACATGCCAGCTACTGAAAAGAAGGCTCTAATGCACTATCTAAACATAGTTTGTCAAACAAACTTGTGGGAAAGAGAAGTTCTTTTGTTAAGTTCTTGACTTGCTTAGCAATGAGATTCAGTAAAGAGCTGAGGATCAATTTAGGTATTACGTAACAAACAGAGGACCGATCAAATGAAGTACTAAAATTTGTTATTGTTAATTTGTTGACACACGCACACACGCTTCCTTGTTTTGCTTCGATGACTCATAATTTTAGTCATGTCGTTTGAAAATTGAATTCATGTGAAACTCTTTACCTATCCTACAAATTATTCAATTTATGTCATTCCATTGTCATATTTGCCCGTCCGATGCGAATTTTGCTGGCGTGGCTGCTTTCTTGCTTGTTCTCAAAGGCAATGCTAGAGCGAAATCACAATGCAACAAATCATTCAGTGAAAATATGAGACAGATATTTCGTGCTTATGTTCTTGACACGCACAGCTTTATTGAGTCAGAATTTGATTTGTGTCAATTGAAATAATAATAACAACTTCTGATCGATTTATGTTTGGCCATGGTTTGGCTTATGATGACATGATCTGTATGAGTGCCAACTCTGCACATTTCTGAACATCTCAGTGAGAAATAAAAGACGAATGTCATAATTTTTAAACTGAGATATCATATCGTTTTTATACTGCCGATTACGTGATCTGTAATTTGTCGATTTTCCTTTCTAGTAAAAATCAATTATCTGCAATGTATTTTCCCATCGCAGACTTGTTAACTGTTCTGGATATGATACTATTAGTGGAAATACTTTTTCTACTTATTTGATTTTACAAATGACATTCTCTGTATTCTTGAAATCTAGATTGCTGTACAATGTACATATATGCTTTTTTGGTAAATTCCACACGTTTATGTATATAAATAGCTCTGTTATTGTACTCTAGTAATATTTTGTTCTGTTTCTAAGACAGTGAAAATATTATTTTAAAGTAAATAATATACCTCAGTTATTTTATCATGAATTGCCTTTTTTTCATAAAGCCTCGGTATTTCAACAGCTTTAGTTATTTTTCTGGCAAATATCATAATGCACAGTGTAAACCATGCGTACTCCGTAAGCCCGTGAATAATTAATTAATTAATACATTAACACGATCTATTGATTACAGTATGCCTATTTACAAAAGATAAATTATTGAAAGTATGCCGAATTAATAAGAATCTGTGAATGCTTTGGAGAAGCAGGGAAGAAGCTTCAATGTATATAGGCAGAAGGCCAGAAATTATTGCCCCCTAAGTCAGTGCGCATTAGAATTTTAGATTTTGTTCGATTTTTATTGATTTTGGAAAATGCCAATTAAATTGCTGCTCATTCATCATAATCAAAAATGCTAAATGGTCTATCTTTTCGGTGCTGCATATAGACGTGGCTTTAGCCCTTCGCTGTAATTTGAATGGTGAATTAGCTCATATGGAGAGAGAATCTAGAAAATACCGACCAAAATTTTCTAGAAAACTGCTTGCATTTTTATTCTAAGCCTACGAAGCAAATAATGTTGCAAGATAGGCCCACTAATCTTAAAATCATTGCGATTCGATTTCTCCATGATTTGGAATTGCGCGACTAAAAATCGTGCGATTCGGAATTTTTGGAGATTCAGTGACTAGAAGTCTACAGCTAATGTAGCTTGCCTTATTTTTCATTAAAAGTTTGATAATTTCCATTAAAATTGAGAGCATGTGACACTTATAGTCCACAGTATTTAGACGAAAATTATAACTACCTTAATGCGATACTCTATTTGTAAATGGTTGGGGAAAGCAGCTTAAAAAATCGTTACAGATGTCGCAAACAAGGCATGAAAAGTCTTGATAATCTATTTATAAGAACCCATTGAAAATCTGCCATCAAAGAAGCACCACATTATTGTAATAAACGTTTGATCTACCTATACAGAGCCCAATATCATCGATATAAAACAATAAATACAACTATTATTATCAAAGAAATTGATAGACAAAAGAAGTTTTGCTCTCGCTTTTATTTCTTCACAAATTAAGTTTTGCTTCTACATGTCTAGCCGATTATTCCTGTAAAATATTTATGAGTGAATTCAAAACAACGCGAAAGATTCTGCTTCTGAACACCATTGTTTATCAATTGACCAAGAAAATTATTTTGCTACATTTACCAATTCGTTTTGTTGGTGCCCACTTGTAACTAATGCGTAATAATGAAAACGACATTGTGGCTGCTCGGCGCTTCGTCCGTTATCTATTGGAGCATACATGAAACTGAATGAAAATTTCAGAAAGACAGTTGCAATTACCATCATGACAATTATTCACACTGGCTGGCACCAAAACACACAGATACAGAAGACAATACTCACGTCATAGGCCTACTCATATCACAATAAAACCTCAAGTCAAAATCAATTCATAGACAGCCAACGAAACATACATGTACATTAGTGCCAAATTTCAAACAATTTAAATAAATCATTGTACCAACGAAAATAATAATTCTGATAGTACTGCAACTCGAATAAAAAAGACAAGAACACTGAAAACATATAGAGTAAAAAATATTGCTTACAACAAGTAACAATTACCAATTAGTACTTTTGTTTACTTCTACATCATTTTGTTTTCAATAAAAACATATGATAAGCAATAGACCTACATGTACATATGCAATGCAGATTTCGCAATGCAAGTTCTATTTCCTCGTCCACGAATTGATTTGATGATCTTGCTCTTGAATCTACACATGAAAGTTAAGTCTTTCGACGAAGAATATGACCAAGCGATAAAATTGAACTACCATGTAGATGACGCGGATTTAGAGATTCTACGAGTATCCAGACAAAGCCTCCTCGATGTTCAAAGATCGATCTCTGATGTTACCGCCTCTTGCAGTTTTGGAGGCAAAAGCGTCGTGACCGGGTTTTATCTTCCACGAATGGCAGAGTAGTAGAGCACCTCTTAGATCACAGCGGAAAGCGGGAGAGCCGAGAAAGGCTGATAGATCTTTTATATACATTTCAAGACCGGCACTATGGATTGAACTGAATCGTGAGCATGACCAAGTTGACTCATAAAGATGCGTGATAATCAATCTGATTGGCACCAAGGACCATACAAAGATGTTCACTATGATAAATTGAAGACATTTTTGATTTATTTAATTGATTGGAGTTAATACACAGTTTGGATTTGAACTGATTCATGCGAAGTGTGACAATTGTCAAGGGGTACGTGCCCATCCGATGAGACTATTTTAGGTGCCCATTAAGGGTTAACTTGAGTAAAGTTCAAGGTTCTGACTTAGTTCTGTAATTTTCATTGCGGATTATTTGGTAAGCCTAAACTTGAAACGTTAATCGATAACTTAAAAATGATGCGGTACGTTTTAATTGTAATTTTCATGTATTTTTCTCTGAGTAAAAATATTGTAATTTAAATATTTTCATCACTGAAAATTGCAATTTATATATCTATATATGTTGTAATTTTCTGATCTTTTTTAATTCTCACAGCAATTTATTGCAATTATCATATATTGCGGTATATAAATTTCAATTTTAGCGCAATTTGGTGGACCAGTGTATGCATCAATTAAATCAAGCAATTTGATTTATTACGCTTACAAAGCATGAGCAAGGAAATGTCCTCAGACGAACAATTTTAAGCACAAACATTATGGAACAGCTGCGTTTCGGCTTACAAGGGTTCAGCAATACTGCTCGGAATGGCCCAAGCTAGCTTAAAATATCTAGAATTAGCACTCTATAATCTTTATGATCATCAGCCGCACGGCATAGTCAGGACAGATAAACACAGAGCAGCCCATTGTGCAGTCCTTTAGCGTGCTCAGCCATTGTAGATATTTTAAGCTACTTTGAGCCAATCCCAACCGCACTGACGAGTCCTTGTAGGGAGAATAGCGCAGTGTCTACTGCTGCCAAGGGAATTTTGTGCTTAAATAGTTCACATCTGAGGACATCTTTCCATTCTATGCTCAGGCGAAATGGCACTCTAAATTAGCAAATCTGCAAGTGCAATTGTTACCGAGTTATGCTCATAGTGTGCGTGTTACATGTAAATCAGGCGTACGTATTGTTATCAATGTATTTACATGATTTCAATGCGGAGATAAAATATCATAGGGACCTACTGCTTGACTGCCTTGACAATATGCATGCCTCGTATAAATGGTGTACCTGACCTATGTGAACGTGTTTGATGCTATATGGGGAGCTCCCATAGAGATTTCACATTGCAACTCTATTCAACTATGCACAATCTCAGGAACGAGCACCCGCAATTATCTCAAACGATGAAAGAGTGAATAGAAACATTGCTTTTACCTTATCAAGCAAATTTCATTGAGAAGTCACATTGCAAAAAACTGCACGATTCCTGGTCATTCAAGAATCGCGCGATTGATTCCGTCGCACGATTAATCGTGCGGAAACGAGTAACTGGTCCTGCAAATCCTCCAGACTATTTGTTTGCATTTTCGTGCATTGTGTAGAGTAAATGCACCTTTAAAATGTAAATCGCTGGCATTTAGCCCAATAAGCATTACTAATAGGCCTAAATGCCCTACTTTGGATAGGTGCATGGATATGGATATGGACTTACATTGTAGCCACGCATCAACCAAATGTTTGACCAAGGCTAAAAATGCCATCTCTAATCAACAAGCGTCTGCTTTAAATGTCACAATTGTGATATTTTGCTGGGTTTGAGAAGTGTCAAGACAGGAAAGCTCTAAGCTTATCGCTATTAATGTTATTATTTAGGCCATTAGTAATGCGAGTCAACACTAAGTATTCCATAACTTTGTAAAATGACCAATTTTGTAGACATCTACTGTGATCTTTCTAACTTTGTGGTCGATTTGGGTTGGAGGCGGAGTCTGAGTCGATCTTCAGGAGCCGCTTACATTGGCCTGTAGGCCTATTTGTTTTCGAATTTGATGAATGGAAACTGCAAATATACCAAGCGTGCGCCTAACAATCATGGCGCAATTCCACCCTCTACAATGACTCTACAACTTATCGAGTATCAACTTTCTGTTAATGAGAAATTTCCTCTTTTGTTTACAATATGAATAGATCATGGACAATTGTTTATAGGAGATGAGATGGCAATTTACTAATTTTATCGTGTTCGTGCAGATTAATCATGATCTGATAACATCACAAGAGATTAAAGGGAATTACTAAGTAAATAGTGACAATTTAGGGTTGAATTGTTATCCTAAACTAGAGATTTTGAAATAGCAGCTTTATCACGTTTGATATACAGCCACTGCGACCGCCTCCTTTCATACTAACTCTGTCTGGTTGGCTATTAATCAATTGCATTTGCTTATAGTTGTCGTATAAGATGGCGTTTTAGAATTTCCAGAATGCAGTGAATGGATCAATGGTGGAAAGAAATTCAAATCAAATACTATGAAATGCAGACATGCTTTGTTATTGCATTCGATGACTTTTGTATTGGTATTAATAAAGTCAAAAAAATAATAAAACCGTAGAAAACTCTACACCTGCCGAAAAATGTGATACCTAAAATGTTCATATCTGTGGAAATTTTACTATCCTATGTCCGTGCGACTTAGTAGCCTTCTGTGTAATCTGCTATGAATATCAGCCGCCTGGTAAAGCTGTTGTTGATAACTTAACCTAATTGATAATCACTGATGCACTGTCAACCAGCTTGTTAAGTCATTCTATAAATGCTATTGGGTCATTCCGATATCCGAGCCAAATTAAGAGTCATTGTAGAATGAAAGGCAGAGTAAACGGCTGCCAAGGAATTTAGCTATTTCTAAATATCTTTCTAAGATATGCCTAATCGAATTGGCACTCAGCGATCTTTTATGATAAAAGCTTTTATTATGTCAAATGTACTAAGATCATAACTTGCGAAACATCACTAACACACCACCATCAAAATCATTTTGAAAACGAGCAGCGTCTATTCAAGCTTGGCCTAGAGTTAGGCCTTTTGCAAATTATATCATATGAAAACATCATGAATGTAAGAAATTTGATTTTGCGCAAAATTTCAAGACTCAACTTTCATCCGATATACTCGTATTGTTGGGATTAAATGATATGATGATGTCTTCATAAAAGCGCTTATTTGCATCTTTAAATGATACTCAGCGGATAAACTTGGAAGTGTACAGTTATAATAGGAATATGCACGTTATAATTTGGTCAATATAATTTGTTCACATTGTGAGAACACAATGACAGCCTGTCGAATAAATTCTACATCAGAGGATCAACAACTATAAACTAAATACGAGCTTCTATCCATCATATCAACCAATGCAGACTCCTGAATCATAAAACGTTATCGACCAGCATATTCCAAATTGCAAAAGATATGCAGTCGAGGAAGATCAATCAATATTCTAAATTTAGTTATTGCTAAAAGAATCGCATTTGAAGATTGACAAGCACTTTTGAAATTTGAAGCATTTTATATATGTGCTCTTGGTAACATTTATTTGACTTATTAGGTGTGTTTATCAAGCATTGATTTAACTCTTGATTAAAAAATCAACGTCGGACAACTGATGCAGAGAACAAAGTAGCCAGATCTGTTGTTTCCATTCTTTCATGAAGGTGCGGAGAAGGTACATATGCGGCTTGATGAGTTTTACTGAGTCCATCAATCACAGTCGGTTGGGTTCGATACTTATTAATGTAGTCGCAATCATGTTAAAGAAAACTTCCACAGGTGGAGTCGAAGACGTAGCAGAGATGCACCTCCGGTTCGATAGTATCCCTGCTATCACATGCAAGTACATTATTTCCATCTGAAATATTCATGTGAAATATCAATAACCATGTGTGGACGTAATTCTACTATAATTAATAATGAAAATTAGATTAACTGTTGATTCCGTAGTATGACTCATGCCATCCTTTTTCAGTAATCTTCATCATCTTAGATTACATCTTCTGCCTACTAAAGCATGAGTCGTCGGCTCATCGGCAACAAGTGAACGGCTTTGATATGTACATGTCTATCCACTGGAATGATTACAAGATGTAAATGCCGCATATCTTTGAATAAAAGCAACCCCTGAATGAACAAGAGGCACCTTGAATAAGAGACGCATATCAAAATAGTCCTTAAATTACAAGGTATTACACTGTAAATTGCTGGATACGAATTTACATACAGATTGATACCAAATTTACTTACACTTGAAACTAGCAATTGATGCAAGATTCTCGCATCGTTAAAGAGACTTCATTTTATATATTGCATATTGTATATGTTCTCATGTGTTTGGTATGTAACGATGCCAGCAACTCCCTCTGAGATTGGCTGATTAAAGCAACATACCAAAATACATGTATATTCATCTTTCGATGTATTTGGTAGTGAGCGGTTTATAGTGTACTTGTAAAACATACTATGCAAAGAGGTCTACACTTACATAAATTTACAGCATTGAGGAGCCAATTTTCTCTAAGTTCTTACATCATTTGAATTTTATTTGAATAATGAGGAAATTGGCTCTAGAATTACCAACGATTACGGTCAATTAACGAAACAAAGAATATATGACGCCCTGTGAGTAACGTAACAACTTTAGTTCTAAAAGCAATGAGAGACAAGCAACTTTTTTGAAAAACTTAAATGATTGTAGCCTTTCATAGTGAATAACGAAACTATGCTGAATAGTGCTCAAGAGATTTTCATGGCCCGCGAAAGTTTACTACAGTCCGAAGAATTCTTGATTTCTGCCATCGCGCCGCAGTTTGGTTATCTTATCGCGTTGTGTTAATTGCGTAAATTTGTCTGAGGAGAGATCCCTACAGGTGGGTTATTTGACGATTGATTTCCTCCTCTGAGGAAAGATGGGAGATGTCTTATATGATCACTTCAAAGAAGTTAAAAATACATGGTCATTTTTACAATCGACAAACAACTGAATTCAATGTAATTTCTGCTGTCATCAGCTGATGTAGTGTGGACACGGTACGTCAAAGTTCACTTTAACCTTGTAAAAATTGTCCATAAAATCAGACAGTTGCATCTACATCAAAATTTTGCGTTAAATACGAATATGATAACCAAAAAATCATACAACGAGCTATTCAAAAGATATTTGACATTTATTGATCAGTATTGATTTGATTGGTTAGCAATTATTAATTGATTTGATAAAAATGACTGAAGTCGAATATGTGTGAAATTATCACATAGAAAACTAGTATGATGTCAAAGATATCATTTAAGCAGAAAATTACAAGCTACAGAATACCTATTGATCAATATCGATCTGATTGATTGATAGTGATTGGTTATACGAAAATGGAATATTGGCATGCTAAAAGCAACGATTGCATGTGAAATGGTCTGGTTGAAAATGAACATAATAACAAAAATATCTTTCAAGTTGCCGATTAAAAGTTGCAGACTATCTATTGATTGATATCGAGCTGATTGATTGGTAGTGATTGATTATATAAAAGTGGAATATTGATACGCTCGAAACTTCAAATTTAGAGTAACAATTTCTACTTTTTCATGTGGAAAACAAATATGACACAAAGAATATCATTCCATCACTGATTATATGTTACAGACTGTCTATTTTGATTGATTGATCGTCTTACTGAAGATTAAGCCTACGACTTTGAATCAAACAATTGCATAGTAGAAAGGTCGATGAATAGTATGAATAGTGGTCGATTATAGTATCGATGAAGGAAAAAGAGCAGCAATGATTGAACCTCTATAATCAAGGGATTCGAAAGTAAGGTTGTAAACACTAACCAGGACCAGTAGAGTTCCACAGAACAGTTTAAATCTTTGAACCGACAAAATGTCGCCCATTATAGGCACACACAGTACGTCTTAAGCAATCTCCATAATCAGGATGAGACGTTGATTTCAACTTATAATTTTCCCAGCTCATGTCGCAATTTTAGTGATTCTCGGTTACTCAAATTCAGCTCTGATTGAATATTGGTGATATTTCGGCACGACGCACGAGCACTGAGGACGTCTTTAAAGCCACGGGAGAACTTAAAGGGACGGCCTCCTTTAGGTCATGTCAGTAACAAATGACTGTTCAACAAAATGGTCAAACAGACATCAACAAAAACTGACTCTTCACAGTATGAATGTACGGTATGCTTTGGTAGTTTCCTATTTTTATCTGCCAAATCCAGCAACCGCTTTACATTCATCAATATGCCAGAGCGAGAGCAGTTGAGTGGTTTATCCTTTAAATATGACTGACAAGCACGAGCTACAAAGTCTCAAGCTAGATGGTCTGGTGCTAGCACTTTTTGTCTAGCTTTGATGGTCTTCCAGGATTAAGTTTGATATTCGGCAATATGTAATTTTTGGAACTAGTGGATACATTGGATTTGGAGATAGCACAAACAAGACACTTACAATTTGTGTACAAGATGAAGTATGAATGTCGACGACCTCACTATTGTCAAGCACGATCAACTTGCGAGAAAATTTGCCGTTCCCTAAGTCCTTCCCCAAAACTAATCGGCATGTTCCACATATATAATCTTCGGTAGTCTGGGGTCATCGCGATCGAATACATGGAAAACAAACTCAGAAATCAAATTGAAATCCTATCTGTCATATGTCGATTGTCCTTGTCACATTTATTAAAAAAGATCAAGAAGACCTTTTGCAAACATTTGTCGCGAGTAGATGCATGTTTAGCGTGCGCCATAATAAAAAAGCGAACGAAGAGTGAAAATTGATCAAGTGACACAATGTTCTTCATAGCCAAGACGTATCGTTTTCCATACAATTCTAGGTCATTATTTTTACAGTGCTAGATTTCTATGCTGAAACTTATGCATATCCTTGTCGACTAATGTTTCGTGAAAATCTGGGCCCATTTCAATTTGAGGTACCTAACTTTAGGATTCTTAGAAATGACGTGAGTGCATTTCAAAGTTAAGGCTAGGTTCATTAAGATGACGCTAGGCCCCCTAAAGTATCTGCTGAGGTGGTGACTCAGCATCAAGAGAAACTTATATAGGCCTACGTCATTCGCTTATATTTGTGTTCGTGATATTCGTAGATTTTCGTTTTCGACACTCTTTTTGCAGTAAATGAAATCTTCTACAAAGGGCTATTTCAATGAAAGTTCGCAACCTTGCTGCCTAAAAGTTAGGTACCTAACATCATGGTCCCTAAAAGTGGATAAGCGTATTTCAATCTTAAGGGAGCATTATGTTAAGGTACCTAGCGAGCTCCCTTAAGGTATTTAAACAAATATCAAACAATTCAATGCCTCTGTCTGTCACCAGGTCAGATAGATATATTACCTAACGTAATGAAATACACCATTAAAAGTAAGCCTCGAATTCATGAATGAATCTGGAGACGAATGACGTTCCATTTACTGCATGCAGTAATATCCTGCAGGATGTGTATTGGAAGCAATAAGATTCATGTAAATAAACAAAAACGGATGTTGATCTCAAAATGGGTGATAAAGATCGAAAGATCGCCGCTGGTTATCAAGATGGGTGGCATAAAGTTCTCGATGACAGACAGTGGCCACATTTGTAAGAATGAACTGTAGAAGCGTTTTAAGATTGTTAAATTATCGATGTTTATGAAATCCCACATACAAAAGGTCATGAAACGAAATGTAGGACACTTTCTTTTTACTTCTAGTTGATGTAGTATATGTAAATTGCGTCATACATTGTTTTCATGTGTGGTCTCGACTGACCACAGCTAGCCACTTGAGAAACTGAAATATTTTCCGAAATTATCTGTGAAGCATAAGTTTTATATGGTATAAGGTTTATCAAAATTGAACCACAACTTCAACTCGAGAACTTCATTCGAGAATGCATTTTCTTTGCGCAATTATTTTTGAAACGGTCTGCATATTCTTAATTGCCGCATTGTTTTCCTATGTCACTAAGACACCTACTTTGTACCATATAAAGAGGTTGGGTAGCTGATTAGGTAGGTCTAGAGCTACCTTACTCTTTACCTTAAGTTTTGCCACCTAACATAAGATTGAAAAAGGCTATGATGCAAGTACTTTAAGATTTTTCGTTCTTTTCATGATGTGTTAGGTAAGATATCTATTCCACGTGACAGCCAGAGACAATGAATTGTTTGTTATTTGAATAGATGCTTCAAAGGTGCTGCTTTGAAGTTGTAATACGCTTATCCATGGAAATCCGACTTTTCGCTTTGTTTACTGACTAGAATAGACAACAGCTGTTTGCTGATGGAAATTTCAGCCGCTCGGCTGGGTGCCAATTGCTAGATCTCTGAAAGAGTCAGATCACTGAAACATGCAACAGTTGTAAATTCCTGCCGCATGGCGATTTATTGTAAGTTATTTTGTCAGAATGCTTTAATATCTAAAGAGAAATGATAATGGCCGTGAATATTTGCGAAGTTCACAGATAAACTGCGGTGCCTTCCAATTGTCAACCACTAGAAGCCGCCATCGTATAGGTACCGTTGTCATGATAGCGCATGTCCGTCCACGAAGTTCTGCTGTTTTCATTGTCCATAGCCGTTCTAGTCATCTATTATAACAGAGTATCGGATTTCTATGTGCTTATCCACCTTAAGGGAGCATGACATTAGGTACCTAACCGTAAGGTAGTAAGGTTAGGGACCTTGAATTGAAATAGGCCGTCTATCTCGATCATAGAAATAGATTGTTTATCTGAAGTTGACTAGAATGGAAATTGACTCAAGGTCGCGGCACATCCGGGGAACTAAGTTGGGGCATGAACAACCAATGAAAGCCTAGAATTGCAGGCCTACATGTGACTGATTCCAAACCAATGATGTGCCACCATGTCAGCCAAACCAATGTCAGCCTACATGTGACTGATTCCAAGCCAATGATTCAGCTGTTGACAGGTGTTTCTAAGCAAAAATGCGTGCGATTTTTGTGCCACTACGGTGTATATCATGAAGCTTATTCTAGCTATATTCAAGAGATTTTGCTGTTATCAATTTCTATTATTTCAATAGCGTTTTAACTGCTTAAGATTGATCAGACATTGATAATGATGCAATAAACGAAGGAATAAATGGCACGAGAAATGAAAGATATGAGATTGAGAGTATGGAGAACACAGTTTATTGAAAATGCCTCCTGTTGATGATAATGATGCTACTGCTACGAAATTGAAACTATCATGCCGCGGAGAATCATGGTGTGATGAATTCTAGATTCCATTCTGCTGTCAAATTTATGACTCATGACATCCTATTTAGTTATCTTCTACATCTTAGATTTCCGATTCTAAGCGAGCTGATCTGTCTGCTAAAGCATGAGTTGTCGGGACTTAACTTTGATTTCAAGTTCTGTCGTTATTTGACAGCAGTTCAGCTGTTGGATAAATTGCAAGCTATTAGTCACAGTTTCAGTTTTAGATCAGCCGCTATGCGTCCTGACCGAGCAAACACGCGTTTCGGCAAAATACGAGCGACTTTAGAATGTCGAATTCTATATTCCAATAGATAATACCGGTAGATCACAGAATTTATTTTTAAATTATTATTATTAATAACATATACATGCATCTATAAATCAATATACCATGAAAGAAGCAGATATCAGCCAAATCAGCTCGAAAGTTGTTTGCAATTGGTAATCTGCTAAGCTATTGATAATATGCTTGGGTATTGCATATCAGTTTCATATGCGTCACATTTCTTAGCAATGTTTGAACTAATCTTAAGAAATAGACAACTTATCGAATTCTTTCAAGATCATTCAAAGATCAATATTTCTGTGATGTTTTTTGGTTTCGCTAATGACGAGAAGCTTCTTCCACAACCCAAGACTCAAAACGTTTGCGAGTTTTGGACGCAAGGCGCACCATTGCTACATCGGTACATAAGGCACTTACGCGGCTCATTGCACCAAGAACACAATGCAATCCCATGTTGAACCCCATGGATCCTATGCAATTCCATCCAGCAAATCCCTTGTTGAGCTTATCCTTCCACAGTTGTGCAGCAGAAAAGCTTCCCTGATCTCGGAAACCAGGCAATCTCTCCCGGTATTGGATTTACTGAAAAGTGTAATTACTCTACTCTATGGCGTCAATCAAGACAAAATGACAAAGACTTCTCATGCGCAGAAGCGTTAGCAGTACATTGTACATGTAGCAATCTTTCTTTCGGAATGTTGAAGATTATAAAAATATACTTATTCACTGAAATCACAAATTTTAGATTTTAGCACTTCTATCAAAAGTCTACTATGTACTGAAACAGAAGCAGTATTATGGCTTTTTGATAAAATATTCTTAAAAATAAAGTACAAACTAATATAGTCAACCAGGAAATTTTCCGAAAGTGATGTGGTCGGATTGGTAAAGTCGGTTTAGTGCGTTATCGGCAGTGAATAAAGTAGTGATATTTCGGCAATATTCAGTGAAAACACGCCAGTTATTCCATTTGCTCTCGTGGTCAAAAGGTTCATCTCTCGAACGATTTCGAGGCATGGAGAGAGTAAACAAGGGCTGCCACATCCTTTCTTACTATTATCACAAAGTCCTACAAAAAATTGCATCATTGCAACAGAAGTCATAAGATTTTCCCGACGCTGAAACTATTGCTACCGGTTTTTGCATTCCCTTCTTAAAAAAAATACTTAGCTTCTACACCTTCATTTGTTTTTTTTTCATTTTTACTTCATGCATACTCGACAGCAAATGCAAAAAAGGTGCATGAGTATGATTCGGGAAAGCCTACATCAGAAATTTGCGCTCATCCATCCAATGCAAGGTACTTCAAAACATTAGCCACAACAAAATGCACATGAAAATATGAATCATCTGTCATAAAATCATTCCAAGTCCAAGACCTCAAATCAATTGTCATACGAACCCTTTTAATGGTGTCTACAGATTCTATTTCTGGTGCCCTCTTGCCACGTGAATGACTGGGTCTTTTTTGAATAAGCTCATCACCGATTTTATTTCACAAGTATAATAAAGAAATCATGCTTTTTTGTAGTCCTATCACCACTGTTGATGGATGCAACGGTATTTTAAACCGATATGAAAGTAATTTATTGCACCAAAAATGAAAATATCTAAATCAGCGAAAATACCTGCCCCGTCAATCATCAGATATTCACATTTTGAAATCGCATAAATCTTTGGTACATGTTATGTTTAACCATGCATTTCCTGGTTTCAAAGTCGGTAGACCGTAATCTTACTATTAGTATCTCTTACTGATGTGAATTCTGGAGGAGATGTAGGGCTGGGTATTGTATTGATGCCTTCAAACGACTCATTGTATGAGTCTTTTCATTGTATATTGTCTGATTACATGTCTGGCGTCATCACATGAATCGACTGTATGTTTGATCTTATTATTATGTTTGATTAAATGAACGCCCGTTAATTATGACTCACCGTGTGTCATCAAATTGAATATGTTACAGTTTGCATTTCAATTCTTTTGAAGTATCAAATTAGCGATTCCGCTTCTGACACGTTGTGCATATGAAATAAGCAACATAATTCAATTCACAAAAGAAAAGAGTTCAGAAGCTCAAAGTAATCGATCCCTTTCATTAACCACTTGCAAGAAGTGTTTAAGATTGCATAAGCTACAGAAATCAATTGCTTGAATTAGGATATTCTACCTCTCGGCGCAAATACTTATTATCAACCAAAAATGAAAAAATATCAATAAATAGTTAATTCAATTGTTGGAGGAGCCCAAACAAAAGCGATGTTCTGCTCAAAGCCGTATAATCAAAGCCTTTCGACCGTCACCGACGATCATTATCAAGACGCTAATACTGCTATCGAGATCATAGTTCAGTTCACAAACATGCATGCATGACGTCACAGAACATGGAACGCAAAAGAAACGAATAAATAATGAAGACAAATGGATGCAAATAATGGCATGAAGCATGAGAGAGATACTAGCAAGAGACTGCAAATAGCAATAAACGTGAGTGAATTATAGAAACAAAAAATTACAGTAGAATAAAAATAACAAATAGCCATTTTGACAAAAGACCCAAATTATCTGAAGGAATAATTTACTAAGTTGTTAAAATGATGGAAATAAACCAAACAATCAATTGTGGGAAAGATTGAGTTTAGGCATCGATTAAAACACGTTAATGATTTTTCTACTGCAGAGCCAAAATAATCATAAAATCGAAAAAATAGCACAGCTAGCCAAAACTCCTTGCATCCTTTCGGAAAACGCAAGAGCAAAATTGAGTTATGCAGTCCCTCGCCTACCGATGCGCAGAAGCTTAGGCTTAGTGTTTGAAAATTTGGAATTGCGGCTGTGGTAACAGATCTGCAGTCGTCGGAAATTCACCTTCAACACAACACGAATGTTTCGGTCGAAGCACGAAAACGACGGAGTTCCTTCAATATGACACAAACACGAACACAAATTCCAACCGCCTGCGTCTAACACGTATTATATTCATAATTTACTGAAAGACATTCAAAGCAATACAAAATAATGGTTCACTGGAGGAAGCTGACCAGATTAATGAAATTAAAACGAATTTGAATTTGATTTAATGAAGTCGAACTAACATAAAGCTGGTTATCATGTTGCTCTGGACTTAAGGTTAATTCACACCGGACGCGCTCGCGCGGTGCGCCCTCCCTCACGCGTCCAAACTTTTCGTTCAGAACCTTGTTAATAAACCTGTGGGGTTGTTCGTACTACCACGCCGTGCCTGTTGCGAATGGACCTTTAAGAAGCCTTCTCAGGTTTATGATGAACTTCGCTACTGACAAGAATGACGAGAATGGCGGTTTTTCACACACGCAATTCTACTTAGGTTCGGGTAGCGGGCTGCGCGATCGACCCACCACCACGGGAGGCGGTCAATACTCGCGACTTGTCGTCCTTTAGCCGAATTATCTGAGCAAGTGCAAAATATAATGCCGTTTAATTTCGCTACCTCGCCTTGATCAGATTGAAATCGAAGTCGAGGTCGAGGCTTAGACCATGTGAAAGCATTGCGGTTGAAACTCGACGTTATACACTGCATTGGTATGCAGGTATTATGCAACATATATAGCATATTGTGTGCATGCAGTTCATGTGTAATAGATTTGCACGAAGGTTCCTTCATGTACAAATCATGCATTTCTAAGTTCTCACCCTCACCAAGACGTTGACATGAGGTTAATTTTCTAATCTAAATTTCTGAGGATTTCACAGCCGCGCATGACTAGGTCTATCACAAAATATGATTTTCTTAAAGTTATTTCCATTCACTTCCGATTCTCAGAATGATAACAATTTCATGAGGAGAAATTTCCCCTAAATAGGTTTTGAATAAAATACTGATCGCCGAGTTTTCCGTACAGAACATTCAAGATCTGCATTAAAAAAGTTGAAAACGATACTGATCAAATTTTTTTAAATTATCTCTCAAGTGCACATGCGCCTAAAAGTGTTTTGTCTGGGACTTCCACTGGGGCGTGTAGATAAAAGAGATATCAAATTAGATGAGTCATTGCATGAACGTTTCAAGTGGATCCGCCATGATATGAATCGGGTTCATGATCTCAGAGAAACAACCGACAGATACGATTATTTGATAATACTCTTCTTATCAAAAAATCAATGACTGTCATCATCTGGCAACTACACAATGAGGATCATGTTTCTCTCTAGTTACTAAATATAGTAACTCATGATTATGTCTGCGTGATTCATTAACTATAAACGTATCACCAGCTTTATGGAACAATGGTGGAACAAAACACCTGATAGACAGACTATTCACAGCTTTTGTGCTCCGTGAAATTGCCAGTTGTCAAAACGAATTGTGTGTTTGTTTAACCCAGAAAAGTGAAAAAATAATTACAGACCTAAAAGTTTCAAATTCATAATTTGATTTCCCCGATTTTCTTGCTTGAAAGTAAATATTAGATGAAAAGGTGATCTCCAAACAGTCATCGAAATTCTTGTCTTTATTCTTTAAACAGTGAGGTTCTTCTGTACCTAGGAATTGTCACACTCAACCTAAAAACAACACTCAACCCAAGATGGGTAATAAGAATATCTGTACTAGTATGATACTTGGCATTCAGCGTAGACTTATAGGATAATTGATCATTGCAATACGGTTTTCTAGTGATAAGTCGCTTGCTAACAGTAAACGAAAAAGGAAAAAGTCTAGTTAAAGAAAAGCATGGACTGAATGAAAGAATCCAACTCGAGCTGAATTTAATGATTATTGATTTCTATCTCCGTTGCTAAGTGCATGCATATAAAAGACTGCAAAAAACCCTAAACTCGTGCGAAATTTGGAAGTCAGAGATATCAATGATATGTGCAAAAATATCTATGCTGACATCTATCTGTCAATGTTTTAACATGGTCCAAAATCTTCTTTGTGGACCAATCATTTGTGTTAGACATGAAGAGAATAGAGAAGAGAGCATGGGAGATAGAGAATACTGTGTCTTTGAATACTGCATTTACATCGTATCTGATTGAACAAAAAATATTAATAAATGAACATGTATCGGAGTCGTGCTTCTCATAATGCGATTTATGAAAATAGAGATTCAGATAATTTTAGTGCAGTATGAAGGTATTAATTCATGCACAACTTATCAATGATTGATAGAATGTACTAAATTTGAGAGTATGCGTCTAAATTTGTTACGAACCTGTCTCCATCTATCGGTCAGAACTGAAGTCGTCAGAAATAAGGTTTCTCAATAAATTAGGGCTCATTACACGATATAATGGAAACATACCCATTTAGTTTCATATACGATGAAGTAATGTGGTGCGGGACGTGGTTTGAGACCGTTCAAGGATTGAAATTTGGAACGGAGCATGTGTTCAAAAGCATGTTGTTGGAATAAAGTGAAACCTCTGCTGACACAAAAAGACATTTCCTATTAATTTTCCACTGATAAACGTTTGACAGAAGTTATATGATATTGTTCAATTGTTCGATAATGAGACTTGTACAGGAGGAAGTGTTGCAAACGTCAAATTTCAAAAGCGTGATATTGCCGATGAAAGCTGTACAAGTAAATAATCATCGATTAATAAGATACATTCACAGTCATTTGCTCTGCATCATTGACTTATAATCAATTGTAGGGTAAGATAGATGTATGGTTTTAATGCGAAAACATTTCATTTTGTTTCATACAATGCATTTCACATGCCTTCATCAAGGTTAGATTTTAATCGAGAATATTCGATACATACGTATGCTAGCATACAACGAAAATGGTGTTGAATTTTTTGACAACAGGTGTCTCAATAAAGCAAATCTTGAAATTTATGTATCGATGAATACGAACTTTAAAATTTAACATTATATATTATTTGCAGCTATTAGTATAGTCAATAGTATTATAGTAACAAGACTCAAATACATCCTACATCAAATTAAGGTGACTCTGCACGTCAACCTTGTTCCGTGATTTCCAGCACTTAGTAGACCTAATTTTTCCTTTTTTCAATTCTTTGCACTTGTCCGTCCAATGATCAATTTTCAATCTGAATTAAGGTCTTATTTATGGATCAAACCAAATTTATAGTTTGTTGATAATTAGAAGAGCAGTATCAGATTCTGTCAGTGTAGCTTCGACTCAACTTTTAAGTATGTTTCTGCATACTAGGATTGCTGCTACGATTTGTGGTTTAGCAAATCATGACCTTTTGGCCAACCATTAAATTTGCAAATTCAGAATTCGATTGTACTCTAATTTTAGACGCACTCCTGGACAGCACTAGCTTCCATTGTAAATAAAAAACGTATCATCAGCGTGATAGTGTGACATTAGTACTTGCACACTTTTCACCTTTCACCATTGATACTGATGTATTTACCTTTTTCAAGGACCATGCTGATGGAAAGCAAATGACGGCGTTACGTCACTAGACGATGACTCACTTTTGTCCGTTGCTAAATATCAGCCTTCTTGATGATTTGTTTGAGATCTTAGAGACAACGCCGCCCTGATAAAAATTTTGTCTTGATATTTGTATTAAAATTTTGAGGACTGATGAGAAGAAGCTCACATGTACGATGTAGGGTAGTCATGCTGTTGAAATGATCGGTCGCACTCGAATTCACATTTTCATTTATTGGCTTTATTGCAATTGTAAATTTAAGAGATATTAGGCTTACTTATTGAAAGTAAGTAAAGCACATTGAATAGCGAAGAAAACCGCAAATGATCGCATTCCAGATAGTTGCGGTTTGCTATTTGCCTGTCAGTAAACAGCCAGCGAGCCGAATTTCCGTCTCGTCAAGATCTAAAAGCTTTTCATTTTCTCCAGTCTTTTCTTGGTCGTTCATCGAAAGTATTAAATATGCTACATTTACATTCAAAAATTGAATTTATCCATGATAATTATACACTGGAACTCCTGCAAAGGAACATAATGTGCATCACGGTCGCTGTAGCGAATTTGCATTGCTAAAGAATTTAGGTGTTTGTTATAGTATGACATCTCACATTACAATTTTGACTTCTCCCAAAAAGTATTTCACTTTCTTTACAATCATTGCACTTTCTTGTGCTGTCTAGGCCTTCGAAAAATGTCTGTGCAAGTTTGTGTGTAGTGTGCAGGAGGTAGTGTGCTTTAGATTTAATTTCAATCATGCTATCATGCTGACACACATTTCCTGCGAAAGATTTTTATAAATAAAATCTTGGCATTCATGTGATAGAGGAGATCAAGCTCGTTCTATTGGTGTTATTCCCCTACCCGTGTGAGATTTAGAGCGAGAACAATTTGCGTTTTGATCTCTAAATTTCTTCGCAGATTTCTACCAAATGAGGATTTCACACATCTTGGCATGATCAATAACGTGATCCCCTCTAACTTTATGTATAAAAATATAATGATGTACATAGTTTACAATGAATACAGTTTTGCCAAATTTGGCCTCAGGTGACCTATAATCATGCTACATGCTTGCTAATGCAATTTGTTGAAAACTGACTTGTCTTCGGAGTTTATTGAATGGCAAATAATAATTAGACAAGGAATTCCATATTAATTACAATATTATGAATGAGCATCATTAATTATTATTATTATTATTGTTATTATTATTATCGAAAAAGCCTTTATTAGCATTAAAACACAAAAACAAGAAAGCAAAGCAAATCAAAAGTTAGTACAAGTCGGGAAGTGCAGCTCCGGGTGCCGGAAGGGTCTCAAGAATGCATGCACAGTTCCCTATTTGAATGGCAATAGCGAGGCGTTGGCGCAAGTAAAGCCATACGTCTTTCTCGCCGGTCTTGGCGGCAATACGGCTTCCAAGTTTCCTCAGAAAGGAGAATGTCTGTTCGCCGATAGCACCGTAAGTTTCAGCGGATACGGGCTGGAATGCGAAGACCTCATAGAGGTCACAGTATTTCACCGACTTTCTCTTCTCCACCGCTGTCGCCACTGATCCGCCACTTGAAGTCGTAGAGCTCCAGGATTTCGCGGATGGATGTGCACACGTGACATCCCACGCGATCGGCTTCAGGTTCTTGTCCAGCAGCAGTCCAGTAGGCTCCAGCATAGTGGGCAGCTGGATGGAGTGCATCGCCCGGTCCACCACCTCGTTCATCAGCGTATGGCGTAGATGTCGGCCCTTGCTTCGGGGACAGGCGAAGCCGTGCACGCCACTGCCGTCCGCCTTAGAGCCACAACGAGCGCAGATGTGCTCAATGGATACGGGGGCTCCGATGCGGATGGCAGAAGCGACGCGGAGTTGGTCGTCCGTCAAATGAAGACCGAGCGATGCGGACGGTAGGACGTTATCCAATCGCCCGATCCCTTTGAGGCGCAGGAGAGCAGTCGCGTGCGGTCAAGCAGCTTGGAACTTCGGAGGAGGTCGTCGTAGGACTGGCGGTGAAGCGGAAGTGTCCATGATTTCTGCTTGGTAAGGGGTTACAGTGGATATGATGGGACTGAACACTGCGAGTACCAATGTTCGAGCGCTGTGTCGTGTGACTTCGTTTCCTCGAGCTTCCAGTGACATGAAATAAGCTGACAAACAGAGTCTGAAGCATACAGGGAAGATAAGAATGCTGAAGCAGCTATGAAGGACGCCGTGGAAATACCCAGTCCACTTAACTTGGCTGGGAGCGCAACTTGTCTCTTTTGAAAATCGCTCAACTCAACATTCAAAATGGAAGACACAACATGCATCATCGATTCATCAATAAGTAGAAGAAGGTCCGTTCTTGTAAATGAAGGTGACGTTCGTAATAGATGAAGGAGCTTAGGCAAATAAAAACAGTTGCGCAGTAAAAACAGAGCATCATGACACGATAGGATCTTCAAGCGGGATCCCAAGACTTCAAAGGTTTTCTGTGAATCTAGAATCAGGGTCTCAAGCGAATTTTCCCCCAAGGCAGCTCCTAAAAGAGTGATTTTATCTTTGGGAACAAAGGTCAAGTTCGGTAGGAGCTCTTTGAAATCATTGAGGATGGCCGGATCAAGGCTACCAATAACAGACAATTCACATTTGCTACTATTCAACTCCAGGCCAACATCCTTGCATGATGGAATGAACTTCTTGAGATCGGCAAATAGCGAATCATGCTTCCCTAGCAGTGTGACATCATCTAAATAGGCTATCTTGAGTGAGCAACCACTAAGACTTGCTAAGGCATCGTGGAGACCGAGGCAAAAAAGAGTCGGGGCAAGTGGGTCTCCTTGATGTAGGCCTTCGTCAGACTCAAAGGAAAGATCGCCATAAGTCAACACTGTGGGCTCCGAGTAATAGGCAGTGAACAGATAAAACAGATGAGGAGCATACCTGTCTAAACATTCAGCGATGTGGTCTCTCCTGATGGTGTTGAAAGCATTCTTAAAATCTAGCTTTACCAGAATCTCCCCCTTGCGTGGAGCATAGACGCGGTTTCTGGTGAAGTGGATGGCCGCATCCAAACCGGCTCGCACCCCACATCCGAACAATTCCTTGAATGCCTGCTCTGAATGAGAGACTGCACATTTGCAGGCAATGCGTCTAAAAGTCTCCCCAACTGCGATGGGCCTGATTCCTCCATCTCGCTTGTTTAGAGCAGTGACATTGGCTCCTAGTAAAACATGGCCCGCGGCAACTTGTTGGAGATGATGGCATTGGTCAGATCAGTCAAAGCCGATAGAACCTGATCTCTTTGGCTGGAGGCATCAATGCCAAGCGATTCCTTCAGGTGTTGAGGGCGCAAACGGGTGATGCCACCTGCTGAACCGGTTGGAAAAGATTTGATGGCCTTGATAACACTGTTTTCGTCTACTGTGAAGGAATGCAATTGACTTGGGTACGGAAAAGGACGACGATCACTTGGTCTACTGGGGTGTTTCGCCTGCAAGGCGGAGAGGATAGTAGGTGTGTAGGGCGCTACATTGTCCTCCGAGCTTACGATTTTAACCGCCCCACGAACGTCTCCGTCCTTGATCTTGCCTGAAACAAGAGATCGGAGCTGCTGATCTTGATTCCGTCTCTTTTTCTTATGCGAAGTACAGCTAGTCGGTCCAATCGATTTCAAAAGTGTGTCAACATCCGCTGTATCTTCAAAAATTGCGATTCTCTCGTTTATGATGCTACATAATTTCCTCGAATGTTTCCGACCGTTGTGAGGAGGTGAGCGGAGGCAGAAAGTCGGGAAGAGTAGTAGGCGTGCCCATGCAACATAGTCGTTTTGCGAGAGTGCCGAATCAATAACTTTGGCCAAGCTCTTAGTGAACTGAAAACGCGAAGATTTAGGAATGTGTTTCAACTGAGATGAACGACATGATCGGATGGCTTGGACTACAGGTTTGAAAACCGTGGGGTCTGATAAATCCTCAACATTACTAGAGGTAGTTGCATTATTATTATTCTTTTTTCTTTTTTATTTTTTTGGTACACGACCTCTACATCGGTCGGTCTACAACCCAGGATCTCGGAATCCTACCAGGATTCAGGGAGATCGAGAGTGCGTCTGAGGATATAGGCACTGCCCAACAGAGCAGCTTTCTGTAACTGAGGTACATGATGAAGTCCGGGTACTTCTCTCAAGTATATTGCGAGATTCTGAGTGTGAGCACCCAATGCCCCAATGACAACAGGGATCACTTTCACTTTGATCTTCCACAACTTTTGGATTTCCAGTTTCAGGTACTTAGCGATATTCTCTCTTTCTTTGTTCGTTATATTTCTGTCTTCTGGTACCGAGATGTCAATTATACATCCTCTTTTCTTCACCTTATCTATTATTACGATGTCAGGTCTTCGTGCTGTGATTTTCTTGTCCGTTCTAATTTCAAAGTCCCACAAGATCTTCACCGAATTATTTTCTGTTACTGGCAAGGGCATATGCTGCCATGGCTCTCGTGGTACGCTTAGATCATAGCACATGCTGATGTCTCTGTGAATGATTCTTGCCACCTCATTGTGCCGCTTCAGGTATTCACTCCCTGCTAATCTTGAACATCCGTGAGGATATGAGAGACTGTTTCATCTGAGGACTTGCACATTCTGCACTTTGGATCTACACTTGTTTTCAGGATATATGTTGCGTGGGCTTTGTTGTTCAGTGCTTGATCTTGAGCAGCAGTGAGCAACGCTTCTGTCTCAATCTTGAGATTCACCGTTCTTAGCCAGCTATAACATGCCTTCTTTGATGTAATTTCATCCATCTGTCTTGTATATTGCCCATGTAGTGCTTTGTTTTTCCAACCTTGATATCGATCTTCTACTGTCTTCTTCTTCCAGTCTTCGAGGGTCTCTTGCCGTTGCCTATACAAGTCACCAGCTCTTGCCACCGCCAGCAGTGGGTCGTTGTTGTTGCCTTGTATATGCTCTGTAAGGCTTCGGTTCTCATGTTCTATGACTTCGGTCAAGTTTTTCAGACCTCTTCCTCCCTAATAATAATAAAAATAATTATTATTATTAGTAGTATTATTAATATATTATTATAATAATGTAACAGTATTATGACAACATGAATCATCACAAAATTATCGAAGGCCTGAAAGACAGGTCTCCCAAAAGTTTTGGTTTCTGGCTTGCCTGGATAACTTAAACCGCTTCATCTCGCTCTGCGATCAGTTGACGAACGTATAAAATTGACTTATTTCCTTTTCGCTCTAATGATAAAGTACTTACCTATATCAAAGCATGTGCTTTAATGCGATCAAAGACACGAATTTATCTATTATCCTCTTACCACCAGTCTTGGCGCCTCTTATGATGAAGTCATTGAATTATGGAGTTACAGATAAGTCCTTACAGGTGCCGCAGGATGACTTATTCAGGAAATATTACGTCGATAATTCTACTTTGGTACTTTGTATCAGGTGATAGCTATCAACAGGTAAATAAAGCTGCATTTATCACTTCTTATCAGCAATTTATCAATTCTTATAATCTTGACATTAATCTCCATCTAAATTGAGAAAGATCCAAGACTGAAAATAGCGAATTTTGTCGTCATCGTTCTTTTTATGGTTTTCTGTTATACAGTCGCGTGAAGGCAGAGCAGCGTTCCATCCAATGCTTCATTTCTTCATAGAAAATTATAGGAAGACGATGTGGTCGCCTGGTCATGAACCAATGTGTGATCACAAACAAGAACACACGCCATGATCTGAGTGAACTCTTAAGTGACAAAGGTTTGTCGGTGAAATTTTTTATCATAGAAATCTAACATCAGCAAAATAGAGTGAGCACTGTATATTAAAGCAAAGTGAAAGAGCAAAGTATCACAATCAAAGACAATGATCATATATAATTAACTTAAAGGATGTAAATGGGTCCACAATACTATTCAGATAAGAAAATAAGCTTAATTTGGAGAATCATACAATTTTATAAAAATTGCATCAATTCACAATAAACAGTGTTTGAGTTCTGCATACAGCATTATGATGATGACCATATATAACTCCATTTTGCAGTGATTCCTGTAGACCGCAAGATCCATTTCGGCCGTGAAAAGGCAAAACAACGTACTTTGAAAATAGCCGCTTTGAGAAATCCGTGGTAAAAGCAAACAGGCACTTTCAAGCTAAAAACAACGTATTTTAAAATACGTTATTTATTTTCAGAGACAAAAAACGCCAAAACAGCGTATTTCACAATGCGTTATTCAGTTTCAGCGTTATGAAGCGCTAAAACAGCGCATTTTAAAATGCGCTTTTCAGTTTCAGAAGCATAAAAATCTAAAACAAAAATGCGTATTTCAGTTTTGGAGGAATGAAGGACCAAGACAGCGTATTTCAAAATGAGCCTTTTCAGTTTTGGAGGCATGAAAAGGCAAAACATGTTGCAAAATACTTTTTATCAGAGAGAAGAGGAATGATCCGATTGCGAATGTGTACAATCTATTATAGTTTTCTAATCGGTATTATTGTTAATGAAGAGTCAAATATTGTAGCGTATTTTGAAATACGCCTTTGCAGAGGTCAACTAAATATCACAGAAATTGTAACGCATTTTGGAATACGTTGTTTTGCCTATTCATAGTTTATTAAAATGCCAATCAGATGAAACGTATTTTGGCACACGCTGTTTTATAGTTTCATTAGAAAATATATTTCATTGGACCTCGATGAGATAGCTAGTTCTATTGACGTGTAGGTTATAATCCCAAATTTTTTTATCCTAAAAAAGCATTATTTTTTCTTGTATAAAATAACTGACTTATCTCCGACGAAAATACACATACTGAATTGCCCATATGACCAAGTTAACGCAAAAAAACGCATTTTAAAATACGTTGCTATGCCTTTTCACGGCCGATTTAGTCTACCTGAAATGAGGTGCTTGAATTCGATCGATCAAGTTAGCAAGCTTGAAATTCGAGCCAAGAGGCAGAATATGATCTCAACTTTTCAATGAAGACTAGAATTATAAAGCACTTCATGAAATGTTCTTCATGATCAGTTTAATCTCCCTTTAATTAAGGTACTTATTGGTAAATTTTCTATTTTTTGATATCTAATAATTTTAATACTACTTCTATATTGAAGTCTGAGGTTCCAAATCGCTGATATATAAACACAGGAATAATTTGCAAGCATTTAGCTTTTTAAAGATTTATCAACTATTTTTGACCGCAGAAAACTGAATTTCTTGATATGAAAATTTTCATTGTATGCTGACATTTTCTGAGTGGACACTCTATCTATTATATACTCACTCAATGATCAGCAACTTGGCTTATACTTTCCATCTTGATTTAAAACCTCTGAATTATGGTGCCGGAGAATTATGTTGCAGGCAACGATTGTTTTCTATTCAATATTCGATTAGTTATGCGAAGACACAACTGCAGCCCTGCTAAATCATGTACGCATAAATTGACAAGGAATCAGCATCACCATAACATCCTCTTATAGTTGTGAAACACTTGGAACCTCCTCCGCAAGCAGGCATGTTAATTTAGCTACTTTCCCCCAAAACCAGGACTTCAAAATTCACAAATTAGAGTAGGTAATGAACTCGTCAAAATCGCGATTTTTCTGAGATTTAGCCTGACTTAAATATTTGGACATTATTTTTCTCTCTTATTTTTTCATTCGCTCATTATTTTTTCTCTTCTTTTTGTCTCATGTGCGACTTGATTAACGTCAGAATATATATTTTAAAGCCAATTATTGTTCAAACAAAAGCTTGAATCGTAAAATATTGATTAGCAGTTATGAGATTGAGGGAAGAAGAAATATTACGTAATCTAAGATTGCGGAAGAATTTCATTGCTTAATTTATCATGATAATAACCAAATGAGAGGTGAATGTGTGAGATTGGAAAACTATTTCAATAGATCTATGAATAATTTACTCAAGCTTATGTGGAAAGGAAGATCTAACTGAAGGCATATCGTGATTTCCGGCCGATTCCGACAAAAGAAATCGGTAATGGAAATTCATTGCTCTAAATGAATAGAATTGAATGTCCTATGTAAACATGATGCAGAAGTTTGCATATTAAATGAGATTTTGAAGTTTTAAAACAGATTCTTTCCGAGCAACATGTGTCTAAACGATTCCTTCATCAGCGACATGAAATTTCATCTTGTGTAGAAGTCAGTGAAGACAATTTTTACAATGCCATACGAGATTTAAAATTCATCACGCTCAATTCAAGCGAAAATTCAGGTTTTTACATTTTCCTTAAAGTGAAATAGATCAAATAACTGCAGCACTAAGGAGACAGAGAGAACATTTAGCAGACTTTGTATTTCCCTCAAATATAACAAAAACACATTCACTAATTTGATGCACTGAAAATCCATCAGCAATTTCCAAAAGGCGAAAGATATAGGCATCGTTCATTGGGTATGCTCTTCGCGAATGTTTCATTTAGACTTACTCTGAATAATGGCGTTGTTCAGAAAATGCATAGTTTTGAGCATGTGCGACTACATGCGACTGATAACACTAATAATTTTCATTCCACAATGAAATGATCCAACTGCTTAAAAAGCCGGCATATAGCCTCAATTAAAAGGATGGCTCTTTAAATCCTCACTTTAAAGGATCTTAAGTATGGATAATCAATGCCAAATTAAACTGTTTTAGGTCCACCAATAATTCCACTGATTAACCCATCTATACCCAATGCACTAAACCTTCCCCTGTTTCGATCTGATATTCTTGAGTCAACGATGTGAAGAAACGTAGGCTCCATAACGGCAGAAATTGTAATTAAAAGAAAACGATCGATATTGAACTGATTCTAATGACACTACTCTCATCATACTCTCATAAACACCCATCTACTCTCATAAACACCCATCTACTCTCATAAACATCCGTAAATTGTATTTACAGAAAATATTTTTGAACAGGTGTTGATGGCTCAATGATGTGAAAATGAAAAAGACATGAAAGGTTCACAACTACAGAATTTCAGTGTTGGAAGAGTGACGTATAAAATAGAGCAATATGCCGTAAAATAATTCCTCCTTTTCGTTATTACAGTGAGAGCAATTACTCGATTTTCTGCAATTGCTGGAACCACTGAGTGTAAAGTGTTGTCGTCAGGGTTGCATTGTAAGAGGTTTTACTGCAGGCTTATGACTGAAGATTTTTTTACCTGGCTTCTACAACATTGAAAACTTTTCTATGCATGTCACAGAATATAAATCAGATAATATAAAAGCGAATGTGTGTAAGACCTACGTGGCGGATATTTTACTTCCTCGTCTATCATGTTCCTTTCATAAAGTTGCAAAAAAAGAGAGTTACCCAATGAATAGCATGAGTCAAGATCCTTAATGTAGACCAAATATTTGGCAAAATGTTTGCAAATGTAAGTTACTTTTACTTGAACAAGAAAAGGATGAAATCTATCTCAGGAGACTTGCGTGGGTTGGAAAAAATCAAATAATATTGGCGAACAGCCTTCTTGAGATGTTTCCTCTTACTTTGTGTAAACAGCGTGATCTCCGGATATTGTTGAAGCCATGCAGTGGGCGTATTCTAGAGCGTGATGTGACTCACAAAAAAGAGTATAACTTTTTGTACTGACTGATGTCTAGAATAACTCTGAATATTGTGTATTCTCAATTTATCAGTTGATAAGGGAAATAGAGTCATTCATTCATACAAAGCTGATGATAACTTGATTCAAGTATAAAATGTCAAACGCCCTTTTTACAGATTTGTGGACTTTTCAATTGCTTGTAGCCTATCGGCTGCGTCATCGTTTCTTTAATTAACAATGTTCAGCTAGAATGTCAGCAATTCTAAAACAGCTATTCTTAATAAGGTCCACAAGAATGCCACGACTACTTATACTTTATCCTGCTCAAATAGGCCCATCAATATCTAGGCCTATGCCCAGGCCCCCTCTAATTGAAATCTTGTTTACGCACTTGCCTTGAAGTCATGGGACGCCGAAGTCTCGTCTAAATTGTAGATCTAACTAAATTCCGATAATCATTTGGACCAATATCACGGGTGTAATCGCAGAAATAGATCTAATACCGAAACTTTGAATCACGCGCCTCAACTACCGAAGCGTGGGTGTAACAGCGAAGGATTATCAACTAATTCGTGCCATATAAAATACATCACATAGTACAATTATTATACTTCCTGAGAGTAATGGGAGACATAGGAGACATTACTCGCTCAAATTAACGGCAAATGAGAAAAACATTAAAAAAATTACTTGTGGGTGGAATCGAACTACTGTATGTAGGTTTTTGGTACTCCCCAAGACGATAATCACTAAGCTACGAGAATATGACCAAAAGCATGCTACTGACTTCAGCATGCCTTTTATGTGCTGATGTCTTGATGCCGTTATTGGTTAATGTTCTCATCTCGAGCGATCCCGCCTAGAGGTATTGTTTCAGCTGATGGACTACTTTTTTTACTTTTCATGTAAACAAAGCGCTTTCTGCAAGAAAATGAGAATCATTTTTACATAGGTAGATTGACAAAATATTTAATTTATCTAGTTTGGGAGGACCGAGTGAAACCTATGATTAAATACTTTTTGTTTGTGTAAGTGGTCGTATATCCTCTAACTGATAGTAATAATAGTAATGTAGTATTAGTTGCATGAAGATTACGGTAGCAACAAATTTTGAGGTCGGACGGTTTCGGTTTTTTTGCTCAATTAACACGACTCAAATAGAAACTGAAATTTATGTCTTTTTGGAATCTGACTGCTTGCACTGAATTGTGAATGTAGGAGAGTAACTTCAATATTGAGAAACTGATTAAAAATTGATGGAATAGGACAATCCTAGCGGAAACTACAGCGATCCGCATCTACATTTGTTTGGCCTCAGTTCACAATCTCTCGAATGCATTTTATTTTGGAACTTGACCCGCCTTCCAAGTTCGGGCTGCTGACACTGATTATTCAAGATGTCTTGCACTAGACAAGAGAAGGAGCGGGACATCCATTTCTATGGGGATGAATCAGTTGACTTGATTTTATGACGCCTCACACTACTATTCTTGTATGAAGTCTTGATTCTATCCTCTATCTGGAGAGCTGATACAATCACTCGCAGATAAAATTTCAATCATTTACATAAACCACATCAAATGTTGCCTTAAAACCTTAATAAAGTACATCTACATATAGCATAAACTGAAACTCAGAGCATCCAGTACATATAGATGAACTGAGTTTCATTCACTTTAAGGAATTTTAGGGACATAAATGGAGGCAGGTATACAGGAATCGAATGACAAAGAACAAAACATGATATTTATCATATCAAACAAATGTGTTGGAAAATTGAACAGAATAATTGAAGATGCAAAAACTCGATACCGCCTCGGTTTTCTGATATTTTCGGTCGGTTTCGGTTCTTTCGAAAAACCGCGGTTTTGGCTCGGTTATCGTTTAACCGCCTGGCACAGTAAAAATGCAACAGAATGAAAAAACTAAGAATTGGATATCGTTAAATGAAAATTAATAGGTAAATGTGCTACAATCCTCATGTACTGCAAAAAATTTTAAAAAACAATGCTGTAAAATCTAAAGAGATATCTTGCAAATCCCTGTTTCGCACCATCAACCATACAAAAGAGATGGTATGGTATAGCCCAATACATCAGGCTGCTATTAAAAAATAAATCTTGAAATTGAACCACAATAATAAAGATAATAATTTGAACAATCAATTAAAAGTATCGAATTTTCGAGATAATCAATGTTCGCTAGCATGCACGACCACTACTATGAAAAACCAGCTTTAGTCCTCACACCAGTACGAATGCATAAAAAGGAGCGAAACAAAATGAAACTTTTACATAATGATGTACATGCATCATCTGACTACTGCGAATCTGCGCGTCTGTCGTGTTCTACCAAGTTCATCTTCTTGTCAGACAGGATGAAAGAACAACCATGTATATTTAAATGGAGGCAGATTGAAATCTTCGATAGAAATAAAATGCTCGATATTTACTCTGATTGTGTGAACAGTAGGCCTGTTAACTCGAAGCCTTCGATTTCAACATATCAAGTCAATTCATTTCCTATCATGCGTATGCGTTACTCTTCTGATCGGCGATGCATGCGAAATTGTGCTAAATGCTGCTAAAATTGACTAAAATGTTGTTTCTACTGACTTTTGGAGGCGTGTTAAATTTCACCTGTTTAGCTTTATAGACATCGGTATACGACACCTGACTTCATGACTTCAAGACATTTCATGCCAAAACTCCTGTAGGCTTGGCACTTTTCACATAATCGGAGAGATAATCGAAAATTTCATTTTTACAGAAAACTTCAGTCTGCTTCCCATTAGATTGACATTTGCTTTTCTTTCATGCTGTCTGTCAAGAAGAGGAACCGGGTAGACGTTCAGATTCGTAACAGTCATTGAGTATGCATGATCTACGCCATTCTGTAAAAGATTCATTTTCAGCCTTTTCCCATCAGAAACTCGTGGTGGCGACAGGACTATTTCCAGGACATGGTCTGAGATACAAGAATCCGAACGATATCTCCAAGAACGAGTCATTCTCTGAGGCATAAGTTCATGAAGTGAGTGATAGGAGACTGATAACAAGATGAAAATTTTCGAATTGAAGCCCTTAATCTCGCTTTCAAAATCAGAAATAATGTGGCATCTACCATCTTCTCTACAGACGATGAGGTCGGATGTATTTTAAATACAGTACGTGTGAGTGTGATTTATAAGAATTTCTGTGGATATCTAAAAAACTGAAGATGATGACTATCAAGATTTTAATTATTCAAAACGCGTGACTCTGTCTTATGTCGGTGGGGATGAGCTCGATTCCAAAACTTATTGATCTTATAATTGATATAAGACAACAACTTGCGAAAAGTCAATGACAAATTTTATTAATTGAGACAAAGTTTTGTAATTTTCAAAATTAATACCTGATATATAGGGTGATGACGTCAATTAATTAAATGCAATTATTTTATAGATCGCAATTCTCAAGTTATGTCAATTACGAAAGTCATCTTAAATATTATGTGCAGCACTCAGCAATGTTTATACCTAAGTATCATTTATCTCATCTGTTTATCACATGCACAGTTCATTGGCTTCGTTTAGACTTCCGCATATGCCAATTGTGCAAGGTTAGGTAATAGAGTGATGCAATTGCACAAACCCCTTTAATATGCATAAATATTTGGCTTCTACTATAAAATTTGCACATTAGAAGATGTGGTGTGTTTGATATTTCACAAGGAATGGAGTCATATTATTCTCGAGTTGAAGAAAATTTCAGAATATTAATATGATAATTTTCATGTAATATCATAAATTTCATAATTAAATTTCATTTTATATCTCCACATAATCTCTTCTTCACTTTACTCACCTTCTTCGCCTTCTTTTCTTCTTCGAATTTTTCTTCTGCGTCATCTACTCTGTTGCTTTTTCATGTTTTCATATTCATTTTCTCGTCATTCTCATCGTCCTTTGTAAAAGAGCTATTTCTATGTAGCGTATTCTTTCTCCCCATCTGTTTTCTCCTTCCGCTAATCTAACTTTAACTCATGATTCATGTTTTTCACCACCTCTTGCTTCTTTTTCTGCTTCTAATTCTAATTTCTTCATCGTCTTTTTCTGATCGTCGTTGTCGTTATTTTCTGTGCAATACATATAGCACCGCAAGCTCATCCGCAAGCCATTTTGAGCTTTGTGGGCAGTCTAAAGCAGCCTATTACTTCTGTTTTTCAAACATATTTGCTTGATATGTATACTTGTTGTACAAGTCATAGAAGAATTAGACTAAAATTTGCACGTGGCCAACATGAGATCCCAAAAAGCAATCGCGACGGACGCTCGCGAGACTTTGAAATTTTGACTGCTTGACTTTCACTTTCAAAATTCAGCGATTGGACTAGGAGCTTCGTTTTAGGTGAACTTGAAATTCCTGCAGTTAGAGGCATGAAATTTGAAGAAAACAATATTCATGAAGCATTGCATGATTTTGGTTTCATTTTATGATTACATTTAGACGTTGCGGACGATAATTCTATTCATTCTATCCTCTTACTCATTTTTGTTTGTAAATCAATCAGTTTCAACCTCATTTCTTCGGGAAATTGTTGATGCATTTTTATATTTTTATGCTTTAGTCAATTATCCATTGTAGTTCTGCTGTACTTTGTCGCATCGTTGCACATTACTTTGTAATATTCTTCGACTTGATTGTTCCAAGAATTTTGGTCAAAATGTTGTTCTTGGAGATTTTCGAATAGAGCTTTTCATTCTCTCGATTCGATAACTTTTATGAGGGATTATGGTATTTGATAGACTATTCAAACTTCCTTCAAATTAAATTATATATATAGACAATAAGCAACGGTCTTACTGTCTTTATACTTTAACTTCTGTGACGCTCCTTTTCTGGTGTGATGTGGTATAATTTTTCATCCTTTTCTTGCTCTCCTTCTCTATCTCTCTCTTTCTTTTTTTTCATTCTTTCTTTCTGTTCACTAAGATGCCTATAACCTATTCCATCTACATGCCTTTGTTTCTCTACAGATAAGCTGGAAGTATTTGAGTATAGCAGACGTGCTCGCGACTTAAAGCTTATTTTCAGATGACACTTTTATTCATGTAGATACGCAAAATCAGACTTCACGGCCTACAGGTTTGCTACATGAGAATGCGAATTGAGTAAGTGCACAACATGTTATGATGATAAACTCAAAAGTCCATGCTTAATCGGTGAATATACATGTACATGTAAGTTGTTGTTTTAATACTATCAGCAATTTTTTTTCCACAATAACAAAATTTCATATGACAACTAATAGAGCTGTCATAGATTTCGTTCATTATCAATTCCTGATGATTTGGGTATTGATCTCTCAACTTAACAGAGCAGCAAAATCGTATGCAATCTTAATAAAAAATTTCAACGTCAAGGTTCATATTTACGTGGAATTGCCCTTCCTCCGGTTATACTCTTATTCCATTTTCTACTTCATTTTCGTCTTTTTCACCTGCCGCCTGTTATTTTTCTTCTGATTTTCATCTTTTACTTCTCTTTTTTCTTCTTATACTTCCGTAGCTGATTGTGCCACATTGGAGAATCAACAGTGATTTACACAAAACGACATCTGAATCAACAACTACCGCTAAGAATATAATTTCCTTCCAATGCATAAGTGTTCATGCTGTAGCTTTTCAATCAACAACAACAACAGTGATCCCAAAACTAAATGCAAATATCTACAGCAGTTGCACTTTTTCCTTTTGAATTAGTTGACTTTGTAATGCTATAATTTACCAAAATGATTCTATCGTGTCTTATTGCAAGCATATAAGTCAAAGCTAAAGCTCTCTTGTAGACTACGGGCAGTGTTGTATGACCGCGGTCACTTTTTGTGACCGCAGCCATGAACGCGATCATTTTCAAAATTCATGACCGTGAACGCAAATCCTTTGCGGTCATTTTAGCGGTCATGTGAAAAGATGATCAACTGAAGTAAACAATATGCGAAAATGAATACACTTTGCTACCGATGGTGGTTATGAATTGCATAAAAATGAATGCATAAAAAGCATTACATTCCTGGTCCATACATGCTCTCTTGTATTTACATAGTACTAGAAAAATAAGACCAGAAAAAGGACACGGGTCGCTGTAGATTCCGTTAGGACTGTCCGAGTTCATTAATTCCTGTTGCATGTGAAAATTCAGATCTTCTGCTACAATTCATCTCGATCATGTTTGGTTGCTTGATCAAAATTATAGAAGTTTCTAGTCGAGCGAAAGTAAACAATAAATTATGCCCTTATTCACTCAAACCATTAAAATCATGTACAGGTGCGGTCTTTCTGTGCACTCTAGATGCGAATATGCAAGAGCGGAAGTGCATTTCCCACTGTAAATATAGCCTATAGCTGCTTGAATAATTACCTAAATTTTACAAGTTTTGTACCTTCTATAGGCTAAAAATGAAAATTTTATTGCATTTAAGCTCGTAATGATGTTACTCTCATTCTCTAGGCCTATTTATTCACTTTACGATTTCACTAAATAAATTGTTTATGGGCAGATTTAGGAAAGTCAAATAAAAATAACCTGTCGAATCTCCAAAACTTTTCGCTTTCGGTTGACTGGTTAATTCATGTGTTTATTTCATAATGACCGAGACCGTGATCGCGTTCAAAAAATCGTGAGCGAATACAACACTGACAACGGGTACTTAACGGTTTCATAAAATATAAACCGGATACCACCAACCCGTGATTTCTCCAGGTAACGGTTAATTTTATACTACAACGGCAAATTCAAATGTCACATCACTGGAAATGGTAGCTCGAATGTGACACAATGGCAATGGTGCTACAAAAACAAATATGTACATTGGAATGCGTACTGGTCATATCTCTTCCAGCTGATTGTACTGTAGTATGGAAAAAAATGACTTGTTGTATCACCAAAAACAGTTTCATGAATAGTGCGGTGGCAAACTGGACATTTGTTATCAACTTTGCCATGTTTTGAAGCATGTTGGGATTCGATTTAGTTTAATTAAAAGAAAAATTGTGTTTCTCGAATCTGATGTTGTATTTTTATGAAATGAAAAAAACAAATTAAAGTAATGGCCGAATTTTCGTGTCTTATCAGGTGCTTTATCCAAAAATTGCTCCAAAAATTCTTATTCTGATAGGATTACTTTGATGATCAACTATCTCCACAAAGAAATCTCCGTTACTGTTGACAGCGGTTGACAGTGTTATTGTGCTTAGTTCGAATAAGTTTGTGTTGATATGATTTCGGACTATACTCTCCTCATATACAGCATAGCGCGCAGAGAAAGCTGTAAAAATTGCAAAAAGCTTTAACTTTCAGATCACAAGTGACAAAGGAAGTGTTCTAGTTCAACTTTGCAAAATAGCAGGTTTTAATTAGCTCATGATGTGGCGCTATCAATTGTTTTCCACTCACAACGCCTCTCAATTTAGTCAATGATGGCTCCAACTATTTGCATTCTATTTCCATATACCACAGGGGAAGAAATTAGCAGTGATCCCTGTTGAACAACTGCTCTATTGTGCGTTGGCTTACAGTAGCGCTTATCCGTAGGTCTACTTGACGATTTTGCGTTTCCTCTCAAGGCTTAGATTCTTGTCTATGACTGGAATCGACTTCTTAATGCAAACTCTATGGACTTTACAGACACAAGCGGCTAACGATTCCAAATGACAGGATAAAATTAGCATACGCCTTATAATTAATTAGCTGTTACATTACACTTAAAAAGAGCTGCTCTCCTTGATTTACATATCTATTGACACTGTATAATGTAAAGATGCAAGAATTGGCCTTGTGAGCTACGGATGCGTTTAGGGACGTATTTCACAAATTTTACACAAGGCTTGAGAATCGTCAGAATGACTTGCTTCCTGGTTGCGATTGGCAAAAGAATTCGAGGTTGGGGCTGAAGGTTGTAGTCATAAAGTAGAAATGCACATAAATGTACATATATTTGACCATCAGAAACGACGAAAAATTGTCATAAGATAATTGTGAAGGATAGGGAGGAAATAGTGACTTCAAATTACTATGTCAATAAACAGATTTGCAATGTAGGCTTCTTCGAATGTCTTGCAAGTGTATTTAAACGTAATACATCATTACAAATAATTAAAGTAACTCTTTTAGACTTTTAGGCATATTGGGCTTAATGCATATGTATACGCAGACTAGGTGATGAAAGTAGAAAATTTTTGCAGTGATTTAATGTTCCTCACGCATGACATATGATTGCAAAGCTATGGAGAATAAAATTTTATGTCAATTTGTCGAACATGAACGTTTATTATTTGTCGAAATGCAACATTTTTCGGCTTCTTATTAGAGAAGACCACGTATTCATTATTATATCCGCAAGGCAGGATTTGTCCACTAATGCCATATTTGAATGCCCATACATAATGTATGTCTCCCCATAGCAATAAAATAAAAAATATATGCAATGCCCCGTGGATGCAATCAGAGGCGCACTGAAAAACATTTTTTTAACAAGTGTGATTTAAATGAACTTTATTTTGAAGACACGTCTAATGCGTGTCGAAGTATATTTGGCGTGTTATACTTTTCATCTTTTAAAATTTCACGTGTCTTCATTTCGTTTGTGTGTCGAGATGAGAGAATTTGCGTGTCAGGACTTGTATCTAAAAAATAAAAAATATTTGAACTCGTGATGCAACACGAAGACCATGGAGTAAGTATATACAATGGGATTGTCAAGGAACGACTCCAATGAATGAATGCATGCAATAAAGATTTATATCCGGAAATTCATTGCAACATGACATCACATTTTTCAAAACTTGTCTATATTTTACTTAAAAATTAAATTAGAATGTTTGAAAGATGAAAAAATTATTCAAACACTTTAAAAATTGCATGATTTAGTACTAACATGCATCTTTAATTTGGTGTAGCATGAAGTTCAAATAACTCATACCTACTGCATTGAAAAATATTTTTCAACAAAGTATAACTTTAACGGGAGCAGCCATAGCAGCTGTTCAATGGGATTCACATCACAAATGTGCCATACTTAATTTACTCTATGACAAAGAACACAAATAGGACTAGGACACAGGAGTAAGTAAGCTATCTTACTTTCTTTTCAAGCGTGATATACATTTGTACTCGTAGTTTATTAAAGTAAGAATTGAAGGTTTGGAGATAAATGGCTTTTGATGCATAGGCATGAATTAAAATGTTTAATTTATTGGATAAATCCGACTAGTAATGTAGTAACGGCTCCTATTGCACCGTTTCAAACCGCGTCTCACTTATGATTATCCATTACGTTCAATCAGCCGATTCTTCTATTTATACATTGCATTTATATCGGGTTGCCTATAATTCTGATATTACAGATATGAACATAAAGTAGGTATTGATTACAGAATGGATGTGACCATGAATGTGAAGGAGTATTGCTCATTTCACTTACTCTATGAGTATAACTACATGCATATTATCTTACTATTTAGTATGTTATCAGAAAAATAGTTGACGCATTTTCGTGTCATTAGAGTATCCGGCTCATGATACACCTCCGTGTCATGAAAAAATCGAGACATACAATCGTGTCACTAGTGTCTTACTCTTGGCACGTCTGTGTGTCATCGGGACACGGTTAAGTGTCATAGGCCGTATGCTCTAGTGAGTCACTAATAGTGGCACGTTTAGTTATGGTTCTTGACAAGGATATTTTTTCAGTGTAGAGTATTATTTGAATTAGCTATTTAACCTATTGTCACTTGTAAAATTTCATTAAAATAAGTTGGTATAATCTACGACTCCTGTAAAATATGTCGTGACACTTTCAGCTGATTTATAGTTAACGCAAAACTGGGAAGGAAGCTGTTTTTCAAAAGACCAAATGTTCCCTGTGATTCATTATCGATTCTTATGCAGTACTCTTAAAGTTTCATACCCAGTTACCCTCAACGACGTAATTTATTAAGCATCGTGTCAATGCGGACGAAGTAACATTTATAACTGATGTTTTACATTTCTGTCACAAGTATAGATTTAATGCCTAACAGCTATTAAGCATTGGAGCTTGCTGCAATTATTTCGCAAGATCGGAGTTTGAACTCTCGTAAAGACCTTCGTCAATATACCGACTGCGGTTATGTTTTGAAACTTTACGCTCTTCTTGGCCGACACTAACGCTGAAACGATCATCGGCAAATGACCGTGAGATAGAGTTAACGTAGATTTTACTGAGGATTAATTCATCATTCAAGGATTTATGCTCGATATGATACGCAATTATACAATGAAACGAACAAATTGCATTGTTGTCAAAATTAGTCAATCCGAAATGCTGACTTTAATATTGAAGCGAAATTTTTAGCGGAATTGTTGATAAAAAGTCGAACATGTGAAAATTGCTTTCCAACTAAATTTTATTAGATCGTGGGAGAGCTATAACATGGAAGTTAACGCCAGATTTTTTACAGAAGTCAAGTGTGATATGGGATTTATGTCGCATCATATTGCTGCATATGTAAATGTTTGCCTTCTGTCCATTCGTCAACAGCTGTGGTTGTTGTTTTCTGCCCACTATCCTGAACTTCGTAGTGCAAGTTGACACATAAATAACGAGAACTGGATCACTGATGTGTTCTTCCATGTTCCTCCATTCATATGAACTGAGTATTGATAGGTTATTACTTGCGATTGAAATCCAGATACTAGGAGAAAAAAGGGTGTATCGCAAACCTCGAAATACTGTTGTCTAGATTCCTTTGAGTCATAAAATGACGATTATGTGAATGGCTTGTATTATGAATAATTATTCTGATTCAGTAGTGACTTCTCGATAATGAATGAAATGCATTATTTTGAGTTCAGATATCATTTATAGGCCTATAGCCTATCATTCTGCGATGGCCATACAATTATGGTTGGAGATTTCAATCAAATGCATGACAAGTACAGTGAATGAAAACTCATGGACATATATACAGTAATTGACTTATCTTCATCCACTTCTTAATTCATTATCAATAAATTTGCTTTAAATATTTTATTCATAATTGTTGGAAAAATTTTTATATAGCTCAGGTCGTAAAGCAAATGCCACTTAAACACACGGCAATTATAACACTTTGTGCGCACGCCAAGAATCGTTCCTCACCCTCATCTGTTTGTTTTTTTATATTGTTAAGAATCAGAGATTTTAAATGTGAAGTATACAGCAAGTTAGCTCTGCCAGTCTATTTCTATGTTTGTTCTTGAAATGTGTAGTGATAGAACAGGATTTATTGTCAAACGCCTTTCAATGTGCATGACGTATCCTCAGTAATACAATAAAGAATATATACAAGGGAAAGTACAATCAGACGAATTTCGTTGACAATTTATGCGCTCAAACAGAATGCAAATTGTGAAAATATATGCAAATACTCAGATTGACGATTGTTGTTCATGAGAGGTGTGATGATCATTAAAATGGCATTTTATTATGAGAGCTTCTCCTATACGTACATTCATGGCGAAATGAAGGAAAGAGAATGACTGTTCTGATGATGGATAAATGTATAGATACACATGCATACTCGCATCAAAGAACATGTCAAAGGAAGACGATTTTCGGAAATCTCTCTGCACCTTCTGCACAATCATATAATTACTGCATAGTTAATCTGTTTCAATGACCTCAATGTGATTTTTAGTCTCTTCAACATTCTCTTGCGAAATTCATTGCATTGTCTACGTCTACTTAAAACCGACGTAGAAAAAATTCAGCAAAATTGTCGGGAACACAATTTCCAGAAATTTCCTGGGGAAATGAATTTCCGATTCCCGGGAAATATCGAAAGCGTATTCCATACCATCCAACCCTAAACTTTACTTTACATTAACTAACCATAAAGACCATTCCATGGGACAGTTGATTTGAAAAGTGGAATTCAGGGTTGGAACCGTCCGCCGATTAATTTAATCATATGTTAAATGTTGATAATAATAATTAATTAAATCATATTATTAGTCGAGAATGAATTGCCTAGTCAATCAATGCAACATTAAGAGCATGTAATGTATCATAATTTGAGTTATGATCATAGAGTAGTTATATTAGGTAGAGTGGTAACTCTGCATTTATTAAATCCCCAATGTGTATATGCTTTCGATTTTATTAAATGAACTCAAGGGAGATGCAGGTGGAATTGTCACCAAATGTCGGATATGCAAATTTATGCAGTTTTGAAGAAATTATCGGAATTGAGTGATCATGAAAGCATAAAGCAGAAGGAATGATGGTATTTCACAGATTCTCATGACAGCCTTGGAGATTTAATGTTTGTTAAATTAGCAATTCGATAGGTTGCTATTACTTTCATGCTCAACCTCAAGAGTATTTTCTTAAGCGTGATCATATCACAGGCAACCTGCAACTGGCATAAAATCACATAGTCAAAGACAATGAATGATTTCATTTAACTTCGAAAGATGTAAATAGTTCCACATCACTATTCAGATTCAAGAAATAAAACATGGATTTAGTGAATCATAAAATCATGCAAAAGAAAATTGAATTGAAAACTTGAAATTTCAACCAAGAAAGTACGAATAATATCGCGACTTTTTCATGAAGACTTCCATTATAATACAATTCATGAAATTCCTTTGATAATCAGCTTGATTTCTGCTTAGTTAAGATGCCTATTAGCAATTATTCATTCCTTTTGATATCCAACTTGTTTCATACTACTTATATAGGAGAGTCATCTCGGTAGTATATAAATTGGCAAATTTTGACTTTTTTCAAAAGTGCTCCAATATTTTTTTTGGACCACGGGAACGTAATCTCCGCAAGAAACTGAATCTTTTCATATGAAAATTTTCACTGTATACAGATACTTTTTTGAGTCGACACTCTACCTATATATCCCTACTCTATGGTTATGATATTAAATCATATCGCATGTTTTGTGATGTGAGTATTGCAAACTGTTCTTTAAACAGTTTGAAATGATTGCCAGTAATTTTGCATGCAGTTCAAACCCTACTATATCTCAAATAAACCTTGCAGAATCATGTATTCTAGCTTGTATGAATTTTGGAAGCATTCCGTGTTCCTCAACTTTAAAATTATTCAATGCATTCAATGCGTTCAATGATTTCATTTCAACCTAGGGCCTACCACCCGAACATTTGACATTGGATCGTGGATAACTGTTTGATAAGTTAAAGGCACGCGATAATTTTTGATTGACGTTGTACAGGGACATTCACTAAAATGAAAAATTGATGACAAGTTTGGCGAGCTCAATATTCCAGACTCTAATACGTCAGCTCGTGGTCATCAATGTGAACTCAAAAGATTTAAAGTTAAAATGTAGTGGAGAGAGTTCTCAATTCACGCCGCAAATCACTAGAATTCCCTCACAAGTGAAGAAATAAATATCACTTCAGTGAATCACTTTAAATCAAGTCTGCACGTAGCCGACAAAATATTTCGTAACATCAGCACTCAGTCAGTAATCAACTTGTTCATCTCAGAACTTTTATAGATAGAAAAATTGTTATTATATTGGAAATTAGAATTTATTGACTGCTTAAAGCTTTCATGAGGAGGCGCGCACAGGCCTATATTATTATTGCATCAAAGCCTGTTTTGGGTCATTATTTTGATCATGAGTTTTCAATTTACTTGTGTTTAATTGACTTTGAAAATACAGTTAACATTATAAAAATTTATAAAGAATCCTACAACTCATTAGATTAGTAAATAAGTCATTACGCGTATTACTGCTCATCGCAAAAAGCATGCTATCAAAGTGTGAATAATTGCATTGCATGATATTGTATTGTAGTAAGGTAACTCTCACTTATCCGGAGTACCGGATAGCCTATACCGCTCATTCATTTCACACGTTGTGTGGAAATTGAATAATATCTAATGGCATAAGTTGATCAAATAATGTCTGACGATCAAAGCCTCAACCAACCGGTATAGAGGCGCCAGCCACCGTCCCATCCACGACCGGCCGGTTTTGAATACGGCGGCCGCCCACCGGCCGGTTTTGTTGACCCTGGTGGAATTAGTGTTCCTCTCTATGAGATTGGTGATCGATTTCGCTGTGAATATGTAAATTAAAAAAATTTGTATAGAAATAAATAAAAAGAAAGACAATGCCAATAAATAAGATGTTATTGTGACTATATGTCGACTGTCTCTTTTACAAGTCTGATGGTAAATATATAATGAAGCAATTATACAGTTGCATACCGTATATAATGAAATTCGCATAGTATATATGGTATATATACAAAGCCAATAAAAAAGATACTATTTCTGATGATATTTCGATTGACTTTTTATCAAATCAGAGGGAAAAGAAATTACAATTCTATGAATACATCAGATGGAAAAATTGAAAAAAATATGACAGACAAACTATGCACACTTATTGGTTCAGCATAATGTTCATATTAGGTGAAATCTTATTGATGTACATCTTTTCTGATGTCATTCGTTCATAGCTGTTGAAGTTTATCATAGTTGTTAAAGGTACTTTGTAGGATCGATATCTTGATGTTAGTAGTAGTAGGTTTTACAATTTGATGTTTTTGCACAAAATGTCTGTGAACATTATTGTTATCTTAATTCAAATGCTGATGTGTTCTTGTTCGAAGAGTGCACTGTGATTCGCCCCCATAATAATTGCATTCATCGCATTCAAATGTGTCATATCATCGCATTCGACATCATGGCAATTTTCATGACATATCACATTCAAGATAGCATGACTCAAGCTTGACAAATTGCATAAATGGTTCAATGGTCCGTCTAATTCTGATGGCATTCAAAGTTTGTCAACTAAAAATTGTGCACTTTATGACTTCCTCTCTGAAGAAGAATGAGTGAACTTATTGCAGCATCAAGAACCAAACATGGCCTTCGGTATTGCTCAATGACTGAAGAGAATTCTGCGCCATTTAATCAACACACAAGACAGTAAATCGTAAAATATTGCTGTTGCAGGTTATGATGCATTACATACCACCAAGCAAATTCCGCACTGGGTATCAACACCAATGGACAGCAGCAGATTACAGTTTGCGCTCAATTAAGATAGAATCCGTCGATGGACTCTATTAGCCTATAAGAAAAAAAACAAGCCTCCAATCCAAGCTTCCATTTCGCAAAATTTTGAAGCAATTTTTTATGTGATTTATACCAATTGACCTTTTCCGTTGAACTGCAGCTCTTCAAACTATGTTTATGTGTATGTATATGTGATGTTTAGTCATCTAGGAATTCATGAAAATTTCCGTGTGATATTTTTTCATATAATACACTGAAATCATTGGAAGACCAGAGATGTCTGCACTAAACTATGCGCTACAAATTTGATAGAAAAAGAAGACGAATCTTGATGGTATGAAACAGCAGTTCAATCATTGGAGAACAGAATGATTGCAAACTATCTTTTTTAGATACCGCTGTTTATATAACTTTTCAGCTGCAGTTATTATATTCATTCATATCTATCATTGATATCTTTGTTCAACAATTTTGTACTGTGTATTTTGTAGGAATATTTGTATTTTAGATATAATTCAAATTTTATATCCTTTAGCATGCACTTCACTTAATGCTAGCTTGATAATGATCACAGTTGAGTCCAAAACGTCGTGAAAAGGAATAAAGTATTTCACAATCAAATGGCATTCATTTTTAATTTTGAAATTATTATCTCAGAAAGAAAAACAACAGTATGAAAAAAACAGTATGAATAAATGCATTAAATTGAACAATGATATAATATTCAATCAAACATGTAAAGAAAATGAACTGAAACCAAAATTTACAAACATCAAGTTAACAAAAATATCAAAGAACCATCAAAAAATATCTGATTAGTTCCAATCAAGTATTTTAGATTTAGAAATCGAGCAAAACAAGCAAAAGTTATCCTCAATGCAAAAGGAATTGGCCAAAAATCTTGTCAACATATGTATACGTATAATATATTCGTAAGCAGATCGTGGAATTAGGTGGCATATAAACGTTGGTTACTATCATGCTTGACACGATTGTGACCACTCAATCTCTTCATCTGTTGGGGAAACATCAATTGCATACCAACTACAACAATTGACTTCAGAACAAATGTGGTGATGCCTTGTACTCTATTTGTAGGGTATGCAGCAAGGGAGCATCAAGGTATATCAAGGTATATCAAGGACACCAACAAGTAGTGTGCGTCTCTTGAAGTGGGATCATTGTGGGATACAGTTACTTAGCAATATGACTGATAACGTCGATTTTGGCTTTTGAAATGCCTTCTACGTTGAGTTGCAGAGTTGCAAAAACGTCAGCCCGAGTCCCATGACGACCTGTTAAGTTCAGACGCGGGGTGTGCTGAGAAGTTTGTGTGAGTAGCTTGTGAAGTAATTAGTTTGTTTAGTAGTTACCAAGGGACGCGACGAGGACGCTGACTTCTTTTCCTCCAGACAATATCGATGTAACTTCATTATTATGAAATCATTCAAAAAAACTTAGGCCACGTTGGTCGGTTGCGGGAGATGTTGTGGACTGGCGTCCAATTCATATAGGCTGTTTCTTTGTCTACATTGTTATATTCCGCTTGTTTTCTTGTTCCATTTTCAGGGACTTCGCTACAAATATTTTTATGACTCGTTAAAAAATTCTGAGAAATCAAATAAGAGAATGAAAAACGAAACTGATGCATTGTCTTGTTAATTTAGTTGTTAGCTTTCTGCAAATTTATCATCAGTAGTCATATTTCAGTAATAAAAGGAATGCTCAAGTGAGCTCATTATGTCGACAAGTAAATTGCCTTTTGCTATTTCAATTTTTCATTATATGCTGGTATAAAAGAGCCATTTGCAGTTAAATTTTATTTGATTTGCTGTCCCGTCCTGCATAAGACAACTTAACTGACACGCATGGAAAGTTTGCACAATGTTGTCGATTCTGTGTTTTCTCTGTGCCGTTCCGCACAGTCAATAATGATCTTTGTATAGAGACAGAAAATTAAAGTACTTTTAGTCTCGTCGCTTATGAATTCTCCTTTGCATTCCGTCCACCGAAATCGATTTTATATCATCCTACTTCACTAGTTCCTCTATTACATTCTTACGTCAGTTTCTAAATGTCTTTTGGTGTGAAAGGTTAAATTCTAATAAAACAATATGACTTGTGAATGCAAATACCTATATGACTTGTGAATGCAAATGCCTATATGACTTCATCATTTCTTCCTCCGTTGAATGGAGGTCATACTAAAAACGAGTGACATACGTACATCATATACTCATTCATTTTCGCTGCATGCAGCTAAGCATTGTAGACGGAAACAAGTGCTGCCTTCTCTTCTTTATCTCAACTTCAGAATTCCATTTTGTGCTGCACATGCATGGAAATTTAATCGTTCATAGCGCCTATAGGATCCCGGTTTATAGTTATTGTGGCTATAACTACCGGCCGTGCAGCACTGCCCGCACACTTACAAATACATAGGCCTACCTTTGAGCCGCACAAAATTCGAATGATAAGATTTACGAGAAATTCAGTACTCTTTAGCTGGCATCTCACTTAACATTATATTTGCCAAAACTCATTTGTCATGGTTACTGAAAACATGCTTTGGGCCGCTTATTTTCGTCTCATCAAAAAATCTTTTTTTTTGAACTTTCATGTCATAATTGACGATTCGTTGAGATTGAGGCGTTTACAAGCATGGCAGGTTTCCTTTTTTGTGGTTGGTCAATGATTGTCTGAGCCGAGGTGCATGTACAAAATTGTACATAGGTCTCCGCAGGTTCCTTTCACAAGTGGTTTCTAATGCATCGCATTGTTTGACATTCATTCTTCTCAATTTTCTAACACTAGTTTCATTGATTTTCTTCAACACTAAGTCTTGTGTAAGAATCCTTAAATCTATGCTATTTGAAGAAAACTGAAGCAATCTTATAAAGCAGCTGCTGGTTGTAATTATGTCTGATCATTATCTTGCAGAATACATAAGTTAGTTAAGGTACAAATATCGTCTGATGCATTTATGAATCGTTTAACAAAAGTAAGAAAAGTGCCTATAACCTCTTAGGAGGCACTCTGTCAAGTTATCAGTAAACAATGTAGGCCTATCCCTACAGTATAGGCTACTTTTGGTTCAATATCTTTGCACAGTTTACAATGTCATTTGCTTTTGTTTTGATAAGTAGGCTATTTATGCTATTATTGACTTAAGTTTGACCAAGTTTACAGGTAACACGAACAGGGAGCTCATATTCACTGACCAGTTTATTATTTTCCTTCAGTAGATATGAACTCCCTGTTCGTGTTACCTGTAAACCTGGTCAAACTTTAGTTAATAGCAGCCTAAATGCTTATAAAAACAAGTATTTGAAAACTGTTCAAGAACAATACATTGTTTATAACTTTGACTGTTAAATTTGTCAAAAGAATTGCCGATACATTGGTCAAACTTGACTGTCGACCTTTGAATTATTGCGGTATGGTGAACAATAGACGCAGTTTGAACTGTCAAGATTGTAAAATTGCACTATCTGAACACAGTTTGATTGTCCATGCTGATAGAAGTATGAACATCGATAATTTCCAGCTTTCTAATAAACAAACAAGGGAATTCGATGCAAACTAAAATGGCCGAAGCACGATTAATCGTTGAACTAGTCACTAATCGACGGCAAACATGAGCTAATCCAACGAGTCGTCACTGCCCAATGATTTTTATATTCGTAACCCAACTTTGTGTGTATTTACTGTATTTTGAGACTGTCCACCGTGACGAAACGAGTCAGGGACCTTCTTTTTGAAAAAAATTAAAAATCGTCTTTAAACTGAGAGGGAGAGATGCTTTCTTACATCGCGGAAAATTCAGCTTCCAGAAAGTTCAAAGTGTTCCTGCAAAGTTGTGTCACTCTACATAGCGTTCGCTATGGATTTTCAGTGGAGCTTGGTTACATTGTCACAATAATCTACATCTTCATTCAATGTTTGAGAAAGATATGTCTGTACTCGAAGGTAGATCAGTGACATTTTCAAATGTTCAAAGGAATAATAGCCTTAGTTTTCGTTGCTTGCTGAAAAATTAGTGGTGTTTATTTCATGCTCGAAATTTAGATGCCTCTTTTAGGTGATCTGAAAAAGTTGAGCATGAAGTCAGAATGATTTTGAATGAAGCTGTAGACATTATTTTGATCCCACTTTGAATTCTTTTTACGCAGATATCAAAATTATTCTCGAGTTAATTGGTGTCCGCTCTGCTATTTAAGCTGTCGGCCGGATATTGCCACGGTGTAGCTACGTTATGCAAACGGAAACGACATCGCAAGCTTCAATAAATTCACCAATATGCCATTCAATAGGCCTGCTCTATTTCATTAGCGATGCATTTATAACTAGGAAATTTGCACATTAATTATCTATCTAAAGAAGCAGTAAAGTTGCAACAACTCAAAACTACAATTATCGTTTTCATGCAAATTTGTAATTGTTCAAAATATTTTACACCTATACGTTGAGCGGCAATGAGGTAGCTGCCTCATGTCGGGTTACCACTATTTCGCAGTCAAATGAAGATTGTCATTTGTCACCAAAATAATGGAGTGAGAAATCTTTCGGAATTAGTTGCAGTTGCAGATATATTCCGACCTCCTTTATTCCTTCATTTATCAAGGCAAATAAAAAAACTTCCATACAGTTTCACATACATTATTTATATTTTTACAAAACAATTTTCAAATGTCATAAAAGCGATTTCCAAATGAAGGAAACGGGAGCAAGTTCTTCAAAATGCTGCACCATCTGTCTATTCACAGCTAAGTTCAATTCACTCTTTCAAGTATCGTCTTCTGTTCTGCCAGTAACCCTCATACGAGGGGCGATCGACATTGACATCAATTCCTGGAACAGCAGTTTGCACGCGTATGGCATTTGTACTTGAGAAATCTGAAAAGGAAAAATTGGAGTACAAGACTGAAATCTAGCACATATGTTTCATATCGTTACAATTAAAAGTTAAAGTACCGTAAAACATTTTGATGCAAGACCTTTGCCTCACCAATGCATTGAAGTATGTATCGAAAAGACCGGTGTGTAAGTTAATGACTGACATACGAGAATCATAGTTATACAAAAAATATGTGTATAGACATTCTTTTAAAAAACGAGTACACTGCGCAGAATAGTCCAAGTGAGTACAAATCAAAAAAGGGTAAGGCTAAATTTTGATCGGTCATTTGAAAGGAATACCCAGAGAGGATTATGAAAAGGTTATGAGTTCACACCATCCACCCAATGCAAGCAATTCTTTATCAAATAAAGTGGCTCATCCCATTTCGTACTCACTTTTTTTATGGTGCTTCATGTTATTCCATGTCAAATTATACAGTCTGTCAGTGTGTCAGATTATACATAAATCCCCTAATTATCCGGACATGTAGAGCTATAGTTCTACATTATATATCTAAAATACCAGTCACAGTGTTCGTACTGGCCGATTTCCCATTTTTCGCGCCCCGCCCTGCGATTCGCGCCCCCAACTAATTGGTCTAAGATACATGCATGCACGAGCGTAAGGTCAATACATACATTTTTCAAACATATATGGAATTCATATAGGCATATTTACGGGTCAATTTCATAGGTCTATGACGATTTACAGCATTTATTAGATACCTTTGATGGAGTAGATGAAAACTTAATTGATTAATGGATGGCCCTGCATGGAGCAGACAACCATATGATATTAATGAGATCATATACGAACATATAAGTACGTTATAATGTACTCATTCTAATTCGCTACTATAACATTTCCGCAACGTTGAATCAAATGAGCCTAAGGACCCCGAAAATGCCTTTTCCAGTTCCAATTGGCTAGGATTTGGTTGTGGGGCCTTAGAAAAATGCCCGAAATCACTACAACCAAATCTGGGCCAAATGGAACCGAACCAAAGACTAAAATCGGGGTGTTTGGGCCTGTCATACCTGACATTTTCTCGGTGTAGTCAACGTCTTCGTTAAAATAACGTCGCTACACTTTCCATCTGGTACTGAAATGTAACATAATAAGTTTCATTAATGCACCGTAGGAGTTTATGCCCTATTTTCCATGTGATTTAAATGAAGAAAAGATCAGAAATGAAAGTACACATGTAAGTAGTTTCATTCAATCAGGTACATGATGATCGAGCTGTGTTGAATTAAAATGCTGTCTAAAAGCGCTAGACACTGATAAAGCAAATATCACCTCAATTTCTTGGGAGAAATAACTTTCAGTTCTTCATGTGCTTTTCGCTTCAAAGTACTAGTCATGAGCTTCTCAGCTACTGCTCGTTTCTTTTCTTCCATCTTCTCCTTCTCATCAAGCAGAGCTTTAAGGTGGTCCTCCTCTTCCTTTAATGACCGTAATGCCTCCTCCTATATTTTCACGAGGCTTTCTTTCCGTTTCATGATATCGCTGATTCGCTTTTCGTTGTTTTTGAGACCAGACTCTAACTCATTCAGCTTTGAATCATTTTTCTTCTGATTTTCGAAAGTTTTTAATATATCCTTCTCTGCTGCCTTCTTCTTCCTTGCTGCCTCTTCCTCCATATCGCTCTTCAAACGCAGCTCATATGCTTGTTTGGCTTTGGCAACTTTCTCCAAAAGTGCCTGTGTCACTTCGAAGTTTCGCGATGAGATATTATTCGATGCCATGGCGCTCTTAATAACGACGATCGCATTCATTGTAGTCGCGGACAGGTTACTCCGTTTCTTTGTCACTAGATCAGGCAGCAAACTGAACACCCTCTCCACTTCTGCGTTTCCGTGGGATAATGTCATCGTGACTCGAGCCAGACGACTCAGAGTTGGTATCTTTGAGGACATTTTCTGCCAGTATTCTCCAATGTCCATTGGCTTCTCTGTTGTACCTTGAAGGAGTCGAGCTTCAACTTCAAGAGTAGAAATCTCGTTTTGAGGAACAATTTGGGGAAAGCACTTCGCAAGAGTCTTCGCCCAGTTCTCCGGTTCAGCATCGTTCGAATGATGTGGGGAAAGAAATTGGCACGATTGAAGCACATCATTTTCAAACGGTAAGTACTTGAGGAGCTTTTCAGTTCCCCTCCTGAAGAATCGCTTCACCCTTTCAAAAATGTAATACGCAGTGATGATAAATAGTCCCTTAATAAAATGTAGAATACGCAGTGATGATTACGGCATGTCGTAGTAGGTTTACACACTATTCCTATTTGTTAGTGTTATGTCAGGAAGGCATTTTCTGGAATAAGAAGGAAAATATTCAATTCTATTACTGTCATCAATCTGATACATAGTCGTAGACACATCTAACAGTTCCCAGTGATATATTATAGTCAAATATTTTTTGGGGAGCGAAAATATATGGGACAATATTGGGGCGCGAAAATATTTTCGGAATTTTCGCGCCCGCCTTCATTTTTCGCGCATTCGCGCCCATTATTACGGAATTCGCGCCCGGGCGCGAATTCGCGCCCCAGTACGAACACTGCAGTCAACCCTTTATCATGAATTTTCATTTACCAAATTGCACACTGACTGTCATAAAGATTTACTTCGACTGAATTTCGTGGGAAAATCGCATCCTTCCTCAGGAACTAAAGAAACATCAGAATGGATCTTTTCCGATCCATTTCCGATAAGTTAAAATACATGAAACTGGCTGACGTTGTTAAGTTTAGATTATCTTGCGGCAAATGTCAAAGAAGACACCCATCAAACACTCTAAATTTGGATTTATCACTGTTTCTGTCGAGAAATTGAATATCCAGATATGATAAACGAAAATCCAAATGTGAGCTATACACATGTAACATGCATTATACTTGATCCTAAACAAACATAAAAAGAAACTACATTGAAATCATCTGAACATCAACACAAAAAATGAAATGATTCTAAAAATACCACCTATTACTGATTCAAATGCAATTATAATCCATGTATCTGATAACTTGTGGAAAAAATCGTCTGCGTGAGCGAAACGTATATCAGTAAAAAGTCTAATTTCGTTTGTTCCCGCTGACCCTGTCTCGAAGATCCCGCCGTTCATGTCCGGCCGACGCCATGTTCCTGTCAAAATTGTTTATCAGGAATGTTCATAATGACGTTCATGCAGCAAATTTTGACACATTTGGAAACATAAACAAAACGTCTATATATAGTCAAATCCGGAAATCTGAGTGAAATTAAGAAATTAATAATCATGCCGATTAATTTAATTATTTCATTACTTTGGAATCCTTGCCACAGCAGTCAAAATCTACATACACATGATCTACGTCAGCAAGATTTTCAAATCCGGTGGTGTTTCACTCTTCAAAGTAGTGAGTGATACGATGTTTGGAATATTATCGAGATCTCCGATTCCTATGTAACAGGACGCAGAATAAAAAGACGATGTTGTATCAAGAATGATTTCATTAATACGTTTAAATAATTGGAATTATCATTCATGCTGTCACAATCAGTAGATAGAATGTTTAAGCACCTGTGCTATCTATTATTGAACTAATACAAACAACGACAATATTCCCAGCTACGAACATTGAAAATTATATTCTTCGGATTTTTTAACTCAGTTTTCTGCTGCTATGACTTCCTGTACAAAGCGGAAAAATAAAGATTAAGTTGCAAGAATAAGCATCAATTTCTTATCAATGTAACTTTACCACAAGCTCAACGATGAAACTGCAAAATGATCGATTGTCCTGATGAAATTAATGGTTGAAGAGGCGTTAAAAGTCAGTGAGAATCCCGTACAGAAAAAATTGGTATGAATCATACTATGAAACATTCGTATGAAACATAGTATGAAACAGACGTATGTAACATAGTATGAAACATACTATGGACATGTAACGCTCTGTCGGGCCATACCCTGGCATACGTATGATTCATACTATGACTTGACATAGTATGAAACTTAGTATGAAGCATACCCTAAATCATACTCAGCAAAATCATACTATGAAACATACCATGAAAAATCATATACGTATTCATACCAGAAACACTGTGAAAGCGTAGTATGAATCATAGTATGGAACAGATGTATGAAGCATACTATGAAACATACTATGAACATGTAACGCTCTGTCGGGCCATACCCTAACATACGTACGATTCATACTATGACTTTACATAGTATGAATCATATTATGAAAATAGTATGCATACTCATATGGCACACGCTGTGAAAACATGGTGTGAAACATAGTATGGAACAGACATACGAAACATGGTGAGACGTACTAAGAGCAAGTAACGCGTTGTCGTGCCTTACGCATGAATCATACAAAGAAATATGCTATGAAAATAGGTACGTATACTCATCCTAAACACACGTGAGTTTTCAGAGTATGTTCCTGACGTAAAAATGCAACATATATGCATACAGCAGTATATCGTACGAAGGAATATCATACATAAGTACATATGTTTTGATGTTGTACATATATTCTATAACAGCATGAATTCATTATTATATGCACCACTTATCATATGAATAATAACATGCATTCTGTATTCAATATGTCGTATTTTAATCTGAAAGGGAACAAAGTCAAAAGCACCTTGTCTCTCCGGTAACATGTCAAATGTAGCAAGTCAACTGATTTAGATAGAGAACATATCATGAGAGAGCATCATTTTAAGATCAAAATAATTACAATTTCTCATACGTTAAAATCACATATATGGCATTCATTTGTTATAACACACGAACGACGTACCCATTTGATCAAAGATAAACATTTTTGAATGATTTTTTAAAATCAAAGTTCGAGTGAAGAGGACGGTACCATAAACCCTTAAGCAGAAGATAAAAAAAGAAAGTGAAGCAACTCGTTAGCATTCAGTAGTATAAACAATCTTAAAAGAATCCGTTACCGTTACCTGTAATGCAAGCAGCTAATAATAATGCTCCCACGTCATGACAGTGTGAAGTTTATTGTTTTGACGCTCATACAAGTTCATTTATGCTTTCAATGGAAATAAACTAATGCTTATTATTAGAGAAGTGAAAGGAACTAGGAGCCTTCTGACTTAGACTGGACAACCCTGATGGGCATGATGGAAAACTTCAGATACCATGACACACTAATAAAAGAATTATACACGTTTATGATAAGGTGGCAATTTCTCAAGCAATAATAGGAAAGATAAATAATCAAAATAAATATCAACAATATTTTTCGAAACTAATTGAATTAGCTTTTATTACTTTCATGAATCATGTTTGATAGAATTTCTTATCTTAAATGTGTTGGTGTTCAAAATAGTGCTTAATCAATGGCAACTCAAGGAAATTATATTAGTAACACTTTCATATTTAACTTTTAGATTACTCAAAAATGGACTTTCAAACTTTTACTGACATTGTAGAGATCCACAATACACATGAGACTTTTCAAAAGTAAACTCGTTGAATAACTAATTCTTTGAGCAAAAGAAAGCTACAAGTCACGTTATTGTTTCGTTTAAACAAGAATAATACCTGCTCTTATATGCATGGTAATCGTTAATCAAATACTTATGATATCATCATGTTATGTAAAAAATGCATGTAGGTCATGCAATTATGAGATGAGAAGGATCCAACTCGATGAATTCTTGGTTAGACTAAATATACATAAATGAATCATTTATGCATTAAAAATAAAACAAAATCGATGTGTTGGGCATCATCAGTAGGTTTTCACTATCATTTTCAAAACACGTTGAAATATTGTGGAGATACTGTGGAAGCTCCATAAATATCATTATTGCATTAATAATCATAGGAAAACAATGAGTAATATTTCAGAATTGCATGCATTAAGTACCATACGTGTTTGATAAAATCGTCTCAGATGAAATTTTCAGCTTGTAGCAAAGACGTTTTGCATAAAGTATCTGAAAAGCATGAACAATATATACATATATATGAAAGAATTTCATTATCACAAGAATCAGAACTGTTGACGAATTCGTTATCTGCAAATAATGTCATTATATGCTAGCAAGATAGTTATTTAATACTAGACAAAGATAATTAAATGAAAAATAATACGTACTACGTAAATAGTACGTCATTCATCAGGAAGTTGAACAGCAACATTATGAACATTATGAAACATATTCAACGAAAGTTATATTTGATATCACTCATTAATTCTGTATCGATGATGCATGGGTACAAAATTCGGGTTACGCATCAAACATCAAAGTAGAAAAAATTGTCGCTACCCAACATAGATTACTCCTGCAAAATAACATGTAGTATGTGTGTATACGGTATGAATTTAAATAATCAATTATGACTATGTTTCACAGTATGTTAATACATACGTATGCGAAATTCATATTTATGCATACTATGTTTCATACTATGATAATGCATACATATGCGTAATACATTTTTATTCATAGTATGTTTTATAGAATGTCAAGACATACGTATGCGCTATTCATATTTATGCATACTATGTTTCATAGTATGTTAATACATACGTATACGCTATTCATATTTATGCATACTATGTTTCATAGTATGTTTATACACACGTATGCATTATTCATACTTGCACATACTATGTTTCATAGTATGTTATTACATACGTATGCGTTGTCATACTATTTTTCATACCTTTTCATACTATGATTCATACGGACTTATTTCTGTACGGGTAAGGTGAGAGGAATTACATGAAACTGGAGCTTCACGGTGAGGATAATAACTTCAGTTGTTCGAACCAAAACTCCACACGAATGACTATAATCATATCTTTCAGTCGACTGTCATTAAGACGATAGCAATGGGCTGAAGGTCAAGTCATGACTAAGAAGTACAAGTAATGAAATGGAAGGAACTGAAAAACTTCTTACGTGACATTCACGCCACATCAAATCAGGAAATATTGGCATCATTTAGAACAGTCAGGTTTCTCTGAGATTTATAGAAAGCAAGAGAAATCGAAGATGAAAAAAGCGGTTGGGAAAAGCCATTTAAAGAGAAGAGGAGCACACGCCTAGTTAGAGCAATTCCGAAAAGTATTCCTCCAGGGCGGGAGATGAGGTCATATTGGATTTAACATGAGCGACTAATTGAAACTGGTGAAGAGAAGTCGTAGTCGGATACCGATGGATTAAATTATCAAGAATTCAGAAGCTGAGATGGAAGCGACGGCTTGGATTCACTCATGAAATCAAATGAATCTAATCGTTTACGGTATGCACATTCTCTCATGGCTGAATTAAGGCTGAGCTCCTCAATACCATGTCCTTCTGACCCCCATTACGAGCAGAAATAATCTTCGAAGTTTGAAAATTATTGGAGTCATCAAACACTGCCTGAGAAACAAAACCATTCTCCATTTTTGTTCGCAGTCACACACAGCTTGAGAAAGAAACCTTTCGACGATATTTTCGCAGTGAGGTTCGAGACACAAGTTAGATAATATTAAGTAAAATTTATACCGTCTGATACAAAAGTCAGAAGGGTGACTTTACAAGTCTAATGATGCATTCATTAGCACGAGCAAAGCATAGGAAAGTCAAAAAATGGAACTATTCTTCGATCTCACTCGTAATACTATTATTCGTTTTTCGATAGTGTGATTCAGAATGGCAATTCATGAATCGGTGAACAATAATGAAGTTTAATAGACAGTTTAGACAAGTAAGTGGCAAATGAAAAATCTATTCAATTGCAAAAATGAAATGTGACACTGAAGTCCTATGGTCGAAGAACATCGTGCGCTGGACTCCCAACTGAAAATTCTCCAAGTATATTCATTTGACGGCACAAAAATAATCTCTGTAAAAATAATATCTGTGAGATTTATTATAATTCCACGTTCTAGTAATAGTACACCAAAATACAGGAAATCTCAGCAAGCGAATTTTTGTTTAATTGTGAGCTTCCGAGCGCTTCGCTCTTTACGCCGCAATCTAATAAAATTTTGCTTACTGTTATTTCTTTTATATTGTAGTAAAACATACATCAAACATACATCCGTAGCGAAATGCATAAAAGTAGATCTCCTTTCACTTACTAGATTAGAGCAAGCCGCAACAGGAGAATGTATGCAAGGTGGTACCATAGGCCTGTCCTCCACGAAAACTCATTCGCTTGCAGTTAGGTGTTTTAACTCCCTATCACTAAAAACTTGATCCGCAAGTGGCTACACACTCTGGTTATCCTCACATCCATTGACAGTTGAGCCACGATTATCAAATAGATAGCTAATTCCGGTTATTAATAATGCCTTCATTTCAAATAAGTTAAATCTCATCAATTTCATCAAAGATTCTTGGATGCTGCAGAATTTGTACATCCCTAGAGTTAATGTCTTAAAAAATAGACAAGGATTTTACTTTCATTTAAGTTGCTGCAATAAAAGTTACTGTCAGTTTTCAATAATCAAGTACTATTTCCATTTGAAGAGTATTTATCTAAAACAGTAGGAGAAACACAAATGCAGCCATTCTCTTCTTTGCGGCCTTGAAATCTTCCGTAGTCCTGCCAGTATGCATCTCTAGTGTAAATTATCGGGAATGTAAACTTTCCAATTATTAGTATTTCATGGCAACGGCTGCAATTATGTTGCCAAAAGTTAAAACCGTCTAGCGCGGCATGTTGAAGAAAAAATGCAATCTCTATTTCAAAATATAACAAAATATGCCCTCCAACATGCATCTTCAGAGAGATGGAAAGCAGGATGAATAGAAGCAAATGCCTGTACCGATTTATCTCTTCACAAGATTCGTTGGCAAAATTTCTTTCTGACTAATTATTGCCATTAAAACTACGCCATTTCTTTACATCCCATTGATTACAACTATTCACTAGGAGTTGGAATAGATACGAAACGGCAATTAACGCCTATCATTTCTTCTAACGAAGCATTTACAACTCACAATAAACAGTAACTAGGTTTCAAAGCCGTCTTCGACTGAACGAATTGGATGAATCCTGCGATCACCGCCGGCTAATCCTCCAAATGCAAATTCAAGATTAATATCGTACGAAGCCCTAAAGAGAAGAGTTGGAAAATAATTGTTTCGAACATCTGCTTCAGATTGCACATTAAATCACGCACAGCGACAAATCGGAAAATAGCGATTTGGAAAATCAACAACAATATTTCGAAATTAACGAAACTTCCCTTTCTAGCAGCCTGAAACCAGATATGTTCAAATTGATTGTCGCTAGGTAATGTGTATCTGGGAAAATTCTAACCATGCGCCTTGGCAATAATCATCATCAACTCAAATATGGACATAACGTTCTCGGAAATTTATAGTAATGATTTGCATTAAATTATGCTTGTCAACCGTTAAACAGGCATACAAATACAAATAGTTTAATTAAATGTAGCACTGACGAGCATTCAAGTCTATCGAAAAGAACTTGAACGCCGATGATGTCGTGCAAATTATCGAATTTGTGAAAGCTGTGAGTCTGATTAATTTAGTAACCTAAAGCTGTACAAACCCGAATCAAACTGCGGGGTCTGTCGAGATACAAGGTGAAAGGTTCGGCCTCAAAAAAGAAATAGTAGTTGGGCTCGCTCTATCAATCAGAGCCAAGAAGATGCAAGACTTTCTCACGTACATCACAAGCACATGGGCCTGAAACCCCGGCCGGCTTCGCGAGACGCAGCAGGCCGAGTACGTCTGTAGAGCTCCAAGCGCATTGTGAAATTGAAGTTTGTGTAGACCTACACCAGTGGTAAAAGTGCGGTTGCAGAGTACGATGACTTGTGCCCGTCAGTGAAAATGATAAGTGAAAGCTAATCATTCGGAAGGGACTGGCGCCAACATCTAGTTTTAGCACTTCTAAGAGCTTGACAAAACGGAACTATCGAGCACTATAGAAGAACGACACTGTCGTTACCTCTGTTTTCACCGACATCTAAAAAAGGAAAATATGTTACTGATATCAAATTGTCAGATTTCTGCTGACTTCGTTGTTACTTAGGCCAATTGAAATCGAAAAGTTAATTATCATGCGACATAAATGCTCTCCGGGCCATCGGTTCATTATAAAGCTCAGGTCGATCTTAGAGATTAACTGACTATCATTTTTTGTGTTTTATGACTGCAGGCGCAGCTGTGATGACTTCCAGATGAATCAATCACGCGTTCGTTCAAGCAGACGTAGAGTTTGTGATTTCTCGAGACAGCTGTAACATGTAGTGAGCTCACAATAACGGTACAACCGAATGACAGCCAAAAAGATGTCGTTCATTCTCGTTTCCTTTATTTCGCGTACGTGTTGCATCGAGGCAAGTTCAGTTGAGACAAAGACAAAGCTATTGCACTGTAATGACAAAAGGCCAATTCATAAGCGGACTTTTCGATAGACGAGACAAAGAACTATTTGACAGCTCACATATTAACTGCCAACGCCGCATAATGCTTCATTGAATGAGTACATGCGCAAAATATGTTTAACCGTGACTCTAAGCAATTGATCAGCAGAGAAATTATGATGAGCGCTAGATTTTCGCAGAAAATTAAATGTTGCGGAGAAGTTCCGTGGTCAAAAATTTCAACAACTAACATATAGGCATACACCGTCGCTCTATTGATCTTCGAGTTTGGAGGGGTGAGTACCACAATTTGCAGATCATAATTTCATGGCAAAATGTGATAATGCTGAGAAATGAAGCATTTATCAGAGGATTATTGCAACAATCTCGATCAATTTACAACTAAAGATATAGTCGTCATGTTTAAGGTGATTAATGACTGAAATGATTGAACACTAAAATAACGCATCATTTCAGTGTTCATTGAATCGCATAACCGTCAGTTAGACACAGTGCGAAATTTAAAGAAACTCGACTTAGTATAGTGATGTTGGTTGAGAATTTATTATCAGAGATCACCGACAATGCAGCAGCATATTTCTGATTATAGAGCACATGTACAAAAATGTAGTAAAGCGATTCATGCAATCTCGACTTCGATCAATTTGATCAAGACAGTTATCCCTAAGTCTCTGCTGTTATCGCATGAAGTTATGTCCTGGTACATGACGATGTAATTAGTATTAAAGAAATTTCTATACCATTTCAGGTGTTCTTATATTATGTATGTAATGGCAGTTAACGGGAGGCGCATTTTGAAATGCGCCTTAATCGACGACATGAATTGCCGCTTAGCTGACACATTTTAGTTGCGCCGCATATAGTTGTTCTCATCATTTTGTATAAATACGTTTTTCATCTCTTCTGTAAATTCCATCATTCTTGCGTTGATAAAGGGTCTGGACCCGAAAGGTCCGCTGAAGAAATCAGATATTTTTACTTTTTATTTTGAGGCATAAAAACAGAGGGAGCAAACTTCCATTTTCATTATTGAAAACCTTCCAGTTCTGATGTTATATGTAAAATACATCATTGTTATTCTATTCTGCATTGGTAAAGCTTTTATTCCCATTTAAAATTCCGATCAAGCGATATTGCGTTATCCGGTTATCTTTGGATGAGTTGAAAAATAATCTTAAAAGGCCCCTTCACATAAGGTCCATTACAGTCTTAAAGGTCAACTATACAATCTGAAAAGGTCCCTTCAAATCTAAAATGGTCGCTTAGTAATCAAAAACAGTCTTCTTTAGCAATCTTTTTCACAATCGTACTGGTCCTGACAAGCTGCTTTAATCGCAGCAATTTGTGCCAGTATTTCTCTTTAACATGAGACAGCCTTCAGTCTTAGACTTTTCCGTAACTTTTTCAATAATAGAACATTTTCTAACTATTTAGGTTACTGAAAAATAACCCGGAGTTCCGATCAAAGCCGAATGAGTGACAGCCGTGCATTTAGTCTAATGCGAATTCATGACGTTGATGCATACTGCACAAGTGTGAATCCAATGATATACCCAAAATTTATGAAACAGTCAACAATTGTTTTTCTTACACATGTACTTTGATTTTCGATTAGATATCAAGAAGGAATGCATTGATTGCATCACTAAATAATCAATTTAGGTAAACGGACAGGCTTCTGTTCATTCTTTATTGTAAGCTTTAGAGTCATATTCTTGACTGAATTTCAGCAATCCTTTTCGGTAAAGATGAAACAATACGTCGAAAGAACAAAATAATGCATTTAGGGATGAACATCACAAATTAGGTTTCTGACGCAAATGGCTGAAAATAAAGACGGGAAGCATTGATGGAAATGAAATGCTGAGGGTGCGGCTTGACACGCTCATAATGCTCTCAAAGTCCTTTCTTAAAAGGGAGGAGTTCAGCATGATATTCGTTCGCTTTTTAAGAAGATGCTCAGCAGGCAAAGTTATAATTATAATCCATATTAGCTTAAGTTCTACTTTAATGATAACTTCGCAGACCAGTTAGAGAGCAGTCTGGCAACGATTCCGAAGACAACCTGAATGGCATTGTTCTTCCTACAGTCTGAGACGTCTACTGTCCACAACAATAACACAATCGAATGACTCATCAGCAGTAGAATCTCAGAATAAGTTTCATATTCATCAACTGTTATTGTTCTCCTTAAAACAGTAAACATTTGTCCACAAACAGCAGCAGCAATATAGCAGGAGATTACCTGAGTCTTGTTTCGACATCCTTTACACTCGTAGCTCTTTGTTCTCAAGTTGGCGATGCAAACTAGGCCACAGAGATTGCATACGTGAGTCGTGTACGGATCGCTGATGTGGAAGAGTCGCTCTTGCAGAAATTGTGCTGCTCCATGGGCAATTTGACAATCACGTTCCATCTCACCAAAACGCAAACCTCCATCCCTGTAACGAAAGCGGGAGGATGTGTGGATGAACTTTAAGGAAGCACACAAAGAAAGGGTTTTGGAAAGTACATTTATACTGTAGAACCCAGTCATCACTCATCATAACTCGTATTCCTGACTAAAGATGAGCGATCCTTCCCGAAACCGACCTGAACCCGACCCGAAACCCGAACCCGAATGCTCGGGTTCAGGTCGGGTAGAGCAATTAAGAACTTGGGTCGGGTAGGATTACCTCTTTTATCTAAAACCCGAAATAAACCGAACTCGGGTTTTTTCGGGTTGGAGCATGCAAATTTGAAAAATGTTTAGAACTTTAAAAATTATTTTCTGTGAAGTTAGTGCTGCTTCATGTGTACCTGTAGTTTAATGAAGTTTTTCAAGAAATTGTGGCCTATCACATTATTCTCATTGTGAATTATTGATCTAATAAAATACTTTGCGCTACACATTTTGCTTCTAAAACAACGAAAGATCGTTATCAAATTAATTGAATCTGTTCTTGTGGTCTCTAAAGGCCTCATTCTCATAATAATGACATGTAGATCGTGGATCAGGATGGACGGAAAGAAATGAAATTTGATTTAAGATAAGCTTTATATAGGAAAGGAAGCTTAACTGTACATCAAATATTCTATAATTAAAATTTTAGCATCTATCTGCAGAATTATGTTGTACGTAGTGATGCAGCTCAGCTGCTCGGACCTTGACATCTTTATTAACACTGAGAGTCAAAGTGTCTCCATCAGAGTTTTGAAGGAGTATGGTGCAACACCTATAATATATCGCGAAGAAGTCGATTTTTTTGTAAAGATTCCGAATTTTGTCATGTATTGTAGGTTATATTTATTTCGTGGGTAATTATGCTACTTATTTAGTATTTGTTTGAATACTTTATCAGCCTAGAGAAAATAATATACTAACTACTGCGTATTTTAATATAATACTAAAATAATACTACTAAGAATTCCGACTACCGCCCGGTATCACATTAGGATCTAGCATTAGCTTTATATATAGAAATGTTTCTTATTTTTCGAACATAATCGGGTTGGGTAGGGTCGGGTTCTGGAACTTTTTGCCGGGTTCGTGTCAGACATTGGTACCCGACCCGACATCGGGTTCGGGTTGAAATTTTGTTCGACTCGGGTATCCGAATTTTTGGAACCCGACCCGACGCTCATCTTTATTCCTGACTGACGGCGCAGTTTCAAATTGTCTCTTTTGCAATGGAATTCGATGCAAATCGAACAACAGAATAGGCTTTGAATTAACTTTTGTGCAATTAAAAAAACTGTATTTCAAGATTGAAGAAAATACCAAAATCCAGTATTTCTGCATAATTCAAAATGTTTTAATAATGAAAATTCATTATCAGAAAGATCTAGAGCACAACTGCTGAAGTAACTTGAGAAAAAGTATTTGAATGTTCTTCAAATACAAAGGCCAATTTACGCTATCCCTCAAATTCAAGGAGAATAAAATTGAGGAAACAATCAAGCATTCCCTTTAATATTTTGTTCTAAAGGAATTTCGAGAAGTTTGATGTATTACATGGAAAGATTGAATGCCCATTATGATCAACCCATGATTTCAATAGCCATCTTTATGAATTCATCTTAATAAAAATGCACTTTCGATAAAATTCGGAAGTTCCGCCAATACAAGTTATCGCAAATTGCTTTGTCCGGAGCATGTTGCAGAATAAGAGTTGCTAACCGTTTCTATCAAATCGATAGCAACATACGTATGATTTGCTCATAATACTTGCTAAGGTAGATTCGACTCTGATAAAAAAATAATCTTGTTTTGAAATAAACATATTTGTGAATGTGTTCAAAACAAAGTTTTTTATCTCCTTATTACTTCCTTCCAAGGTACAATACTTACAAATTAAAAAATAAAAAGAAGATATAGAAGAAAGAATATCTGTAAAAGAGAAGAATATTTGTGAATATGTTTCAGTAACGAGGGCTATCTATCATCTTAGATGTTTGAGGAGGTGTGCAGTATTGAGCAAAGTGAGTGTGAACATCAAGTGACAAAATCATGATAAGACAATCTATCAGTTAAATATTACTTAGCCATCCTAAGATAATAATTCGCAAAAACAGAATGACTGTTCAGCAGTTGATGTTATGAATGGTTTCAGTTATTTCAAATGATTCAGCACCATGCGTGTATTTTGTAATGAACATGACTTTGAACTTTACACATGTTTGTGCATTGTTATATTAGATGACTAAAAGTCTATCCATCGCATGCCCGTCGATCCTCCAATAATTATTTTGATTAGTCTCTCCGTAGAAATTTTTATCGCATACCTCAAAGGAGCACTTGAAAACGACAGAAGAAAACAAAACAGTCTAAGTCAAGAGAAAACAATATCAAAAATGACAGCATTACCACTTTGAAATGCCAGAAAACTATGAAAAATGTAACTGAAATTTAACGAGCTTCCATCGAATTCATTTATACACTTACAACAAAAGTTAGCACAGAAAGACTATCTACTCCCTTATGGGCGGATGGCAGAACAGTCTGAGATAACAGCGCACGAGCTCTTCACAAAGGAATTGAATATCTAAATCATGATCAAAATGCTGATACATCAAGATTGCTGAATCATCGCGAATTAAATACTTCTCAGTCCCCATATTCCTACTTTTAATATTCGCATGTCTTGATGAAAATACAAAGGATGAAAATACAATCTCATCAAAGATGTCAACAATAACAGCAAAAAAAGGACAACAGAATGAAAGGCGTGCACTGTTGAGGTGAAGAGCTGTTACTACATGTCGGCCGCTCGAAAACATTTGCGGAGCAGCCACGTTCATGACAATCGGCCACTGCTCACACCTGCTATGGCCTCAGCCCATGGACGTATTGAAGTAACACGAAGAAAACCGTCGCATCCAATGAAATAGGAACTAAATGCCTCTGAGCTTTTGAGAATTAAGACTATTTGCAGAATCATTGAAACTTTGTATCAGGCACTAATTATTGGATATCACATAATTTCGCTTATAATCTATAAAGCAAGCTAGAAATGTACAATGATCGTGTAAAACGATGTAAAGGGCTTTTGATCGAAACCGATAGATCATATATTTTATTGAATTCATGATCAATTCCTATCACACGTTCGCATGAAATTAGCTATAAAAACATGGTAAACTTTAATCTGCAGGAAATATACTTTCACACAATGAGTGACGAAGTTGATCAGAATTACGCATGAAAAAGACTGCCGGTTCTCCGCTGAACTTTCTGTCAGCGCTGTTGATTGTCTCGATTCGATCAACCCTGAGACCGTTCGAAATAATGCAACTATTATGGAAAGCATCCGAGAAGTAATGAACATTTCTCGTCGATCAAACAAACTTCTCAACAAGTACATCATCCCGTGATGTATTTTATCTTCAATTATCTTTGGGCGCCCGAAACAAATTTCCATCGTCATAATTTTGATCATTCCACAGACAGGCTCCCATCGGATATGAAACCTTTCGCTCTCATACTTCAACAAGTGATCGCAAAATGTTCTGATGTCCAACAATTCAATTTACAAAATTTTAGGAACAATCAATTTCACCCGATCTTATCATCACCAGGCGTAATTGCAGCGAAGAGAACTTTGTATGAAGTCTAGCACTCAATACACCCAATATTAATTCTCGTGCTAACACATGAAGAATTCCTCGATTCTCAATGTCGAAAAGCTGCAACTTCGCACGGCTTTTTCAATATTATACCGAGGGAAGAATGACAGACATTGTAGAGAAAATTGCAAGCAGCTTCCAAGGTGCTTGCTTATCTCCTTCCCTTCGTTGCTGAGCGACCAATTGATTGAAACAAAACCCCACCACCTTTGTGGGAGAAGAGGTGCAATAATTTGATTTTATAATCATATTTAGTCACTAACATCTTTACTACAGGAAGCTGGCGGTCAACATACATCCTAGTCAGATGATGTTACATCACATGCTCAGATTAATTACTTCACAGCGTACTTAAATTATTCAGAATCCCTCCACAAGACTATCATCTGAAGAAGAGATCATTATCAAGGAGCTAATCATGAGGTCAAATTCTTTCTTGACTCATTCGACGGCAGAACAAAGACGATAATTGAGGCAGGCTTCTGTCACTCATTATTGACATTCACTATGATTACGCAAATATTGGAGTTGACAATTACAGACACCGACACCGGACATTGTCGCTAATTATGTCAAATTTGAACCGAACATTTTTATCGAATGACTCACTCAAAGAATTAGTCGCTTCAAATAGATTGGAAAATGAAAAATTTGTCACTGAAATGCGAAGTATGGGTTAATTCCACGATCTCTTAAGAGGATTGGCACAATATCACTCGTTTTGAAACGTGATATGCTTCATAATTTCGCACTAAAAAATCGCTTAGAAGTCGCAAAAGTCATAAATCAGAATTCATTTCGTACTTTACGCACTTCGACTTCAATACATTACGCTGCTGATTTCGCACTTAAATTATCCATCATTTGACAGGAAATGGACGGTACTCTGTCAAGAGAAAATCTCTTGACAATTCTTTTCATTTACTATCATGATAGGTTTCGAAAAACTGCAACAATAAATTGTGCAATCATCGTAACAAATGGACACCAAACCAACCGATTGATTCACTCAAGTGTTTATTGCCAAGCAGCGACAAAGAGCGACTGTCAATGTCTAAAGTCGTAATACAAGTCAGCGATAATAAAATTAGAAAAAGCGATGCGCTCAGTATCAAGGCACCGAAACTATACAAGTCAATGAATGTCAGAACTCAAGCAACTCAAATTCATGCATGACTTGTTGCAAACTGCTCTTTTGTTGTCCCTATAAGAAGGATAGCTAAAATTGTCAAAAAGTAAAAATGTTGGTAATATCCACTCAAATTGACTTTTTCATACATTTTACCATGATGTTGACTTATTATTTAATTAGAGCAATACAAGTAGCGTCAAAGTCACTTCCCCTTCATCATAATGACAGTTGTAACAATCGGCTGTGAAATAACAATGAGAATGAAATGACATAAACGACAGATCATGTTGACATCCAGAAGATGTGAGACTGGTAAAGCTCGAACATACTTGCCCAGGTTATCTAGACCCGTCGCACTGCCAACTCAGCTGCAAATCAGACAGTTATGAGAACTTTAACAAGTGCTGGATCAAACTGTCATGCAAAATATCATAGTCTTGCAGATCTCGAACCTGCAATTACAGATACAAGGGAGATCATGTTTTCGGTTAAGATATTGAAAACTAAATATTTCTGCCGACTATTCATGCATTTCCATAATCTCATCGACATGTACAATCATTGCACATCAGCCAAGTTCAAGTATTTGACCTTCATGAAAGCCTTGATTTGACCTCGCATCAGAAAGGAATCAGGGTACCTTTCCTTTTTTGCTGATAGATTGACATTGCGTTATACAATCTTGCATTGGAAAATATTTTTTCCATTATACTATCAAATTAGTTTCAGATAAGCCGCGACGCTACTATGATAACCATTTACCTATCAAACAACATCTAACCTTGGAGTCACTCGAAATAATGTTTAAGTTGATTCTTCAAAACAGTTGACGTTATTTTGAAAGGCAATATTTTTAGATTTTCAGAAAGATGAATGCTGGCAATCCAATTCAAACATTCAAGAAATTATGTTATCTACAGCCACCATATCACCAGCTGAAGGCTTGTCTGCTAGCAGTTATCAGCCCTCGATAAATTGTTTTCACCATTGATAGATAACCTCATGGATGACGATGCGAGGTAATCCAGAGTCTCTATTCTGGTGCGGAATGTAAAGTTCTGAAGGAAAGAGACATTTTAGAGACAACTAAGGTAGCTGATACACAGTCATGTCCCCTTCTTCAACTGCTTTTACTTCACCTTGTCTTATCAATAATGCAGGAGGTGTACCTCGTCAACTATCATCCGTCTGTACATCACACAAGAGAATTACTATTAGTCAGCATCAAGTGGAGCTGTCGTCAACTTCAGACGACACTCACTACTGTCTCAGTGGGCGGACACCTGTGGACAGTAGAACATGTGCGCCATCTCGCCATTATCTCTCTCAACACCCATGAGGCGGTAGTATCAAACTTTAACCTTCCGTTAACCCACGGTCATTTATCGCACGTAAATAGGTTGGAAGAATGCAAAGTGTAGGAAACATCGCATACTATAAAATTGTGTGCCTGTCAGTCTTTCTCACTGTTTTCTCTGTAATTGAGCTAGAAATCAAAAAAAAAAAAATCCTTGGTGTTGTGGATGTAAAGGATGATATTGAATCTGGTCAATGCAGCTGCAGTTTCACAGAGAAACCTGGAGGGAGCAAGCTAGTCAGTCTTCCTCGACGACCATGAAGTAAACCCATATTCGTTAAATAAAGTCAGTCACATCCAGTGAAATAATGCAACCATAAAAATGCAGGTAATTCAGTAGATTCGTGAAGAGCATTCATGTTCGATTGAGTTAATAGAACAAGTGCAGATGCAGAATACTGACCTTGATCTACCTTCCATGGGTTGGCGATTCAGAATTTGAACTGGTCCACGTGCACGTGAGTGAATTTTGTCATCCACCATATGCTTCAGACGTTGATAATAAGTAGGACCGATAAAAACTTGTGCGTTCATCTTGCGACCTGAGAAGCCGTTGTATATGACCTGGTGAGAGAAAGTGACAATGACGTTCAGAATAAATTCTCACGGATACGCTTGAATTTTCTAGATGTGACATGTAAAAAATCGAGAAAAATGAACCAGTTAAATTGAATGAAAATGGAGCAGATGACTAAAACAAAGTTGAAGTAACGCAATTGACAAGGCGACGGGAGATCATGATGATTTTCCACAAAAAGAGCGTAAAAAAAACTCCCCAAAGTCGTTTACTAATTCAACTTAATTATATCGATGACCGTTAACTTTGGGGAACTTTTGTTACGCCTTTTACGTGGAAAACAGTTAAAGTAGAGATACTTAAAACAATTGAAAGATTGGCATATTGGCAACATGCATGTATTTGCCGATGATACAAAACATGATGACGTTGGCATGAAGTAAAGTATAAATCATCCAATAGTAGGAATAAAGTCATTTGATTGTATGTACTCATATGCTGAATTGACTTTGAAATACGTCAGTTTTTAACTTTGATAAAAGAAATCATACAACTAACAGTCATCAGAAATCAGTAACTTCAGTCACATTTGATGGTGTACTATGTTAGTCTAATAGTCTAAGAGTCTAAGAACGACACCTTTGTTTATCATGTCGACAATTCCTCATAACAAATCAGCAAGGGCAGTAAATCACAAATTTTCTGGCACACAGATGTGAGGAAATTGTCTCCTCATCAGCACGTGTCATTATAAGCAACCCGTCAATCAAAGTCACTCCTCTGCAGCGTGGGAGTGAAATGGATATTAACTTCAATAATCAAATAATAGAAAGCATCATCATAATGAAACCGTCGTCGAAAGTGGAAAATTCTAGCACGCCATTTCAGATTCAATGTCCAAAATAGAGCACAATTTATCAGACTGACAAGGTCAATAGTAGTACATGTAGGATAGATAATTGAATATAAAATACACCAATATCGCTTCCTCATCGATCAAAATCAGATCTAGGATAAAAGAGAAATTCATCATATCGAGTGAAATGACTCCGCAAATGAAGTTATCACTCCATAATTTGAACAGAGAAAAATAGAGAAATTGAACAAAGTAGCAAACGAATTGCTGAGTGGCAACTAGCTTAGGACGATAAGACTCTAAGGGCATATAAGTCATTTTGACAAACAATTACTGTAGAAGCTTCAGCCAGATTTTTACTAGCGACCCAAATGAAAAATGAAAAAAAATTGACATGACTTCACAGTCGATTAACTGTGAATGGTAATGTTACGAACACGTCTGCTTCTGACTGACACAGCTGCACACAAGCACTTCCAAGGCAAATGAATAAAAACGCAGCAATTGGAATCAAATGCTACGATGCAGGCTATCGTCAATACTTCGGGTATTATGGTGACAATCAGCAGATGGAGATTACAATCGTGACGATTAAAAATATTTTCTCGAGATGAAAAGCTATGTCATCATGATAAGTATGATCTATCCCTGTAATAGATGATATTTCATTACTACCAGGTGTTAGATATATTCAAGATATAATTATAGCCTATTATTATTTCATAAGATACATTCAGTCTTAATGTCACGTGCACCTTCGATTAAGCAAACTGGTTGTCAAAAATGGAGTCGATCATCTTACTTGAGGCGAACTTATGTTCGATGTTCAAAATATCGGAAGGCATGGGGCAACTCCTCCCAAACATTCATTCATTTTTAAACGAATCCCAAGACCCAACAGAAACGGAAAGTGGATATTTTTCCAATATTTGGCATCAGCGATACTTAATAGCAAACGCACAGCGCACTAGGTTTATTATTAATATCTTCACATCTTAGCATGTATTAGATTTGTGTATTAATCATGCCGTAAGACAAATTCAACATTTTAAACATGCTATAGCAATTTCATTGAAGTTATATTTAACGTAAAACTACTGCACAATTGTAAGGGTTGAATATTGATTCATTTCCTATAAGTCATGAATCTTATTGTTCTATTGTTTGCCAACTACCTTCCCGAAAATATTTAGCCGTTACTGCCATTGCAGAAGAATAGTACAAACGACATAAGTTTTCTGATACAATTTGTTTACATTAGTTTCTAAAGAAATTGTAGATGAGATCCAATTTCTCCGACTTTCGAAATAGTTCACTAAGATGATTGACTAGCAAAAGAAAAACTTGAACAGAAAGAATGCGACAAATATTTCCTCCAAAATTGAATATGTGGAAGCTGAAATCAACTAAAACAATTAAGCGGAACTGAAGTACGTTTTATCTGATGATAAGGGCATCCAAAAATAATGCTATACAGAAACTTATCATTATACAGCATTCTATGAAAGTAAAGTCTTTAATTTCGTCCATCCTCTACAATTTCCTTAATGTAGGACAACTAGCAGTGTATTATCTAATTTACGTCTTCTTCATCCTTATTGTCTGTCTGTACTATTTTGCGGAGTTACTGTAATATAACAATAAGAGCTGCATATGCTCTTTTCAATGTCAATTGATGATAGTAAACGGAAAGCAGCTATCAGTTTTCTTTCCAAAACACACGGATAATATCGCGCAGATTTATTCACCATATTTATATAACAGTGTATAAAAATGAAAATGAGAGCCCGACGTTTAGACTCACATAGTCTTTCTCGAGCAACAACTGCAACATTCATTGTGTCTTGACTTGTATACTGTGACCAAGGTTGGGCAAAAACTTGTATTAGGTATACCTAATACAGGTTTTGGGGCAAAACTTGGGGTCAAAGACCAAAACCAAGTCCAAGTTTAAATAAATGCATGAAATCAAGTAAACACAGTGCATTCTTTGTATTTTGTGCTGACATAAAGATTATTCTATAGGCCAAAATTCCTATTGGGCACATGAGAAGTTGGGAAGCGATTTATTATTGCAATAATTGTAATTAGTAGCCTAAGTACATGCATTACGTCATAAAGTTTTCTTTTAATTTAACCTACACTGATGTACTGACTAATTGAAGATCTTTGATTTAATTATGATTGATTTACACATTGCTCATAGCAAAACAATTGTTTTCATTTCATAATTCAGAAATGTAAACAAACTTGATAAATATTGTAACTGCGCAGTAAGTGCATGGTTAAACAGATTTAGAATACGAAAACGGAATGACTTTATTTTTGGATAAATGTCGGCTCTCGCAGAAAGTTAAGGGTGCGAAGATATAAAATATACTGAATATATAAAAATTCAATATGCACAAATGTAACAAAATGCATGTAGGCTTGCAGTAGATACAATATGTATGAACTTTCAATGCGCGATAGTGTCAACCCAGAATGAAATAGATAATAATCACAAGTATTTCAATTTTGAAATAATCTGTGAATCCACTGAAAATTTGATTAAAGGTGAGAACTTTATGCTCTTATCCTGTAGCTCTCTTAAGATTCAAATAAAAATATTAATTTTTGTAACTTGATCTGCATATATTCATCATTAATAGAAAACCCAAGTTTTGTATCACTTACCCAAGGTCGACCCAAAACCCAAGGTCCAGCCTTGCTGTGACCGACAATGAACTATAAGCTCAGGTTGTCATGCTTTCATTCATAAGTGGCACCCTTCTTCAGAAATAGTTTTTAACGAAAATATGAGTTTCCTACGAAATGACAGGTGACCAAGAATTGTACAACAGTGTATAGTGTAGTTCTTTAGTCCTCAGAAATTTACCCTCTACAAGACACGATGCTTTCAGCTCTGCCATGTATTGGTAAACTGTATTGAGTCTTCGTTGATCCATCAAAGCAAGCGCAACAGAATAATGCTGTTTATTTGTCCTTAATCGCTGTAGAATCAAGTGGCAGTTGGCATCTACTGTATGTCAATAACAGGTTCGTCTATCAACACGTCTCAATCTAAAAATTTACAATGAATCATTGACAACAAGAAAATTAAACACAACTCTAATTGTACGAACACGAACACAACACGAATGACAAGTCTCACTATGACACGAAACACGATCATGTCCATGTCGGGGTTTTGTCACAAACGCAGATCTCTACTTTACATTACCTTAAAAAGAACTTAATCATTAATTCATCAACTTGTGCAACAGCGCTAGTGTAGCCACACGTACTCATCATTAAAGGGTTGCATTGTATTCAAAATATCAAATCGCTGACTTCTCAAAAGAAAGAACACGAGGATAAAATGATGCATGAGACTTTTACACAAATGTAGAATAATGACATCGGAGATGATATTCTACATTTACATAATGTGATGAAATATATACACATGAAATAATGTGAAATTTAAGGAAATGATAATTGATGCACTGGAAGGATAGGGCATTTAAATCTGAACACGAAATGACATTTGGATGAATTCAATCAAACCATAAGTCATAAATTATGATGTTTTGCTATCAGTTGACAGATCTGAGATATCTCGAGCAGTTGGTCATGATACTGGGTCGATTGCATTGTTTTCAACCGAAGAACAAATTTATATAAAAATCAGATTATCAATTTATCAATAATTATCAAGATTTTATGGTCACCGCTTCGAAAAAACATAAATGAATGACGAAGTCTTCCTCATGAGTGATAATTATAATGCGCCTTAATCTAAATAATGATTAAGACTTAAAGCTGATGAGAAACAAAATTATTACCCAACGTAAATTTCTAAACATCAGACTCGTCAGGTTAGAAATTCCGTCTCCAAATTACCACTAGGCATTTCTGATCTCTAAAGACAGAGTATCATACAACAAATCTGTGTTAGTCTCTACTTGAGATACTTATCCACTGTGTAAAACCCCAATTTCTGAAACGAGTGTCTCTAACTCTGTCAAAATGCGGCAGACAGTATCTTAGACTTTGTCTATCGCAGTGATGAGCAGGGTGTCTCACAATTTTCTTTGATATTGTTCTTCGAAGCAATGATCTAAGACTCAATAGGCCGTTTTAACCGAGGTACTTCCTTGATGACTCGGCGCATGTTATGTAATGAAAGTGTCATAGAAACGTGGCCAAGCCAATCTTTTGCTCCTCCCTTTATGTCTGAAGCTCATGCACTGTCTAATTGTATGACTCAATTTTCAAACCCTAGCCCTAAATGCGAGACAATTTCTCTCCATAGTAGTGACTAAACGAACGTACTTACAGGATTAGAAGTATTGTTCTCAATTTTGTTGTCTTTCACTTATCAATGCTTCCGACGCCAGTAAACTAGCGCTCCGCTCCAGATTATGCTCTCTTGCAGCTACATCGTAAATGCTCCAACCCTAGATCTGAAAATTGAGTTTCTTTACTTTTATGGTAGTTTACGACGCACCCGAGCTGTGTCCACAATTCCTGTTAGACATGGAGATCATTTGCAAATATGGAGTTGGAATACTGGCGTCAAGAGTAAAATCATGACAACTCATTAAGCAAAATAGAGAGGAAAAGAAAACTCGACTGTCCTCTCTTGTGTGTTCGAGGAAGTTGAAGTGAAATTGGGGTTGTGCGAGGCCGTTGCACCGAAAAGTTCGAATTTCGATCAAATTGATATTTTTACTGTATGGTTTCAATTATAATTAATTCATTTCATCTGTTATATTAGTCACAGCAAATTGGAGAGGAATATTTTAAGCATGCATTGAAACTAACCCAACTAGGAGAGCATCATTCAATTCTATTTAATTATAAACTTCTAAAAAAATGAAACCTTTTGATAATCACAGCTATATCATAAAAAACCGATGCACTTCTTGATTTTGAGAGAAAATGTGAGGAATACTGGATAATTCAAGTTCATGATAAACGTTTTAGGCCACGAAGTTTCGATAGGTTATCTTGGTATTCTAGCGGCCATCGACTCGTCCGACAGATTTTTTCGGCATCCGATAACAGGCTGATTAAAGCCGAGTAATGTCGGAATGTTGACTTTCTTGCAAATTATAGTGTAAATGACGGTGACATTACATCCAATCCTTCTACATTTCCGTATGTGCACAGGCATGTTGAGAAAAGAATCAAGGGTAAAGTCTTCCTTTGCTCCATATAATTCTAAACGAATCAATTTAAAACAGGACGTCTCGTCCGCCACTGACTTTTTAATTTGGTCATTACAACATTTTATTATTTGTTGCGTATCTACACAACTTATGCTTTCATCTAGCTTTAAAGAATTCCATCAGAACTATCTTAGAGACATGCGGATTGAGCATGATATGAATCACTTGCAAGTATTGGCAAAATAAGATTGAAGGAGGCCGATGTGAGTCTGTTTCAAATTCTTCAGCACCTTTAAAATTTTCCTATTACTCTATGAAATTTTCACTAAAATCTATTAAAAATAAACCATTTACTTTACTACGAAAGATAGAGACCCTACTTTCAATATTCTGAAGTTTTAATTGACTATCATGCGACAGTCTTGAACGCAAACCGAATGATATTTCGCCTATAGTTCAATAAGTGCTTCACTGTAAGTTTCAAAATTTTCGGTGCACCTGTACGGCTATCGCACAGCCCTAATTGAAATAGATTGCTCTTGAACAGAACAATTTCCAGGAAACGCATGGAGCTATTCATGTTCGTTCTTAAAAATCCTCAATTTGTTCAGCAACCAGCTCGAAGAGAAGAGTTTGAAGTATCTTCTCTCGATCTTAACCTACAGAATTCATTCAACATTAAACCACATACCAACCCATTTTTCTATGTGGGCACACACTTCTACAAGTCGGATTTTACCATATCCAATTGATGAAGACACATAAGGTTGCGAAAGTAATTTTTCGATGCACCACGGGGGAGAAACCATTTCCCTCAAACTTCCGAATTAGTCACATTACTGTAAAAGCGTGAGACGAGATCTCACTCGCTTACTTGGCGGCCTATAATATATCACTTGATCAATATACTCACTAAATACTTCATCAAAAGACGCCGAATCCTCTGTTAAGTTGATGACCGACAACTACTCGACGGCATCATATACACAAATTTAAAGTAACATTAACAAAACAGTGAAATTGAGCGAGGATCTTTAAAAAATTAATCATAATCAAATATGCGGCATGACGATGCTAGCACAAAAGATAAATAGTCAGTTAGTCACCAAGGCAGACATGGAGTGAAAAAGATATCTTTCTGGACACAACTTCACTTTACATAACTAAATAACCAAAATTATGGAATCAATAAATGACCAAATATCTCTAAACTTAGTAAAACCCAGAAGCGATTGGTTGAAGAAGAAAATTTCATGTCACTTATCTTGGACAGCCCAGAGATTATGAGAAAGATACTGGAAATGGGATGAAATGTCTGCCCAAAACTTGAGTAATGACCTGTGGATTCCTCAGTTCAAACACATTAGTTCACATGCTACCTCAGCAGTAAAGTGCACACTGCACATCACTCACATAAAATGAGTCCAAAATGCAAAATGTCTCCAAAAGAGAACGCGAAATTTAGTTATCTTAATTTCCTCTTTACATCAGCAAGAGCAGCTTAGGGTCAAGTGTTTGCTGGTTGAATTCACGAAGTATAGCGGTAAAAGCTATCGAGACAAATATTTGTAACTAACATGATCCCACTAAAGCCTGTCAAATTTATGACACTCAGGAGGTATGGAACTACAACAAGGACTTCATCAAATTTATGTATCTCATAAGAAAGTTGAGTCAGAAATCCTTATGTCTATGATAGATATCTGCTGTACAAAATTTATTTACACAAGCAAGGATTTCTGACTCATCCACAACCTTCCTGTAAGTTGTATTGAATATTAAATGAAATGTAGCAGTCAGTTGAGCAAATAGTCGATATATTCCAAATGAAAAAACAGCGATGATGCAGCTAACATTTTTCTCGACACATTAAAAGCGTTAGGGAAGTGACAATTTTTGATAACAGGTCATCTACAAAATCCCACATATGAGTTTTCGAAAGAAAATCATAGGATTCGACTAAAGGGAAATTATTTTTTAAGTCCGAAGCGTCCATCAATGTCGTTGAATGGAAATGTTGACTTTCCCAAAGTCAATCTTTTTATAATAGAAGTATGTAATTAATAATTCATTTTTAATATTTTAATTTCTTGTATCTATTTACTTATTATAAATTACTTATTTTATTATTATATTTAATAATTATCTTCAGTCGTTATTAGCTTGAGCTAAATCAACAATCATGATTGCTCCAAATAATAAATCGACCCAGATACACAAGCTAAATTGAAGTTTTATATTTTCAAAAATGTTGTGATTAGGATTAGGAAAAACGATGTCAAAAAAATTAAAAAATGTAATTATGTCCGTCAAGTATGGCGACAAACTAAAACGCATGGCGCAGTACGTTTCATGCTGCAACAGCAGCAATGCTTGGATTGCTGTATTTTTGTATTATGTGAAATAGTGAGAAGAGCAGATAAAGCACGCATTTTCTAATCTCATAAAAAGTTGTGAGTTGTTATATGTCAAAAGTGTCGGCTCATTTGGGACAGATTTTGAATGCCATGCAATGATGTTAACGACTAAGGACAAATGTTCATCCGCTTCGACGCGTTCATGGCAGATAGCAGTGTGACCCATTACACAGATATTGTCGGAAGAAATATTGTGTCAAGTTCTTCTAATTAGTTCTTAAATATAAACGATGCCGTAAAAACTCGATGACTCCACTTGCCATAAACAACAACGAAAAGGCGATTTGTGAACTTAGGGTAGTTCACAACTCTGCAGACAAGACAATCGATCAAAAACATGCTTTTGCCATCTATGTATGAAGTATGGATTATGCAACCTACCTGAAACGCGCAGTTTTAGGCCCCAGAAGCGCATACTTTTAGCAAATGTGCATATGTAATCAAATGCAATATCTTTCAAACGTGAGTGATTTCTTATAAGTGTGGATATCCTAAGAATTATATTTTCAAGCTTGTGTTGGACATGAATGCTTCTTCGGATTACAGAAGCGTAAATACTCTTATTAAAATACATAAAACGTTCTAAGAGATGGAACGGAGACTCAACTGAATGTCTGACTGGCGACTTTCAAAAATCGGATGGTGAATTATGCCATGCAGATATGCTGTGGCAGGTTAGAAGAGTCACATGTTCAATCAAATTCGAGAGACTAGGCCTACTCAAATTAAAATTCCAGGATTGAACGGTCCTATCTGTCCGTTAAAAAAGAGCGATCCTACTCGAAAACAACCCAATCACGAACCCGGGATCCGGACAAACTCGGGTAGGACAATTTTGAAGTCGGGTCGGGTTGGTTTGAATCACCGGTTTTTCCAAAAACCCGAACTTTACTTCTCACATGCAAGGTTGGACCTTGGGTAGGTGACACAAAGCATGGGTTTCCTATACAAAACTTAGGTCTTCTATTAATGCTGCATATATAGAAATCAAGTTACAAAAATTAATATTTTTATTTGGATCTTAGGAGAACTACGTGATAGGCGTATAAAGTTCTGATTTTTAATCAAAATTCCACTCAATTCACAAGTATTTTACTTCAAAAATAAAATACTTGTGATCATCAGATATTTCATTTTGGACTTGACATTAACCACGCATTGAAAGTTCGTACATATTGTATTTGCTGTAAGTTGACATGTATTTTGCTGCATTTGTACGTATGAATTTCTATATAGTTCATATATTTTATATCTTCGCAGCCCTAAATTGTCTCCGATAGTCGACATTTATCAAGAAATAAATTCATTCCGATTTCGTTTTCTAAATATGTTTGTCTAACCATGCACTCGCTACGCAGCAATAATATTTATCAAGTTTGTTTATATCTCTGAATGACGAGATGAAAACAATTGCTTTGTTATGATCTGTGTGTAATTCAATCATAATTAAATCAAAGATCTCCATTTAGTCAGTATATCAGTATAGGTTGAATCAAAGGAAAACTTTAAAATGTAGCACATCCATTTAGGCTACTAATTTCAGTTGCTGCAATAAAAAATCATTTCTCACCAATACCACACACACTTCTCATGGGCCCAATGGGAATTTTGGCCTATAGAAGAATAAAATACAAAGAATGCACTTCGTTTACTTGATTTTACTCATACATTGAAACTTGGACTTGGGTTTTGACCCAAAACCTGTTTTGGTTATACCCAATACAAGCCTTTGCCCAACCTTGTTACATGTAGTGCAATGGTTTGGACGATAATTAATATCATCTGTTTTGACTTTTTGCATTGTTCTGATAAAACAGTAAGGGGAACTATTATTTCCTGATTGCATGTTCACTTTTAGATTTGTTATTAGGTCGTTTTTCATCGAAGCTGTTTCATAAATATGATAAAGCAGTCTACGTGAATGTATAGCACATGCTGATCAATACCAGGATTATAGACAATCTGGTTTTGTATTCAAAGTGAAAAAGGCCCTGATTAACCATGTTGTTTGATATAATGTTAGAAAGAATCAGGAATGTTTTGATGTTAAACGATTATAATTGATATTGTATACAAAATGTTTCGGTCAGTATCCACAGACCATGTTCAGGCAAAAAAGAAATTTATTGAAAGGTTAGTAGTGCTATGCAAGCAATTCAAACAAAACACAGCTTAACTTAACTCGAGTAGGGGATGGCAAGAAAGGATAGGCAAAATGATTGACATCAATGAAATATTGAGGTTTTGTATTTGTTTACCTTCCTCTAGTGTAAATCGCTTATCTCACAAAATGGGTCATACTAACTTAATTCAATATCTCGATGAGATAAAAATGATATTTCACTGTTGTGATAAGGCTATGAACATATCTCTACAGCATTATACCTAGTTTATGAAGCAGAAAATAGATTAAATATTTAATATACAATCTTAAATATGGTAAGCGTGTTAATTATCTCGAAGAAATTGATAATAATTTTATTGAATATCTCTTTCAAAATTTTCTCATATTTTCACATTTTTTTTATCATTTCCACTCTATCAAATTAGTCGGTGCAGCGTTTACCCGCAGAGTTGAGTTTTCTAGTCATAGGAGCACATGTATTAGCACAATATTATGGACGGTTTTCGGATCTGATCTGGTCAGGTCGGGTTCTGGCATTTCCTGATCGAGTTCGGGTAAAATTTCTGGAGCCAACTTGAGCTCCGCTTCGGGGTTAGCTTTTAGTCCGAGTCAGTTTTCAAAATTCATGAAGCCCGAGCCGACGCTCATCTGTACTGTCTATCATCTTTGCAAATCCTCTTTCCAACGCACTCCGGTCTCCAAATGACCGAGTCGCTGCCAGCTCAAACATGAAGATTCGCAAGTGCAGAATTGCCGGCTGATCTCTATCCAACAATGAAGCGACCACTAATCAGATTATCTGATAATTTGAAGTGGAGTCATGAACTTTTTATTTATCTCAAAATGATGAAAGTGTAATTGGCGACATAGAACAGACTTCAACGAAAACTGATCGCTTCTCGGTCAAAGACAACTTGTTTTGGACTATTAGATCAAGTTTGTGAAAATTCATTGCTGATCGAATAAACTTCATTCTTAGTAATTACTTATCAATTAATTTTAATCGACTACGCTCAGCAGATATGTTATACTGGAGAAAACCGGCTGTTGAAATACGGCAACAATTAGATAGTCTTTCTCTCAGATGGGCTATAAACTGCCATCACGGAAATGAATTCACTCGAAGGTCAATAGACATCCGTTATGACTCAATCTGTAAAGTTCTTACTTCCGAATCAACAAAATTGATCACATATTAAACATATTGTCGAATAGCTGTATACAAATATTTTATTTACAGCTTTAATCATCAATGGAACACAATGATGCAAGCATGATGATACAGATCCAAAGTTACATAGAAACTGAGTGATGTAGTACACTGAAAACACTTGAAACGAAAGAAGGGAGGGATGCGATAACACATGACAGATGACAAATTTATCGATTTAAAACAGTTCAAAATTATAATTTGAGACATTTCTTAGTTTTACTGTTGCATGGACAGTATCTCCAAAGGCAGATTATGAAGCGAATAAAATATTTATGAAATAGCCAACATCAAGAATTAAAGGTACTTCACATCATTCCATTGCATTCTGTTCCCTTTGTCGATAGCCCTGATATCAATGAAGGTGACGAATTTGCTTGATATATTTCGGAAGCGTTGTCAAAGTCGATTCATGATAATCACTAAACTACAGAGCTTATCAATACATATTGTCTCACTTTTAACGTCAACACTCCTCACCGGGGCTTTGTCCTTGAAAGCATATTGTCAGACCTTTCTTGAGCGCTTGTCTGCTGAGACCACTGATACTATACCTATTCTTGAGCTCAAAGACATTAACATTATCCAAGAAAGAAGAGCTTTCTTAAGTTCATTGAGTATTGAGAAATATCTGCTTCATCCATCCCATGTAATATTTTTGAAGTAGAGGTAAGACCAGTGTAGAAATTTATAAAATGTTGAAAATTGATGATAGGTGGTAGTTGAACTAAATTTCGCTTTGAATACTATTCCAAATTTCCCATTCAAACTTTGATTACGTACTCGTATTTCAAGCTTATCATCTCTTCTGTTCTATTTAGCTAGCTAATCGCATACAAAGCGCTAAACAACTAGGAAACATCGAAATACAGAGCTGATCATAAAAAACGGACCACCTAAATTACATCGAAATTCAAACGATTTTTATGCCTTCCAATCGCGTCGCACGTTAACGTGCCAGGTATCATTGGAAAGCTTTCATTCTCAGGTTTCAAATGAGCTATGATGAACTTGATTCCGCTATTTTGTTTGCCGGACAGTGGTCAAAATATAAAACTCGCTCAATTGACAAATCGCAATTTTTCAATAAGAAAACATGTGAGTATGATGATTATTCAGACACGAGTCGAACGAACATTTTCTGGCCTTTCTTTTGGAACATAGCACATCGAAATCGGTCGACTGGAATGGTCGACTTTAATGGCTGAAAATATCATTTTGTCACTTCTTTATCAAAATTGTTGGTGTTTGGTATCTTTAGAATCCTTGTGATGTAAGGAGTACGATAATGTAAGTTTTATTCAAATCAACTCAATTGTTCTCTTTCAAACTTCTTTCAGCGTCCTTCACATGACCACTAAACTCTATTCGATGAATAGAAGAACAGGAATACTGAATAGTGAATTCATCTGAGGTCGTCTCGGCTGGGTGATGAGAAGAGAACAAAGACACGCCTTCCCTATTGTTTGTGTGTTTCCGTGCAGCTGCAGACTCGACTGAAGTTGTTTTGAATCTTCGTTGACCTTATGGTGCTTGTGTACTTTACTGGTCATGTAAAAGATGTTGAAAGAAGTTTGAAAGAGAACAATTGAGTTGATTTGAATAAAACTTACATTATCGTACTCCTTACATCACAAGGATTCTAAAGATACCAAACACCAACAATTTTGATAAAGAAGTGACAAAATGATATTTTCAGCCATTAAAGTCGACCATTCTAGTCGACCGATTTCGATGTGCTATGTTCCAAAAGAAAGGCCAGAAAATGTTCGTTCGACTCGTGTCTGAATAATCATCATGCTCACATGTTTTCTTATTGAAAAATTGCGATTTGTCAATTGAGCGAGTTTTATATTTTGACCACTGTCCGGCAAACAAAACAGTGGATGCAAGTTCATCATAGCTCATTTGAAACCTGAGAATGAAAGCCGTCCAACGATGCATGGCACGTGCGACGCGATTGGAAGGCATAAGAATCGTTTGAATTTCGACATAATTTAGGTGGTCCGTTTTTTATGATCATCTCGGAAGTAATTTAATTAGTTTCTTATACTCAAAAAATCAAGTGAAATAAAAGCTCAATTTCCAGTATATCATTAATGCAAAAAATAGCGCATAGACCAATTTATTGCTCAAATCTTGGTCTGTGCCACAACTAACAATGACCGAAGAAACCTGATCTTATTTACTTATAGCAATTCCTCTTAGATTGAAACGTTACATGGCATATCCTATGTTTGACTATCAAGAAACTCTGCGACGATATTTACTCTGCAAATGTCTGTAATAGAGACCATTTCACAACTTGACGACAGATTGATTAAAATGCGATAATCTTCCATTATTCTGCCATCATGCCTTTCAGGCAATTGTTGGAACAAGGAAATGAACACAACGAAGATAAATATTAGCGATCGCTTTGATATCTTTCACTAAAACTGGGTACAATAACTGAAGAAGTGCAATTCAATAGATTTTGAATTTACTATAAACTAATAAATGAATTGAAAGCTCTTTTATATTCCTTAATAGTCTAATTCATTTATCAAAAGCTAAAGATGAAATGATCAAACATGTCACAATTGACATTTGATAACTCGATGATAAGATCTATATAAACTGCCAATATGCAGTGGCTATGACATCTTCTATCAAGGACATATCAATATATGCTAAAAAATCAAATATTATTCGTACTTTGTTTTCAGAAGATAAAATAGGGTTGTTGTCATTACGTGCTTTATCATAAATTAAATAATATAATTCGAGGATCAACACGAACTTCACTATCGACGTAAATCGTCGATGAAATAGTAAAGTTGGGATTTGTCTCCTTTCATCTTTATTTACCTGAAAATATGGCTTCTAGATGTCAATTGCATGAAAAAATGAAATTACAGTCAACGATATCAATTTTTCGGTTCATTCCACAACCTCGAACTACTACTACTCCTACAACTGTCCGGTTTTACGTCCTTGGTTCCACCAGTTTTGAGGGTTGGACGGTATTACATGCAGATTCCAATGTTGAGGACGGATAGCGCTCCTCCATGCACCACGATACTGTGCAGTTCGACGATCGAGCCGCAGGTCGCGGAGGTCCTTGTCCACATTGTGAATCCATCTTTTCTTCTGGACTCCTCGGATGTTCGGACCAGGCACTTCAAAGGTCTTAATTTTCTTTGGCCATAGCCAGTTAGGCATACGCTCCAAGTGCCCGAACCATCGAAGGCGACTTGACCTCAGAACGCTTTTAAGGTTTGTGATGCCTAGGGTATGCCTTAGCTCAGCCATCGATTTCCGCTCACTTAACTTCGTGGAGCAGATCCATCGGATCATCGCATTTTCATTTCTTTCCAGTCGGCTCACATCATCAGTCTTTACAGCCCACGTTTCTGAGGCGTAAAGCAGCACACTTCGGACACAGGCCTGGAACGATTGCATGAAACCAGTATACAGCTTCACAACTAACAGGCCTGATCCTCATGCATGCTGAAATGTTCCTTCACGAAAAGAAAGTGGATAACCAACATTTAGAACCCATCACTATCCTGGATATCCTGAACTCATCACTGCAAAATAAAAGTCAACGAAGATCGTCCAGTCTAGTCATTATTGGTTCATCACTCATTTTTATTACTCAGGATGCATCGCGACAGCAGCAACCCAACCTTTCTTGCGATTTGTTTTCAATCAATCTACCACGGTGACTTTTCTTTGTCTGTGATTTATATTTCATTCTAATCTGTATCACACTCATCTGGCACATATTATCCATTCCTATAAATATTGACAAACTGTGCAATCCTATGCATAACAATCAAGAATTCGCACCAAGATAAACCTGAAACATATTTTTTTATCAACATCATGTGTTTATCACCAAACGAAAAAAGAATATTGTACCTGTTCTCAGCTGTTATGAGAGAAAACAAATGTGATTCTATCTAATGTCATTATTAGAGAAGTAATCAATCCTGAATCATTTAGAAAATACACTGCAATTGGTTGATCAGTTTAATTGAATTACAGGAGAATTAAAAAAATCAGGTATAAATTACAACGACACACCGAACTTTGAACCGTTTCTGAATCTAGTATTATCAATGCCTAGACATCTGCTATAAATAACTAAAAATTGTTTTATGAAATTGCTATTTAGTTCGCTTTATCATATTCTTCCATCAAAAGCGAGTAAAAATTCTCCGTATGTGAATTGAGAAATTTATAATTGGTATGCATGGAATCACCAACTCAATGTGGAGCTAAGATCATCTCAGTCCAGTTACTCTTCCTGAAGACTTCCTGTGACAAACTCAATGAGACTTGACCAATAGGAGATCAAGTCCACAGCCTGCCACAGAGATTGGTAAGAATGTTGTAAAACAAAACTGCTGAAGAGAAGAAAATTATTAACAATGGCATTGTTTTGCATTTCAATAAGAATTCAATTCGAAGCTACCCAATTAAGATATATAACTCCTTGAATTTCTTGTGAACGCCTTTGTGAAAAAATCAGAGATAAGATAAAGACAGAAACACATGAAATTGTGAACAGTAAACTTTTATAAATTGATTGCTAACTGCAGCAAATTATGTAGTAGGATGAAGTTCCGTTTTAGTAGCACAGTTGATTATAATGATGAAATGAGAGCCAAGGCTGAACATTGCAGAAACATTGCAGCTTTGGATCTCATTTCATCATTACAACATGCATGTTTGAAAATTATCGTTAACTTGTATGCATTGTTTCAAGCACTACATGAATCCATCAGTCAAGTAGTTTTTATCTACCATGTAAAATAGCCATGATATTCTCTTTTCTGTCAGAAATTGGTCAACGATTGAGGATGATAAAAATATCGACTCACCTCATTTCCGCTCATCTGATAGCCGTACTCGGACAGCAAGTTCGCAATTTTTCTCACGTTCACAGCATCATTGAAAGGGGTAGCGTCACCAATTTCGCCCTTGTTCGACGATACTTTGCCCTGAAGGCACTCGATTAAATGGCCAACTGTCATACGCGATGGAATAGCGTGGGGATTAATGATGATATCTGGTGTGATGCCTTCACTAGTGAATGGCATGTCTTCCTGCCGATACCGAATACCACATGTTCCTTTTTGCCCATGACGTGATGCGAATTTATCTCCAATTTGAGGAACTTTCGTTGTCCGAACCCGAACTTTGCAGAATTTGTGACCTTCATTGTTAAGAGACACCATGACCTGATAAAAAAATCCCGAAATGGATGTGCAATAGTAATTACCTAAGCATTCTAGAAGTCTAAAATCAATAAGTTACATCTAACTGTCCACTTGTTAAAAATCAAACATGTTGAATAATGTTAAAATGATATCAGTCAAAAATATAGTCCATGTATAAGCAGTATGTCAGCGTCTATATCATGACAAGACTTAAAATTGAAGGACAGCAAGTAGCTACTGTGAATCGAAAATTTAATCATGCGAGATTTTATATTTTGATAGAAGTGAGGATCTTTACTTGTGAATAGCTCAACGTAAAAATGAATTATTTCCGTTATCGAAGCTTTCGCTTTATTAGATGATAGGATCATCAACTGTGTTCATGCCTTAGGGTAGGCGAGGTAAAAAAAAAACTTCGTTATAATTTGATTTTTGCTCGCAAGTGGACCTCACTTCTATAAAAAAAAATGGGGTCTAGAAATCTGCACTATGTCAGAAAAATGAGTGTATTTGATGATAGCGTTACCGTAGCGAAATTTAGATGGCTCTGTAGTACACGAACTTACTGATTCTTTACGTGATCAGAAACCAATATTTAATCAAGACTTTGAATGAGGTCCGGAATGGCATGAGTAATTAATCTCTAACACAAATTAAATTTAGTTACATCGACTTCTCACATAGATGGATAACCTGACTTTTATTATCAAATACCTTCGATAATATTTAATTATGAAATTCTGTCGCACATTCTGTAGCTTCACCTGAACGCGGTCACATGTTGCTTCTAACTGCTACGTAAATTAAACCCGTCGAGACTGAGATTTGAACGCAAAATTAGTTGATACTGAAAAGAAATCTAAATGGAGCATCAAGAGAATTTCGCTCTCTCGAGTTCAAAAACGAAGAAATAGAATACAAAATACGAAACATAGTGAGAAAAACATGATTATAAATAGTGAACTAATCAGTAATCCTGAAACGGTCATAATAAGCGATTGCCGCATCATTTTCGTCATACTGTCATCATGGGTTGTGATGCAAGTAACAGATTCAAAGCTGAAGATTATCATTAAAACAATTATAGCAATGTGGATTGAATTCAATTAATAATTTCAAACTTGGTAGTACTTCTGATTTTACATTCGTCTGAAATTTCGAATCAGTTCACATGCTGATTACCATACAGATCCACATAGAGATCCTTTGCTCGATTGAGATCATGCCCATTCAATTCAAGCTTTTGATATCAAGTTTCTCATCGAAAAACGTCTTATGGGCGAACTAAACCCTGCCACTTATCTTTTGATTTCAATTACTCATTGCTTTAGTGCAAAGAATCATCTCTGTGAAATTTTATAATGAATGACAGATTAACTCAGCCACAAAATCTGACTTTCCAACTTGTTGGTTGGTGGGAGTTGATTGTTGACCTACGACACAATTATGTTGGTTTCAAGATTTAAGATTGAATCTCTATTTTCAGACACTTACCTGATCCACAATGCCATATTCGGTCCGACGCATGTATACACTGGCATCACGTTTCGAATAGGTAGATTGTCGACCCTCCAACTCATCTTCATTCTGTGGAATAGTCATCGTTTTCCCGATTAGTACATCATCGCCAGAAACCCGAACACCAGGAGACACTAGACCATCTTCATCAAGTTTGTCATATATAGCATGTCGCATTCCCGTGCATGTGTCTCGAGTAGGTTTCTCAAAGATTTCCTCTTGGTCCAATCCACGCTTGTCTTCCTGATCTCGGTATGATCGGTAGAACTCAGACCGAAAGAAGCCACGGTGGATGGCCGATTCATTCAAAATGACAGAATCTTCCTAAAAGAGGAAAATGTAAAATATTTAAAATACAGAGTAAATTAAATGAAGGATCGCTAAATTTCAATTAAAATAATATATCATGTGATTACACGTTATTAATTAAACGCTATGTATAATTATGATAATACTGAAGCTTCTACACCAATATCTCACTAATTTTTCATACTTCTCTAAAACATCTGCGAACAGCATTGCTGATACCCTAACAAGGTGTAAAAAAAAATATTGTCGGAATATACTACATAACCTCGATCACCCTAGATCATAAGTTGAAGGATTTCTGCAGAATCCGGTTGAATGGAGATTCATGAATATGAGTACCAGCGTGTGATGAAAGATATACCAGATTTAACATGAAAAACTGCGAAATAAATTATGACGATTTCTTAAATTCCTTAGTAGTTGGTTTGAAGTTTGCAAGCAGCTATTGCTCTTGCCAACGTACGCTATCAATCATACAAGCATTGGCAAAAACCTTGGGAAGGGATGAAAAGGGCTAAATCCAAACGTGCTTTAATTGTATTATTTTCTTCCATGATGCGTGAGAAACCTAGGAAAAGCATGCATGAGCATGAATAAAATCGGCGGCAGCTGATGTTGAGTGCCATGTATGAACTCACATTTCCTTAGCTTCATCCCAACTGTGCACAATTTTGTTATCTTATATGTTTTACGATGGTTGTACACTAGACAGACATCAAAAATAGACACCCTGTCCGCACTAAGTTGAAAGATAAATACAGAAAGATGTACCACAGTCTATTAATAAAAATACGCAGTCTGTGGGAAAACTGATTTCATTTTATATCTAAGTAGACACTCGACAACGCAGGTTAGCTTGCTACAAACCAGAATGAATACGTCAGGGATAACTTGACATATGACTGAAAATGTTCAGTTTTAACTTGAGGGTGTGCTCTTTCATTCACATTGAAGTGATTGAACATAACATGACATCATACTCAGACAGGCTATCACTATTCCACCACATTTTCAAAATTTTCAATACTGACAAAAGTTTGAAGACAACTCCATTCTCTAGAATTAACTATTAATGAACATGAATCTGACACTGTGTAGTCAACTTACTATTGATTTGGGAATGTGCGGTATCTGTCACTGGATTACTGAGCTCAAAAAATTTATGTCTTCATGGCAAATATTCACATGCGACTTCAACTGTCAGATGCAAATACAGTACCGTTTTGAAAGCTATGGAATTGCTATCTAAAGTGAGAGAAGAGAAATTCTGTTGATTCTTCATATACTTAGATGAATTTGTAAGTCAAACATTTGTGTGATTCCCAAGATCTAAGCCCAGCGCATTGTCTATACCTACGATCATGAAAAACGTTCGTGATGCAAATAAATTGCTCGAATTTATATTATATCAAGTTTACTCATGGATGATTTCAGTGGGAAATGCCCCTGTCTCTAAAATACCATTTAAGATAATATTCAAATCGTGATATATCTGAACTTGAACGCTACGACTCCGACGTAGACGTTTAACATCATTCCAATGAATGAATGCCTACCACCATTTTCTAAAAGGCTTGAATTACATGGAATGCGTTTTATTTCATTATCAGGGATAAGAAAGTGGTCACGGGGCTCCCGATGAAATTTATGTTTCAAAGGGGTCTCAAATAGAAAAAATTTAGAATAGATTAGGCAGAATTATTGGGGCCCGATAGATTTCCACGGATCTCATTCCTCCATTATGCGAATATTTTTATTACTGCAGTTTACACTGACACTATTGGAACTACGGTAACTTGCATGGACGTAATTGCAATCTCAAGAAGAATCTGATGATTTACATTGATTCGTAAATGTTGATCCGACAGTCGTCATCGTAACTGAAGCTTCATCAAGTAACGGACAACAAATGATGAGCCAATTCGATGAAATCTTCATCACATATCTTCATAAATCAACCCAAGTTCATCTGATATGACATACATTTTTGACCACCGTTTTGTTAATGGATATCTGTTTATGAACATAACTTGAACCAATCAGAAAGCGTCATTTATTGGGTATGCCCACTTAGTGGTGCCCTTCATCAGACGTGTCGCCTTAGCAGTAGATACATGAAATTAACAGACAGAACATTACACATCATTTCGCAAGCTTTGATGACCTAACTAATAAGTGTAGAATAACGACTAATGAACCACATCAATATGAACAGTTGGCTTATGTTACTGACATTGGCATGTGATCGAATGATGAATGCAATCAATTAGACGAACTTCAAATGTTGATAGAGATTTGAAGCAAATAGTTTTATCCTAAGAAGAAATAGTTGCAGAATGAAAATATATTTTATTAACTACACATGAAATGGAAAAATACAAACTAAATACACAAACTTAACGAAAATAATCAATAATGATCTCATTACGATAATCAATGTGAACCCAATATTTGACCCATAGAACATGAATTTTCACCCTCAAAGATTAGCTAGGATCGCAATTGAAATTAGAAAATATTAGTCTGAGTATTGCTGATCCATGTTCACTAAACGGGGCGCAAATTTTGTATTCTCGAACAATTCCGTATTCTGATGATGTTTATGCATGATAAAGAAATCAATATTTAGGGTTCTGGAGTCATAATTCGGTTCAAACTGCGACAGATGTGAAGGAATTATTAATGCGCTATTTTCGCAGATGAACATAATTTCTGCGCTGATAAGAGTAAAAACAAATTGAACAACAATATTGATCAAAATCTTAGAAATCCCCAGAAGAATTTTCATTTATCAAGATTAGATAATTCTGGTCTTTTAAAAACATTGGACTTCTTTATGATAGATACAGGACTTGCAAGGATTATAATACTTTCATTTCAACTTTAAAGTTTCTATTCATTCATGTTCATTTTGAGAATCTCCCGACCATAGAAATTGATAACAATAAAACCTCTAGAATGGAAGTAAAGCTTCATGCAATACACAATAGTGGCACAAAAATCGCACGCATTTTCACTTAGATACACTTGTCAACGGCTGTATGATTGGGTTAGAATCAATCACATGTGCGATTCTAAGCTTTTCATTGGTGGTTCATGCCCCAACGTAGTTCCCCCGGATGTGCCGCGACCTTGAGTCAATTTCCATTCTAGTCAACTTCAGATAAACAACAATCTATTTCTATGCTCCCGACGAATGTCAAATTTCTTGATTTCTACGATTGGAACACAAGTAGCTTCAGTTGTGATAAGAGATGGACAGGAATCAACAAAACATATTGTAGCGCGCTACTGTATGAAGCTGTGTATCATGTTCTCTCAGGTCTTGTCATTGAACTCTTACTTCATGATTAAGCCTTAGGTGCATATATTCAAAAACGCGACCGACACGATGTGTCATGAATCAAATGACCTTTAAAGGTAATGTAAGATCAGTGCAATATGCGAGAAACGCATCTAGGTAAGAGAAAAATAATTTTTCTTTGTCTCACATGTCTATTACCATCAAGGATGCGGCTGCAGTCATGTAGAGACCTTAAGAAACACTATCAGACAGGGGTGACAAAATGAAGAAATGAAGCACCAATCCCATCCCCCCGCAAGACTCCTACAATTTCATTACTTGTTCTCATTAACTTACATCTCCTTTACGACATGAAGTTATGATGGATAGGTCAGGGCGCTTATGAGGAAGTAGTGCACTTATGAAGTAGCGTCGGAGCGCAAGAGACTGATGAGGGTGCTTGCAAAGATAGTGAAGGTGCATCAACTAGGCAGCATTGTGCCAATGGGATTGTACGGTGCCTGAAGTAGGAAGACGTCTTTGAAGCTGAGGGAGACTGAAGTACCAAGACAGGGCACAAGTGAGCGACCAGAGCATATAGATACACATGCATGAATGAAGCTGTAACGTCACTACCACTCCTTTATGTGGACTTGTACGGTGCTGACATAAGGTTGCGGTACTTTTAGTCCAGTTACCCTTCCTGCCGACTTCCAATAACACTTATGAGACTATATTCGGGGCTCGAACCCTGGATCAAAAGATCGCTAGACCAAGAATTTAACCCGTGTGCCACGCAGACCACCGCTACGAAAAATATAAAATACTTTATTCTATAAAGTATGTCAAAGTCATGCACGATCGCTGCTTATCCCCCAACCCCCATGATCCTTTTTATCTTTATTCTTTCTAAATAGATCAGGTACAATTATTGATAAAAAATAGAATTCAAAAGAATGCGTCACCTAAGGAAGTACTTGAAAATAAGGAAAATTCGTATCCCTGTAGCATGGAAACAAGCGAAAATTAATCTGTATAGCTTACTGAATGCTCACCTGGACGACCTAGATCCCGCCTATACCAAGGTTGGTCAAAACTTACTGAATATTCTTTGTATCTCCGAATAGTAATCTGCCTAACAACTTACTAGTCCAAATTCATCTCTGACATGATCCAAATCTCTTTCCCTTCCCGATTAATCCGATTCAAATCAAGACATCTCTCAAGATGATAAACATCCTAACTGTAATTTCTTTCAATGAAGAATTCAATAAAGAATGAAATTGTTATGAATTGATTGCCACTGAGTACATCTACATCATTCTGTAGATGATGGCAAGTTATTTATATTAGAAACTAATTTAATAGAGGCAGAGAAATCGAATTACTCAACATGCACGGCGCTATGCCGAAGACAGTGCGCAGCTATATTGCAAAGAAAGCTCGATGAACTTCGTGAAATAGACATGATGCTGGTGCATTTCACAGTAAAACGATGTGAAAAACAATTTCAAGATTTAATTTTAAAAATTGAAAGTCAGTCATTCTTGTGTTTATCCATCAGGGAAAATAGAGCTGCAGTACACAGTCTCAACGCATTGTCCTGTGAGTGCATGAGTCACTTAAATCAAGAAAATATGAAAAATGGATTTAAGATGTCTAGATGAAGAATCATATTCAAAATATCTTCCTGCTGTCGCATCTTCTCTCCCACATATTAACACCCTAGCAAATGATATAATGCTTAAGAATCATTCCAATGACATCATTATTTATAACTAAGGCAATTTTTTATGACATGTCATATTTTTGTCATTTTTCTGTAGTTTTCGACTGTTAGAGTTGCCGGGAAGAGGGAAAGAAAATTACCGATGCTAGCAGAATGACGCAAAATATGTCTTCTCAACACAGCGCGATGCAGTCTGAGTCTGAGGACAGTTCCAGTGCATGCATTGCCTACAGATATGAATGTTACCGACGGCGCCAGGAGTGGCTCGTCTGTCGTCTATGCTTTTCCTTGCCAGCCAACCGGTGCTTCGGTAGAGCGCTCTTCTTCATGTTGAAGAAGATGATATGCAAAGACAAACATTTTTTAACATCAAATGTAGTAAATTACATCACTAACCATCGTAAATGGGTATACTGTAACAAAAGTTTGAAATAAATCCATCTACTTGTCGGAAACTGAACTTTTTAACATTTTGCTTGGAAATGGAAACATAATTTTTGCAATATTTTAAGAGTTTATAGTCATTTTTTGGTCACATTTTGAGTGTTTGGGTAATATTTGGTTATATTTTAAGCTTTTTAGGACACATATTTTCGATTTTGAGGTCATTAAAAAATTGCCATGCTCACAGCTGATCAGATATATGCACAGCACTCGTGCGACATACGTGTGTGCTCATGGACGTTACATTTTACCATTTTAACAAAATCTATTTAATGATATTCGACGAAATCGTAAAAGGCTTATTGTCAAAGAACGCACAGAGTGTCGATTCGATTATAAAACGGTGCCTAACGATCGAAACAATACTGAAATTCTGAGTGATTTAAAATTGAATTATTGCAAATGTTTGTCATGCCACCGTCTTTGTTTCTTCCAATTTCGAATGTGTTGACGACATGCAGCTGCTTTTCATATGGAGATATCACTAACTTAATTGATCCCAAGGCTGGACCTTGGGTTTTGGGTCGACCTTGGGTAAGTGATACAAAACTTGGTTTTCTATTAATGATGAATATATGCAGATCAAGTTACAAAAATTAATATTTGAATCTTGAAAGAGCTACAGGATAAGAGCATAAAATTCTCACCTTTTATCAAATTTTCAGTGGATTCACAGATTATTTCAAAATTGAAATAATTGTGATAATTAGCTATTTCATTCTGGGCTTGACACTATCACGCATTGAAAGTTCATATATATTGTATCTACTGCAAGCCTACATGCATTTTGTTACATTTGTGCATATTGAATTTTTATATATTCAGTATATTTTATATCTTCGCACCCTTAACTTTCTGCGAGAGCCGACATCTATCCAAAAATAAAGTCATTCCGTTTTCGTATTCTAAATCTGTTTAACCATGCACGTACTGCGCAGCTATAATATTTATCAAGTTTGTTTATATTTCTGAATTATGAAATGAAAACAATTGTTTTGCTATGAGCAATGTATAAATCAATCATAATTAAATCAAAGATCTTCAATTAGTCAGTATATCAGTGTAGAAAAATGTAGCAAGCAGATTTTTACAAAATATGCAATTACTACAGACTTGTTTTCCAAATAGAAAGGTACCAGTGGTTATTTGGTTAACTTATCGTGAGTCTTTTCGCAAAAATCATGATCGCAAACACTTACCACACGCTTTTCAGTTCAGAAAGTGCATGGCAAGAATTTCATGAATGCATAATATTTTTCTACAAAATGGTGAGATTTTGTGCTAGGTTTTCGACAAAGATACCTTCCTGAATTTGGTTCTTCGATCTTTAAAGTTGGCACTGCTACAAAGCTGAGGAAGCAATTCTACCACCAAAATATTCTACTATGTCAATTGCATTTTCTATCGTGCTAATATGCCGTCCGCAATGTTCATTGGCCCGTCTGTTCATGCCTGATCAGAGGTAGCGAGGGTAATGCCAAGTAATAAGATTTTTTCCACAAATCCATCTTGATCGGAAAATAAAGACAGTTATTCTGTAGATCCTGTGCTATGCAGTCGAAGCTGTCACAAGCAAACAAACTCTTTACCTACTACAATAACGTGATGACTTTCAGGGACAGAGACGAAGATTTCCAGTCTAATTTGTTTGATCAAAGTACAATTAATGAATTACGCACAACAAAGTGGCAATAAATACGCACGTATAATGTAACCACGTAAAATGTAAAAATGTGAATACGCATTGTCATCAAACGTAAGATACGTACAACGATAATTAAGTAACTTGCACCGATATACTGCAGAAAGAAGTCATCCATTTACATCAGAACGTATGCGCTTCCATTTTTAAGGTTACATGTAAGTTGTATGATATCTCAGCTGATGAAGGGCCGCGCTCCGTTAGGAAGGGGTTGATGATCAGTGGTTCAGTTGAGGTGTAACCGCTCTTGCTAGAGATTGCGAAACGTAGCTAGGTGAGAGCTGTCTTGATAATATAGCCTTGGGTGCGATCATGATCATGATCTGTGCCCCACCCAAAGCCTCACCTAGGTAGGGTTAGTAATTTCTAACAATTTCCAAAATTCACGATGCACCGCAAATGTTGTGAATTTATAAACCTTGATTATATGCCATGTACCTCTTACCCATCAAATTGCTTCTACGCAGAAGTGATACATTTAGGACTTCAATACCTCAGACAAATAGGTATTGCAAATAGGAATATTCATAGAAAGCTAAGAAATATGAAATGGAGGCTGAATGAAATAGAAATACATCGCTAATCCACCGACCGCTCCACTCCCTAATGGCAACTGCTCACCCTACATCGAGCGATAAGTGTCTCAATATCAAAAACACTTCATGACAATCGATAGATACTTATACGAATATCTGAAAGGTTGAAAACAATTCAAACTTTTTAATCGCTTGTGTATATTAGTACCTTGTGTACCTTATACTAAAATATTATACATATAATATAATAGACACCGGCATATCATTATATACATGCATATTATAATATGTATATTAGTACTGAGTCATTCATTGCAACATCTTCATTTCACGTTCTACAACTGACTTTAGGCATTCCTTTCTTTCTTTCACTTTGTTTTTCCAACGCTTAAAATTATAAAAAACGCTTTTGGACCTTTACACTTACTATTCTCCACTGCAAACTTCCTACCTTCAGCGCCTCTGACATCATTGGAACTGTCAATAATCTCTTCCACCATGCTTAGCATCACTTACTCTTTTATTCTCCACGAAATTATCCTTTGACTCACTATGCCAAACGTTATAGAGTCAAGTTAGTTTGAATAACACTAAAAGAAATTTCTGAAGTTTTCATTTCAAAGGAAAGTTGTTTTGATTGTCTCTTGTGCATAAATCTGAGAGCCGATTTAAAAAATGAAAAGCAAACATTGCACGCCGAATACATTTTGACTAACAATCCGCGGTAGACAAAGCCCCAATATAAATATAATACTCCTACGAATGCAAAATAGAAGAAAAGTGTGTTGAGACTGAACGTGAGTGAAGATGCTAAACTCAAGTTTACAGGATATGCCGTGGAAGACTGAATTCAATCACTGGCACAGCTAATGCAGGAAATAATGCATAATAAGGAATAATAATGCATGTATACTGGCAATATTATCTTTTGGTGCAGAGCGATCCACGCTACTCTAATCGAACGAATGAGTCATCAACTTGAGATGAGGTTCATGCTACAGGTAAAGTAGACCAAGTGCCGGACGGACGACACTATCCTGCAACAGCTGTTCACAAGGCGCTTTCCATGTACGAGAAGTGTCCTATGTTCATCAGTGCTGAACTGACAAACAACTAACGAAAACAGCCGATTCAGGAGAAGTCAAAGAACGGGGAACCGCAGTCTTTTGAAAGCCCTACACCCCCGATTGCCTTTTGATCGGATTGAGATTGAGTGAAATCATCTAAGACACACGCCAATCAATCATCAATCACACGCCGAAAATCTATCGACAGTGATGTCTAGCTGAGAACAGACATTGCACGAGGACATTGCCGGTACGGTCAGAAATCAATCCCTTAGAGAAAGCTTCGTACACACAGCATAGTACACTGCTTGCAATGTATTCTCAGACTTAACATGAAAGATATCATTTTAGAAAATTTCTGTCATTTGATTTTTAGGAAAAAGAACAAATCGGCAAGCTATCCATCGCAGCAGATGGACAGCTCGGTGCTCACATGATTGATATGACCCAGGTGAAACGAGCTGTTGCAGACCCGCCATCCTGAGAAATGCTGAATGTCGATAACGCTGAAGGGTTACTAAATTGGTCGATATCTCTTTGACGGGTGATGTTCAAGTAATGACTCAAGATTCTTTTTACGACAGTATTCGCTGTATCTCCTTATTTCTACGCTGCATTAGCAAAGCCCAAGTGCTACTCAAAATGAAAGACTCATGCAAATACACACCATTTATATGAGGTGTCGAGTCCGTTCGGAAGTACTTTGATTCCTAGGGCTGTCTTGTGTTTTAAGTGTTGAGTTTCGAGCATCATCGAAAATTAGACAAAATTAGCTTCGTGCATATGCTTAGATATTTCGATTTCATTTGGAATTCCACAAAAATGTTCTTCCTTAACATTCATAATAATGCGTAGTCTCACCAATATAATTGTTTAAGCATAATTTACGGAAAAATTCGCTGAAACTTACAGGGAAGACTGCAAGGAATTTTATGCCCGAGATTTTCTATGAGTTTTACAAGTGATAAAAGTTTGATTATGGGACAAAATTTCATTTATACGAAACCGGAATAAGAATATGTTATTCTTCAGTATGACAATTGGAAGAACTCAATGAAGAAGTCACTATTGGAAATCACGATTTTGGGAAGTTAAGGTATGACGTTTCAAGAGACAGCTGCTTTTATTCTCAAGTAGAAGAAGACTCATCTAAGGGACAGAACATCATTACTACCACCCCAAAATTTCACTGTGAAAATGAAAAAATGATGTATCAGCACTAGAATGGCAAAATGTTGTCCACAATAAAGTTAACACGAAAACGATAAGCTATGTCTGAATGAATTCCGAAGGAGTTTCACAGAGATTTTGGGACGCGTCTCATTGTTTGCGGAGCAATGCTTGAAAAGCAGTTGAATCTTTAACTTTTGCTTTCATTCATGCATGAGCCTGTGTATATTTGCATGATATGAGTAGGATTATAAAAGGACTTCTGCCGTGAATATTATGGATGTGGTCTAGTAGTTACCTTAAATACTCAGTTTCATTTCCATTTGCATCTTTTACGATGGCAAAGGCATCACCAAGGTAGCGGCGATAATAGAGTAGGAATTATAGACATCATCATGATCGTGGCAACTGAAGCCTCAGTGGGAATAAAAACGAAACCCATGATCACAGTTTCAATCTGTTTATTCTTTTTAGGTCATCAAATTTAAGAAGCGCATTCCTGCTAAATAGATTGAGCAGGGTAATCCTTAGGTTAAATGACAACAGGATAAACTGGAGCAGGAGACAAATCGTTTGTGTGTGTTGTGTGTCCAAAATAATGACAAACTACATCATATTGCGAGAATGTTGTATTCTTGTCTAAGAGTTCATGAACATACTATATACAACTGACAAGATAGCAAATATGCTAGTAGTTGATAATATCTGTAGTGGATCATATCATGATGACTTTGCTTGGGCACTGAACTCAAATGTCAGACATTTACGCAATGCACTTGATAGAGCGCAGATCAGCGCGAGGAGTTCAGAAGAAATTTGCACACGAAACAAGCTTTCAATAAAGTTGTTTTGTCCTTTCAAGAATGCTGTGCATCAAATAGCTGCCAATTTGAAAATCTCACCACTCCGAGAATAAAAAATACTGTTGAAAAGGTCAGACATCAGAAAAGCACTTACATCGTTACGGATTACCTTTATTAGCTCCATTGATAAGCTATAGCAAACATGTTCAAATTATCGTACAGATTTCGTCAATCGAACTTGAAGACACCTCCTCTATAATAGCTGTTTCAGTTATAATCAGACCATGAATTCAAAGCGACATTATGTGAGTCATCTCTAATTCATTTTCAAATTCTACTTCGACGCGATTTAGTAATTACATTAAATCAGAAATTAATCACAAATTATTTACATATGCCTACATGAGTTGCATGATATTAAACTTATTTAAATTCATCAACTTAATGAACAGCTTAAAAATCTGAATGAGTTACTAAGGTTATCATATTCTTGTCTGTCATTTTCAACTTAGTTGGCCAGAGCACCTATTCAAAATCCGCAACATTCTTGATAAGACGGAGCAACCTTGCAAAAACTTGTTCCTCATGCACGTTTTCCCTTAACTTCTCGCGCTGATCTGTCTGCCATTAATACGTACGTGGGAGGTCAATGTGCTAGACGCGGTACAGAATCTCTGTATTTTTTCGCATATCCCCGAATCAATATCTTAAGACAATTAGACAAATGAGTTGTCTATACGCGCTATCTAATCTAACTTACAAGTGTCTAGCTCAAGTCACATTTTCCTTAATTCAAAACATGGAAATAGGTGAGTGACTAACGGTACTAAAAGGAGTGTTGTGAATCATTTCCATCAATGAAGATGTCATGCAATCAAGAATTTGCAATTGTCTTCCCTACGTGATTGTAGCAACTATACGTGACGATAAATCAAACCGCTAGAAAATCACTATCTTTATGGCAAATCAAAATATTTCCTTGACAGCTCTTCATTCTCACATTGCAACATACAAAATATTATAAATTAAAATATTACCTATAAGCTAACAAAAAACGTTAACGGTACGGAAAACTGCAATAACGCGCGATTCATCAATAAAATACAAATGAAAGGAAGGGATGATGGCACAATGTCAAGAGAGATCTTGAGCTCCTACATCTGGATCCTCAATTGACGCAAGACCGACCAGAATGGAGAAGGCGTACCAATCCCGACAACAAACGACACAACCACACTGTCCAACCCTCAAACCTGAGGAAGAAGAGACAATAAACGAGGAGCAAGAGTAGTAAGTAAAAGACAGAATTCAATTTAGCATATGCAGTGTAAGTGTGAAATATCGAGTAACATGATCACGTAGCTGATTGATTTGTTCAAATTCCGATAATCCTGCCCGAAAGGAGAAAACAATTTGATCTCTCTTGACCTGAGAATGTACCTACTACAATATAAAACGAGAGCATTGATATTTCCGATACCGAATGTAAAACTGATTGTCAGGAAACGAAACACAAGTAAGTTTCGGCAAGGATGACACATTTTACATATTGCACCTGCGAATTTCTGTAAACTCCTTTGATCAAGTCTGACAGCACAGAATATCATCATCCGGAAGCAGCTTGGACACTGATTGAATGGTCGACAATCTAGAGATCATTCCTGCTTTGCCCTTTCCGATAAAGACAAAGATAGTGAGAGCGGCCTAATATAAAAATTGTTCGTTAGAGCAATTCTTTTATGAAATTTTGTAAATAATTTAATTTGCCTCTTATACTCGCACTATCTATTTTGTGTCATGATGTGAATAAACATTGCACTTCTTTACTTCAATGACATCGGATGTTTAAGTTGCATGGTTGACAGAATTGGTTTTGCATGCAGAAGCGGATATACCTCGCGGACATATGCGACTCATATCAAAGGTTGGAGTCATTTGAAATGAGGAGTTGGTGGAAGATGCGACGCATAAGCTGGGTTGCAAGATGCATCAAACAAGTTGGTGCATGAGGAGGCCGCAATGAAAAACGGAATATCTTTACTTGGTGCGATGTATGCAATGACTATGCGAAGTTTGGCCACCATGAGCGCAGAGTGCAATACTGACACAGGAAGTTGAGGGGTTCCATGGAAGGGAAGCGCCGACAGAAACGTAAAAAATCATAATCGGCCAGTCACGCTGAAAACAGTTGAGGGAATACAAGAGTAGTAAGCAAATGACAAACACTCGACCGGCGCCCCCCCCCCTCTGGAACGGCAGAGTGTCGTGGTCGGCCGCCGTGGTGCTTCGGGTCTGAGTCCCCCCCCTCTGGAACGACAGAGTCTGTCGTGGTGTGCCGGCCAGGTGGGTTCACAACATGTTCGCTGACTCCCCCCCCCCTCTGGAACGACAGAGTGTGAGACTCGGATGTGTTGGTCTCGTATGGGTTGACGTGACCGACCGCCTAGGTTGACGTGGCCGACCGCCTAGGTTGACGTGGGCGACCGTCTAGGTTGACGTGGGCGACCGTCTAGGTTGTCGTGGATGGTGAAATGGCTGCCAGATTCGGATTCAGCGTAAAATTCTGCATCGGTAGGGTGAGTTTCAAGGCAATTGGCGAGAAAAAATTTTTCTTCAAAATTTTAACAGAGTTAGAATTTGGGACGTTTTGGTGTGTAGCGCCCAAACGAAGCATCGGATGAGAAAACGGAGGCCAGATTCGGAATCTACGTGAAATTTTGGGTTAGGAAGGATGTTTCCAGCGAAATCGGAGAGAAAAAATTTTCACTGACGTCCCCCCCCCCTCTAGACAGCTTGCTCCGATTTTGGCTTCCAGTGGACGGATTTTGTCGTGCGATAGCTCGTTTGAAAGCTAAGAGTGAGACAAATTCAGTGAAACAATCGGCTTGTTCCTATCTGTCTTCGTTCAAAAGTTAGAGCGGTTACAAGATTTTAGGTCGGAGCTCGCTTACCTGAAAAAATCCTAAGTGTCAGAGTGACTTTGTATGGGTAAAAATTTGAAAATTTTCCAAAGTGTGGAATTTCGACCTGGGACCGTCACCAAAACATTTTTCATCAAATTTTGAAATTTCACTGACGTCCCCCCCCCTCTGGACAGCTTGCTTCGATTTTGGCTTCTAGTGGACGGATTCTGTCGTGCGATAGCTCGTTTGAAAGCTAAGAGTGAGACAAATTCAGTGAAACAATCGGCTTGTCCCTATCTGTCTTCGTTTAGATGTTAGACGCCATTGAAGATTTTGGGACATTGGTGAAAAACGACAGAGTTAGAATTTGGGACGTTTATGGCTGTAGCTTCAAAACGAAGCATCGGATTGGAAAACGGATTTCAGATTTGGAATCAGCGTGAAATTCTTTATCTGTATAGTGAGTTTCAAGTCAATCGGCGAGAAAAAATTTTCAACATTTTTCGAAAAAACGACAGAGTTAGAATTTGGGATGTTTTGGTGTGTAGCGCCCAAACGAAGCATCGGATGAGAAAACGGAGGCCAGATTCGGAATCTACGTGAAATTTTGGGTTAGGAAGGATGTTTCCAGCGAAATCGGAGAGAAAAAATTTTCGGCTGACGTCCCCCCCCCCTACACAGCTTGCTTCGATTTTGGCTTCCAGTGGACGGATTTTGTCGTGCGATAGCTCGTTTGAAAGCTAAGAGTGAGACAAATTCAGTGAAACAATCGGCTTGTTCCTATCTGTCTTCGTTTAGATGTGAGACGCCATTTAAGATTTTGGGACATTGGCGAAAAACGACAGAGTTAGAATTTGGGACGTTTTGGACTCTAGCTTCAAAACGAAGCATCGGATTGGAAAACAGAGACCAGATTTGGAATCAGCTTGATGTTATTGTCCAATGAGGATCATCATCCAATGAGAATCAAGCATTTCTTTATAAATAGCGAGCCTTCCACAGTGAGAATCATTCCATCGTTGAATCACACGAGTGACGGACGCACATTTTCTCTCTCTAGTTCCCTGTTCTATTACCCAACTAAAATGGTAAGTCGCTACTTCCCTCCCTCTCCTCCCTTGAACGTAAACTTAATACAATCTTTTTTCATTTTCAGGCATCTACTCCATCTGCTGCACTAGTAGGACAAAATGGCGGTCAAACGTTACAAGGTTCGCTACGGTCAGATCATCTACAACTGAGGCCAGTGGAAGAAACATCCAAGGTACATAATCCTACACCGCTACAGCGTAAATTTAAACAAGCCTTGCGTTATGATGATCATAGCGTAGTACTCCAAACGGGAATGCTCCCTTCCACGGATGTCAAGATAATGCACAATCAGTATGGGGACTACATACTGATCCCCGTGAGTCCGTACATTCGCCACCAACTTGATATTATTGAGGAGTACGTGACATTAAATATGGACATTCCTACTCCTCTTGCTCAAGAGTGGAAGGCGAGAGATGACAAGGATACTCCCTATAGAAAGATTTGGGATGGTAATCACATTTGCCTACCGGTATCACATTGGTGTACTTACTATAAGAAGGAGGGAGATCATTCAATACCCATCAGATGTGATGAGCTCGGAGAAGGTACTTGGGATATCCTTTTCAAAGTGAATGGGCTATATTATGGTCGACACAAGGATAATAAAATAGCCTCTCTCTCCATGCATATGGAATCCATCCTATATATTCCGAAACCACCCAACGTGGACGACATAATTGATCAAATCCTTAACAGCAGTGGTACGAAGCGCAAGTCGGAGAAGAATGCTACATCAAAACGCAAATCAAAGAAGGAGAATTGCTAGTCCTTTCCTAACTCTACCCTATGACAATTCGCTTATGTGCTTTGAGTGTCGTAGACGTGGTCTTATTAGATACATTTTACTTCTTCGTTGCCATCATATCATTTGTGTATTTTGTCGTGAAAAGCATCGATGTAATTCTTCATTTTGTAATATGTTATAGAACGTTTCCTTAGATGTGTAAATTTCCGTTTTAGGCTTCTATCATCATTTTTATGGATTGTGAGGGTGAACCTGTACAGGAGCTCAGTGCTATTGCTATGAACAATTGGACATATCAGATTGTTAGTGTCTATCATCAACATGCCAACTGCGATCCCAATGTTGATCAATGGGCGAGAAAACACATTCATGGACTTAATCTGAAATATTTGCAAGACTATGGCTTTTCTTGTGAGAGTGCTCTTCTTATTGACTTTAAACGATGGTTAGCTGCTTTCAATGTTATACGCATCTTTTGTAATAATCCTGGTAAGGAGAGGAAAGTATTTCCCAATCTAATCATTGATGATATTTTGCTCCCACCTTGGGATAGTAGAGTGAATCAACATTATCATGAAGTCACAAAACGTTTTAAGGATTTGTGTGTTCCTATTTTGTCTGTTCGTTGTAGTAGCTACGTTCATAACCAATGCTTCTTTCCTCCTTACCTCAACACTGCCAAAGTCCTGTATGGTTATCATTGCTCGCTGTATGATAGTTACCAGCTGTATCTATTTTATCTCTTTCAAACCATTGATTTATAATGCATGCTTGTTACCATTATTCAATAAATGTTACTATGAGAAGAGTTGTTGTTTTCATGCAATGGATGGGTTAGATAAAGGGCGATCATGTCTTTCTCAAACGACTGCGGAACATTACGTTTTCATAGGCAAAGTTTAAAAGGAGCTGTTCAAGATTATGTGATAAAATTTCATAAAGATGAGACCGACATCGAAGCAGTGGTCGATGATGCTAGCACTCTATTTCTAGAGTTAATGAATACATTCTCTGATAGCATTATCATGGCGCGATTAGTTGCGAAAATTAAGTTTAGTCATTTTGGAAAGGAAGAGGTGGAAAGTCGCTCTTTCCATTTTGCTTCTTATTCAATGGAAGTGGTAGATCACCCCCAAGAATTTTTTAAAAGACATATGATAAAAATTGCTGAACGTCTTAACGCATTTAACCATCATGGTAGCAGTCTAGTGATTGAAGCGATTTCAGATATTCACATTCAACTTTCCATAAAGAAAAATTGAAAATGCAGTGGTACTTGATTGTAGCACAACTGGTTTTCGAGCTATGTCTGCTCACTCTCGAAGTATATTCCTTCTGTACATGCGTCTATTATTTAGAAAAGGCTAGCAAATTCATATCTTCAAAAAGACTTGCTATAGACATCAGTAACGGTGAAACTATGTGTTGCGATGTATGTAAGCGAAAGGATGGAAATGAAAAGCGCATCTTCAAGAGATGTAAGCATGCTTTTTGTCAACGCTGTTTCATACGTAATTGCATTCAACTTTGCCAATGTAACCACTGTGACATTGCTCATTTCGAGTGTCACTTATGTCGCAATAGTTAGTACCTATGCAAATGTGGTAAAGATAGGTTTTAGCAAAGACTAACACGGAAAATGGCGAAACGTAAAATGACGAAACGTAAAAGTCAAAAGTTTTCTTCAGCCATTCAAGCTCTCCGACGAATGAAAGCAAATCAGCGATACAATGCTATACGACATGCTAACGATAAATTCATTTGTGAAATTATTTCTCATGTGAGGAAGTTGAGGACGAAGAAATTAGCGCCAAAACAACGAAAGTTACTTAAGCGATATGCTACGAAATTGCGTTTCATCTCCAATCCTAAAGTCGCCCTTCAAAGAAAGAGGAAAACTCTAACACAAAAGGGCGGTTTCCTTTCAGCAATACTTCCAATGATAGCTCCTGCCGTGGGCAACCTATTGGGAAATATCTTTGGCTCTAAGCGTTAATTATGCAAATGTTGAGTCTCAAAGTAATAAAATGGATTTCAGACTTCAATGTGATAAAGTTCTGACTGTATCAGGTCCATCTCATGCAGGTAAAACTGTTTTCACGCTGAATTTATTGGATAAAAGAAGGGAGTTGTTTAAGGAACCTATCAATCGAGTGATTTGGTGTTATGGTATTTATCAACCGTCGCTGTTTCAGGAATTGCAAAGTCGCAACTTTATTCGACATGAAGGAATTATTCCAGTGGATAAACTTCAGTCTAATGATGTTGTTGTATTGGATGATTTATTAAAAGAAAGTAAGAATTCAAAAGATGTTACAGATATGTTCACTCGCGCAGCACACCATAAAAGGTGTTTTATCATCTATATTACACAAAATTTGTTTCCTGATGGAAAAGAAGCTCGTACACGAAACCTGAATACACACTATTATGCTATTTTCAAGAATCCGCGAGATAAAAGTCAATTTGAAATTTTAGCGCGACAAGTTGCACCCAGAGGATCAAAAGCCTTAATTGAAATTTTTCAAGCAGCTACTGAAAAACCATACGGTTACTTATTCATTGACTTTACGCAAGAGTGTCCGGAAGAATTTAGATTTCGAAGTGATATTTTGAAAACTCCCATGATTATCTACAAACTATGAGTTCTTATTCTCGCATGATTGTTATTCCTCAGGATGAATATGTACAATTGACTGCCATGCAGCAAGTAAAGCAACCTCTTGCAAATCAAATGTATAGGAAAGAAATAGATTATCAGCAAAATGTTCACATCAAAGATCCACATCGTGCTGTATTATTACAATCGGAAACTGTTGAGCAATTGAAAAACTTGAAGAATAAGATGCGTGACTCTGTATCGACTGCTACACCTTTAGCATCTCGCGCACATGCCATATCTCTTTTCAACAGTATTGAACCCCATCTCAATGTAAATGATAGAGGAGAAATCATTACAGATGAAAATAAAGTGATTGATGCTTCACGTTATGAAGACTTGATTCAGTATGCGACACGTAGAAAGCGCCGTCAGGGCTATGTTCCACCTGGTTGGTCATACTTTCTTAAACTATTGAAAAAGCATAATGTGCCAAAATTTGCTTTAAATAATGAGACATTGAAAGAACTTGATTCAACAGTGGCTACTACTCCAATGCTTCAGGCGATGAAAATGCCAACAAATTGGTTTAAGACGTCACCTGCTACATCCCCTCCCACACTCACTAAGCAAACAAGGGGAAGAACTCGACGTAGATCTGTATCGCCACTAAAACTGGTAAAAGGAAAACGTAAAACAGCTCCTCCTAGGAAATACATGTTCTCAGACTATTAATATGAAGCAGATGTGTTGCTTGCCATGTAATGAGCCGCCAGAGGTGAATGTCGTTGTCACTTGCACTTGCTGCGCCAGCTCTCATAATGAAACCCCTAAGCAATGTGAACACGATCGCAAAACCGCTAAAGCTAAATGCTGCAGTTGTTGTAAATGTAGAAAGGCAAGAAAGAAAAAAGATGAGAAGGAGGAAAAAGAGTCAGCCGTCATCGACTGAACGTTTGAAGTCAATCTATTATGATGTAAAACATCCGGCAGGATTTGCATCTATCAAGAAATTATCAAAAGCGAGTGGTCTTCCACAATCACAAGTGAAACGATGGTTAAAGGGTCAGGCTACCTATACACTCCACAAACAAGCGAAAAAGAAGTACCGCACCCGCCATTATATTGTTCATGACATCGATGAACAGTGGCAAGCAGATTTGTGCGATGTTGCCTCCATTTCAAAACATAACTCGGGCAATAATTTTATTTTAACCGTCATTGATATTTTCTCGCGTTATGCGTGGGCTCAACCTTTAAAAACTAAAGAAGGGAAAGGAGTAGCAAAAGCATTCCAAACAATTTTTCGAGAAGGTCGCATTCCAAAAAGAATTCAGAGTGATCAAGGAAAAGAGTTTGAAAATCAGCATGTGACAAGATTATTTGAGAGGCATGACATTGAGTTGTTTAGTGTAAAGAGCGCTTATAAAGCTGCACTCGTTGAACGTTTTAATCGCACATTAAAAAATCGTTTGTGGCGACATTTTACTGCCAACTTGACACAAAATTGGACAAAGGTTCTACAAGATACACTCCATGCCTACAATCACTCTATCCATCGTTCTATTGGACTCAGACCAGTAGATGTAAATGCTGACAATGTAGATAAAGTGCGCGAATCATTCCAACGTAAACGCACTCATGTGAAAAGTGATGTGAAAATTGGCGATAAAGTTCGTATCTCAAAAGTGAAAAGTGTTTTTGCTAAAGGGTACCTTCCGAATTGGACAGAGGAGGTATTTACAGTATCAAGGATTAATCAAAAAGACTCTCCGACCACCTACAAGTTGAAAGATTACGATAATGAAGAAATTGAGGGTAGCTTTTACCGCGATGAGATTGAGGTAGTCACTGAAAGTGAAACATATTTGGTAGAGAAAATCATTCGATGTAAAAAACGGCAAGGTGAAGAATGGTGTCTTGTTAAATGGGCTGGTTATCCTTCAAGTATGAACTCTTGGATGCGTCGTGCCGACATCTTTCATCTAAGTGATCGACAGTGATTCATGCAAAGTTGTAACTAACAATGTTTAGGGTTTGAGCTATGAATCCAACTGCCTCATTTTATTCACGACCCTCCTACGTAAGTGGTGGAGGACAAATTTACATCGGTGCTCGCCGCCAACGTGGAGGTAGCATACTTGGTGCACTGAAATCTGTTGTAGCACCTCTCATATCCAATGTCGGTAGATCTTTAAAACGAAATGTTTTAAGTAATGCCGTTGGCTTTGCTGGTGATGTTGCTAGTGATCTTTCCAGAGGTAGAAGTTTTAAGAGCAGTTTGTTGAATCGTGGGAAGGAACGCGGTTTAAAAACATTGAAGCAGACCATTGCTGGTGTTACTCAAGGAAAGAAATCACCTAAACGAATGAGAAAAGGAAGGAGGAAACATCGCGGAGCTGGTAAGGTGCAATCTTCAGTCAAAAGGCATTCACGCAAACGTCGCAGAGGCTCTAATCATTCATCAGGCGCTAAACGACGACGCTGCTATAACTTCTAATCATGGAGTGTAAAACTTCCGGTTTTTGTTTGTTCGATCAACAAGCCATACAGACAGATATTCTTAGTTCAAGTATTGTAGATTATCATCCTCGAACAGCTGAGAATGCTGGCCCCATTGAATTTGTTATTCCTGGTGGTAGTGATGACTACATAGATTTGAGTTATGCGATGCTTGATTTGAGGTTTAGAATTCAACAAGCAGATGGAACTGCTATTGACGATGCACATAAAGTTGGACTGAACAATTTACCATTGACTACATTACTTCGCGATGTTTCTCTAACGATTGGAGAGCAGCAGGTGGAAGGTGGTCAAAGCGATTATCCCTATAAATCATATTTCAATCATGTATCACAGTTTCATCCAGCAGCACAAAAAAGTCATATGGAAGCCATGGGATGGTACAGAGATGAAGCAGGAAAATTTGATGTTGAAACAAACAGTGGCTTTGTAAAGCGATCTGCTATGATTAAAGATAGTAGAGTATGTCAGCTATATGGTCCGCTGAATTTAGACTTCTTTAGACAGTCAAAGTTTTTACTGTGTAATACCAGCATGCGACTCAAGCTGACATTGAATAAGCCTGAATTTGCGCTGAATGCATTTGCTAAAGTTGACAATTTTAGAATTCATGTGGAAGATATTGCACTTTACATTCGTCGAGTAGTACCGAATCCAAGTGTCATTAGAGGGCATGCTGAAGGTCTTAACCGCCAAAATGCCATTTACCCCGTTCAGCATACAAAGCTTCTCACCTTTACAATTCCGAAAGATCAAAAGAGTTTCATGAAAGATGGCCTCTTTCCATCGGAAGCACCGAAGCTCCTCATGGTGGCAATGGTTGAAAATGATGCATTTAATGGTAATATAAAGAAGAATCCTTTCAATTTTAAACACAATCAGTTAAGTGAAATTGCTTTACGTGTTAATGGTGTGAGTCATCCTGGTCCACCCTACAAACCAGATTTTGCTTCGGATCAATTTATGCGCAGTTATGTTGATTTTATGGATGTCTTTGGCTTTTACAATACGGATGACACCAACGGACTGACTATGAAAGAGTTTAAGAGTGGATATACTATTTATGCATTTGATTTAACTGCTGACAGCGATATTAGTGCACCCTATCGTCAAGCGAACGTGCCTCATAATATTCGTTTGGATTTGACGTTCAAAAGAACACTACCTGAGACGATCAATGTATTAATTTATGCAGTCTTCGATTCAAATATTGAAATTACAAAGTATCGTGACGTGATTCTTCAGTATAATCGTTAATGAGTTGGTTGACTGCTGACGATATTAAGACTAAAGTGCAGCGTAATGCAGACGAAGCGACGTTGAAAGCTTTCGATAATGTCTATTCACTCGATACCTTACCACCTGCAGTAAATCACTATCCCATCTTTATTGTGCTAAACACTCATTCACAGAATTTAGGCGGTGAGCATTGGAAAGCGATCTTTATTGGAGAAGACCGACGTGGTGAACTATTTGACTCTCTTGCTCAACCTCCAAATATACCAACACAGCAGTGGTTGAGAAAACATACGCGTCAATATCAGCGAAATGAACGCATACTACAACATCCACTTTCATCAACGTGTGGTGCTTTTGTACTGTACTTCATCTTAAAACGTTTACATGTATCTCGATTTGCATCTATTATTCAAAACTTTTCATGTAATCCATCCTCTAATGAAAAAATGATTTGTAAGTTCTATCATGATTTGAAATAAAAACATCATGTTGGAAAAAATTGTTTTTTATTTTACAATCCGCTGGGTACGTACATACTCAATGAGATAGTCTAGGATCATATTTGCTTGTTCATGAGATTTTAGTCCAGTAATGATCACTTTACTATTATGAAAGATTGCCACATGCACAGGCAACCAACAACTAATGAGAGCTGCAGGAAAAAGTTCGGGTTCATAACACAAACTGTAACTGCTGGTACGAATCTTCAAAAATGATAGACTGTCACTCAATTGAGTAGAGATCACCATATTGTCCACAGTCAGATTCGACATCACACACCTCTCCCTCTTCCATATCCGACGTAGTAGTCTTTGTAGCTCTAAGCGCATTGACTGCGCCGATGAATGAGAAAGGGCGCCGAGAATCTGTACAGTCCCATTTGGGAAGAGTTGAAGATTCCGTGAATTGTTCATCTTCACCACTAACATTTGAGGACGGCCCGGGTAATACTTGCTGTTTGGAAGCTGTTGGCGTAATGTTGTGAGATCGATTTTGGTGTAGAGTCTGAAGCGACGGAGAATGTTGACGATGGTGTAGCGATGGCGCTTCATGATGAAAGAATGAGTAAATTGAGCGATGTACCTTCCTTTTATACTTTTCCCAACTACCTTGATGAAATGTGAAGTTAGTATGAAGTTGGGAATGATAGAGTTGAATTCGCCGATTGTTGACGCGCAGCCAGATGCGATTTCCAATACGTGAATGTCTTTTCATATAGAAGTATTTCAAGTCCTTCATGATATGATGTAGAGATTGAAAATGACGATAAGATAAAGCAAACTCTCTTCTCACATTTCCAGTTGAATCTTTGAAATAGACGTTTCGATCATGATCCGTTTCAATACGTTGTAGGGAATCTAATTTCCAACTCATGGTGCGTGGTAATCATATCTGATTAAGATTTGCATAGTAGGGCGATGAACTCACGACGAATAAATGTCATGATGGAGCGATGTATGTATCTTCTATACTTCTCCCAATTGTATTTGCGAAATGAGAAACAGTTTGCGGAATGAGAATGGTAGATTTGAATTTCATTTCTGTAATGTTGAAGCCAAACTTGATCACCCAAGGAGATGAATCTTAATGTTTCAAAATATTCCAAATCCCTCATGATATCATTGAGGTTGACAAATTGTCGCCATGTTAATGTAATACCTCTTGATGTATGACCATGAGAATTTTTGAAATGTACGTTTCCATCACGATCAACTCTGATATATTGTAGAGAGTCCAAAATCCAAGTCTTCATGATGTTATGCAAAGTTGCAGATTAGCAATATAAAAATGTCGTTTTATCATATTTTGCTTAGCAATGCGGCTACAAAGAGATTTACTAGTAATCGAGCCGCACTCTTTTCTACTCCCATTGATCATGCACAACAGCTAAATGGGAATTGGGAAGTGGGTGTCACTCAACTTGTTTATAGCAACTGTGTCTATACTTTTGATCATGAGGTGATGACTATTAATATGAGGCGTACAGCTGCTTATCAATGTGAAAAGGGGTGCCGAGTATACATTCCACAGTGGTCAAAGAAAGATCTCTTATCATGTAAAAAGTTTATATATGATTTCTTGAATAAAGCGTGTAAACATATTGTCCAATTTACTCCGCACAATGATGATTATAATTATGTACATCATGTAGTTGAGAAAGATTGGATTGTTGGTTTAAGTCCAAGTTTAAGAAATGATTTAGGCTACCTCGCTAGCGCCTTAACAAGCTATGATAATTTTAACGTTAATTACCACATAAGTGGTCATAAACAGTTAATATATCGAGAGGAAGCTTATTATGTAGATCTTATTCCAAGAAATGAGAAGACGTTGGTGAAGAAGATTGTGATTAAGCCAAGAAAGACAAACATGACTCCTGAAACATTATTGAAGAAATTTAATTATCTCCTTCGAGTTGATGGTAAACAAGTGGCAACATTGACTTATATCAAATCATCTAATCATATTGCAATAAGCAAATTAAATGATGATGATCTAGTATTAGTTTGTTCAAAAGATTTTCATCAGTTCTTACGACATCGTTCTGCAGCTGTTCATGGAAAATCTGATATGCAACATTTACCATGTGAAAGGCCAAATCAATTTGATACAGAATGGGCCGTATCTTTATACAGAAAGTGTGTAGAGCCTTTTGGTGGTTTCTTACATGAAACAAGAGTGTTGATGCCTCGCATTATTACTTCGGTTAAATTGGTTGTAGATTATTTAAATGAAGTGATTAATGAGCAACATATTTCATTTTCTGAAAAAGAAGGTACTTTGTCTCTCACTATAAGTGGAAAAGGTATTGAACTAATTATGGATAAAACTCTAATGGACATTTTGGGTTTTGACCAAAATATCTTTAAAAGTGGTACTGTAACCAAAGCTAGCGCAGACATGTCGCTATCGCGTCGTATTAACTATTTTCAGATATATTCCAATATTGGTGAAGATGTACGTGTGGGAGATGTTGAAGCTCCATTGCTAGCAATGATACCATACCAGCCAAAGAGCTGCAGTATTTTATCTGAGCATACTTTCAAGAAAGTGCATTATACAAAGCTGAAATCAAACTACATCCCACAAATTGATATTGCCATTTATGACGATGCTGGTGCGTTGATTCCTTTTCATAAAGATGCTGTGACAAGTATCACACTCCATTTCCGAATGAAGAGTTAATGCAAACGTATGCTAATATATTTTTCCAATGTGAATAATATGGAAAGTGAAAATAAGGACTCGTTTCTAATCTACTTGCCCAGTAATGCTTCTATGAATAAATTTCCCAAAAATAAACCATCAGACTATCGAGTAGAATTAAATCGCCCACTGCATTTAGAAGGTGAATGGGAGGTTGGCGTTTCTAGTATTTGCTATGATAGCAATATTCAGAATGTGAATGATTTGGAAGAAATGATATTGACTCCTCGCACCCATGATGGAATAACGATGAATAATGCATTTCAGTTCCCATACAATTTAACATCAGATGGAAAGTGGAACTATGAATGGATTCAGATAAAATCAGATTCTTATGAGCCATTTGGGAATGAGAAAATTATTAAGGCATTCAACAGTGGTAATACTTCCATCATGAAGAATAAAAATCAGAAAGCTTATGAGTTTACTATCTATCATTGGAGTGGGAGACAGTTCCTCCGCTTTCATTCTTTTACTAAAGGTCTTACGCTGAGGTTGGATAGTGAATTCTATCCGCATCTCGGTTTTGGTCATGGACTACATCTAACGTCAATTGCTACTGCAAATGTTAGAAAAGTTTATTCAAATCGAATCAACAAATTTCATTATAGATTTAAAATATTTGATGAAGATGTTGTAGAATGCGAAGAACGCATCATTTTGAAAAAGCGTGGTGTTCAACCTTTATCACTTATTGAGTTAGTAAAACGATGGAATGAGACTGTGGGTAAGAAGTATGGAGAGAAAATTATGGCGGACAAAAATAAGTTGGTTATTCAGAAATATAATGACAAACTTACAGTTTATTTCTCTCCAACCTTGCGTCATTTTGTAAGACATTATACACCTATTATTGGAAGCGGTGTGGTGTATGCTTCTCATGAATATCACACTAAAGCTGATTCAGTTAATGATGAATGGTGGGTGGACATCTATGGCGATCGCATCAAGAAAATTTACCAGTCTTATGAAGAATCTAAAGTTGCTATCAATATAATGCCGCGTCTATATCATACAGTTGAAAGCTTCATTCATGTAGTAAATCCTTATATACAACAGAAGTTGAAGCATGTGATGAAAAGTAAATATGATGCAAAGACACACCACATTTCGTTTTCAATTGAAAATCAACGCGTTGTTCTGAAACTGGGTGATGACATTCAATGTCAATTGAGTAAAAATTTGAAAAAACTCTTTGGTTTTTCAATGCTACAAACAGTGTTTGCTGCTGCGCATACGATTGGTATAGAAACACCAATGACACTTGATAAACATGAACAGCACCTTTACATTCAAAGTGATTTGATTCTACCTATTTCTGTTGGTGAGAAAAAAGAATACATTTTACGTGATTTCATTCATGATAAAGACGCTTCATATGGAATAGTCGAGAAGATGTTTGAATCTATTTTCTATCATCCCGTCGTCAAACAAACTATACCCTCTATTGCTATCAAAATTACCAATGGTTTACAAGAGTGCATCCATGTGAAAGATACTAAATCCCTCATAACGTTAGTGTTTCGGAAAACAAAGTGAAGTCATTGTGATATGTTTATTGAAATATGTACATGAATGTGAAGCAACAGACTTTATACAACATCCACTGAAAATATATACATGAGCGCACTTCAATAAACATTGTTATATACAAAAAGTCTTTTTACTTCGTGAAGGGTGGAAATATACAGGGATAGGAAAAATGTCTTTCAGTGGAAAAGTCATCACATGGGGAATGTACAGATGTGGACACATATTCACAAGGAAAAAACAATCTCATGCGATACATAAAACAACAATGTTTATCGACAGAAATCAACATCAAAATACTAAGTTAAGGATGATTATGCTAAGACGTCTCCTGAATGTGGTAGTGTGAGTTTAATTCTTTTGGGTGGTGGTATGTTTGTGTCAGGATGTCCATGTGGAAGAGATATGTTGTGTTCTAACCAGCACCTCTTATCCTCCCATGCTGAAAGCGCCCGTTTCCTAAAAGTATGAGTTTTGATCTCATGCGACTTAGATTTTAAGATTGTCATATTGACAAACGTTATATTTTTATTTCTATAGGCTTTCCTGAAATTCTTATGTTTCATATTTTGCACAATGGATTTTGATATGCCTTTAGCGCGCTTAATGCTATCATCACTATCCTTTAATTTCATAGAATACATTTTTGGACGGAGGAGAATCATTTCATCTATTTCCTTCCCTGCTGTCTCATCCTTAAAGCAGCCAAGTTTTGCCTTATTTTTGATGGAGTAGAGTGGATGATCAGCAGGATAATTTGATGTATCAAAATATCTTTCTAAAGATTTTCCTACTTCATTGAAATTTAAATCTTTTTGAGTGGTAATACCTAAAAAGAAACTATCTGTATCACCACCCAACAAACGAACCTCTTTTACGAGAGGACACGGTTTTAGTATTTTATAGAAGAGTTGATACATTTCAAGCTTGGAGTAATCTAGAACAGCTTGACCAATATAGATGGGTTTGCACAACTCAACTTCAGATTTTATCATTTTAACACCTATAAGGTCCTCATCGATTATGTCTCTATCGATGAATAGAGGTGATGAGGTCAATTTGTGATACTTTTGATCATCATTAACTAGTTTGTAGTTTACGCGCTTTCTAACATCCTCCATCGTCTTACCAAATAGACTGTTGTTCTTATATTTATAGAAATCTTTTTCAAAGTTATTTTGGGCTAGTGCACGTTTCTGGCTGTTGCTATCAATATATGGCTTGAGGAAGGCTTTCTGTCTAAATTTAATAATGCGGTGAACTCTTTTTAAAATCATGCCCATTTCTAAATAAAATTTTAAGATGCTAAAGTGGACTAGATAGTTTTCTTTATCATATTGAGTGAGCAAAAGTTTGCGGCAAGGCTTATAGTCGGGTTGTCCACATGATTCTAAATCTTTATGAAATTGTTTCATAAAGTCGGAAAACATATCTTTGCTCACTTCACCTGATTCGGGTGCGAGTGGAAAATCTACGGTTTTATGTTTAATATTATTTGGATAGATTAGATCTATCTCAAAATAATATCCCCAATCACCTTCATCTGGAATTGCTAGTATGTTAGAAGGGTTGGAGAAATGTTGAATATCACTATCATCTAACCAGCTAAACTCAGAGTGAGGTAGCGGTTTGGATAATGAACTACCATACAAATTATTTTGGTCATAATACTTCAGATGGGTATGATCATTACCTACTGTTTCAGATTTTAACCTATGTTTATTTACAAATGTGAGACCACCGCGAATTCCTCGCTCAAATAAATTATACATCTCTGGATCTTGTAAGAGATGAATGGTCTCACCAGTCATTTTAAAAGCAGACTTAAATGACATGGCTGGTAGACTGACAAAGTGGACGGGATCTAACTTATCTTCTTCTAATGCCACTCGTCGAAACTCCTGAAATACATCAGCCAGCAAAAATACATCTAACTTAAGGTAGGCAATCATATATTCACCAAATGTATGGCAGTCAAATTTTATCCATGCATCTTGTGCATGATCATAATCTTCGGTCTTACATTCTGCGCCGGTCAAATCATTTTTAAATTTATCTATGGGCGGAAGAGAAGTCTCGCCGAGTTTACTAATCGCATCAAAATATGCATATGGAAAGACTCCTTTCCGTGTGATGACTTCATCGGTTAGATTTGGGTATTGTTTCTTAAGATTTTGTGTTAGTGGAAGAGACTTTAGATTTTGCACGAGAGAGGCCAGTGATGCAGTCATAAATTGGTAGGAATCTAAAAATTTTATATCAAAATAGACCGTCTTATTTTCTTTAGTTTTATCGACAGGCACTTTTGCTGTCATGGCCATAAACTTCTCTCTCGTTTGCGCTATTACATCAAGCTTCCACTCTTTCATTTGACCTAAACCTCCTTTTATTATCATATGGCTGTCGTAGCCCTTGAAATTGTGGAAAATGACGGGTAATGTACGCCGCTTCATCCTCAGCGAAAAATTACATTTTGAACAGAGTGCGTTTCTAAATTTAGCAGTGATGTGATCATGGTCGCGCACTTTCTTAATCTTATCATCGTCAAATGTTTTCCTACATTTGGGGCAAACGTTGCAACTATCAAATTTTGCTTGATCATCTGCTGTCATATGCAATGATCTGCGATAGAGTTCACCATCATGTTTTTGTTGAAATTTTACAGCCTGTTCGAGGAATTGTAGGAATTGGTAAATACAATCCTCACCTTGCCAGACGCGCATTTTATTTTGCCTACCCCTAAAGTGATCATGCCATACTTCATAGCAGGAAATGGCTGCTGGTCGATGGATGTTATCATCGATATAACATTCGATGTCAGCATAGATGACACGAAGAGGACTTAGTTCATCACCATTCTCTCTATATGAAAACTCCTTATCTTTGGGCATGCGCTCCATTTGCAGTTTACCTCGCTTACACCATTCGTAATGAGTTTCAAATTTAGTTTTCCTCCTAAAGTGGCGAATACATCTGTCGCAGTAATATAACTCTCTACTAGAGTTTTCTAAGTGGTGGTATAAGCGAGAGATTTTGGGAATACCACAGTAGTGCCATTCCTCACTATCATCCTGTTTTACTAATAACAGGTTTATTGTACGTTCATAACAACTCGAACGCGAGTTGTAGCGCACACCCTTCAATCCCTTTTCCCAAACATGGAGAACTATTTTGATGTTGTTCAATTTTTCAAATTTTTCTATATCTTTAATTTTCATATCGTCACTATTACAGTCATCGAAGTTTAATTCATTCTCCCACTGTTGATACTTACTCTTGCGGTATCGACTATTCTGCACATCATTATAGTGGAGAATGGAGAGGACGGCATACTTAAAACATTGCGATTCGCAATCTACAGAAATGACTGCTGCTTTATTTCTTAAATTTTTCGGAAGTTTAAAGGAGCCTCGACCACTATGATTTCCTAATAAACTGATTTTGATCATAGCGGTCTCAATACCATCAAAAACGAGTCCACTATCACGCTCGTTAAATTTATCTATATTTAATTTTAACCCTTGGATATGAAAATTTATCCAAGACTCACAGTCTACAACTTCGGTTGCAGGAGAGGAGGGTATGTGAAACTCCAACCTCTCTATTATTTGTCCAGTATGGTGGTCGATTTTTACATATTTTATTTTAAGATAGATGAGCGCCTTCATTCTAAAATTGTCTAAATTGTTGAAGAGCGCTTCTATCAATGATGAATTTTGATGAAACCATTCCTCAAAGTTAGCAATGGTTTCTGAGGAGTCCATCTGGTAGTTCCTCACTAAATTATTTATGGACACCTCAGTGAGTCGGATAGAGGAGGTACCGTTGGTGTAGGTATCGTTCGTGTGTGTATGTTGAAGTCTGTGCGAAGATAGTTCAAAACGTGTCTCGAAAGACTGAATGCATAAATCGCAAGAAAAGGAGACATCGTTAACAGAATCATCCCTACCTTCGGAGATTGATGCCGGCTTAGGTCTACAAACACCTCGCTTGATGTGTCGGATGAGATCACGCTTCCTCGTGAAGATGTGTCCACAGTCAGCACATTGCCGATCGTCACATTCCCGCGACAATGTTGAGATGGACTCGCACGAGATGGAACTGGTATCACCTGAAAGAGAAATCATTCTTTCATCTCTGTTCAAGTCTCAGTGTATTGTTACAACCTACCTTGACTCAACAACTCTAAACTTTCCTCGAGAAGGGAGGGCGTTGGTGATGAAGTTGATGCCTGAAATTGAGGAAGATGCTATTAGCTACACGTTTGAGGGAGATGAGAGAGGAAATTTTCAACTTACCATTTGAACGAAATTATGTTTAAGCTTGATACTTCAACAAGATAGAGACTTCACTCAAATTTGAAATTCACTAAAGAGCAGTTCACTTGTACGCCTCAAATACAGAATTCGTCAGAGAACAGTTCAATTATGCGTCTCAAAGACAGAGTGAAATGATACGGATATCACTTTGCTTATATACTTTCATTCTCTTCATTCATTGGATGTTCATTCTGATTGGCTGCTTGTGTATACTTAAGAATTAGAAAACATTTCAAAGTCATTATTCACAGTCAACATGACAAGCCCTCCAACAACACCAAATACCGCATTGGAGTTCTCCTCTCCATGCTCAACACCAAAGGCGCTCGTTACACCAAATGCACCAAGAAAGGCGAAGGTGGAGAAGGTGTACCGACTGGACAATATACGAAAGTTATCATTACCAGCGGACGAGGAAGAGGAGAGTGTATGTGAGAAGGAGTGTCCCGACTTAACAGGCGTGAGGTGGAAGTATCTCCAGTACGATACTGACGATGTGATGGAGATGACCAGCAAGTCGCAGTTGCATCAAATATGGGAGTGGTACACCCCTAACTCCCAACCGCGAACCGTGGCGGAGTGGGCGTACATTGACAACGTGAGGGACGCTGCAGAAGAACGTTTAAAGCAGCTCAACTGTTTTTGTGATCTATGTGAAGTCAGACTCTGGGACGATATTGACGATGAAGACCTTTTAAAATACATGCCATAATAAATGTTTATTTCGTATTATCTTTGCTTTCATACTGACTTACTTGAATGGGGCTTTAGTGAATAATTTAACCATGTATACTTTTTCATTTGGAAATAGTAGCACGCTTAGTCTAACTTGCAAATCTTATAACATTTCATATGGGTGATAATGGTAGATGAAATAGTGTCAAATAAAATTAAGATAGCTTACACTTCTGATACAGGGATAGCAATCGACTGCGATCCATGTGTAAAGAGCTTGTTAGACTACGGATGGGGTTAAGTGGATGATTTAACCATGTATACATTTTCATTGGGAAATAGTAGCACGCTTAGTCTAACTTGTAAATCTTAAAACATTTCATATGGACGATGATGATAGATGAAATAGTGTCAAATAAAATTAAGATAGCTTACACTTCTGATACAGGGATAGCAATCGACTGCGATCCATGTGTAAAGAGCTTGTTAGACTACGGATGGGGTTAAGTGGATGATTTAACCATGTATACATTTTCATTGGGAAATAGTAGCACGCTTAGTCTAACTTGTAAATCTTAAAACATTTCATATGGACGATGATGATAGATGAAATAGTGTCAAATAAAATTAAGATAGCTTACACTTCTGATACAGGGATAGCAATCGACTGCGATCCATGTGTAAAGAGCTTGTTAGACTACGGATGGGGTTAAGTGGATGATTTAACCATGTATACATTTTCATTGGGAAATAGTAGCACGCTTAGTCTAACTTGTAAATCTTAAAACATTTCATATGGACGATGATGATAGATGAAATAGTGTCAAATAAAATTAAGATAGCTTACACTTCTGATACAGGGATAGCAATCGACTGCGATCCATGTGTAAAGAGCTTGTTAGACTACGGAAGAGAGAAGTGTGTTATGTTGCGTGTGGCGCGTGAGTGTCCTCCCATTTCATTCCATTCATTATTTTTCTTCCCCTCTGCATTCCATATCCGAGGATATGTGGCGGGCTTGGGACCGCTTTAGCTGCATTAGAAGGTTGGCCCTTAAAAGAGCCCATGGGTCGTTCTCCGTCCACCGACACTCCTCTCACTTCTGCAAAAACTCTGAAAGAAAAAGAATAGGAGATTAGATGAGCTACAAAAATGATCATGTTGAGGAAGCTTACTGGGAACTTTCTTCCGAACTTTTCGGACGACGAAGTCTTCGAGCTGACCGGTAACGTCCATGCTCATGTGGAGACAGCGGACTCCGTCGCCCTCATAACACTGCTGGGTTACGTTGGGATCATCCGTGATGGTTGGGGCGTCGCAAATATTGTTCTCAAAGAGGGGAAGATGGACTTCATACACTCTTCTTTTTCGACACTTCAAACGCTCATGCAGTCGCTCCACTTCACCCGTCAACCTCTTATTAATGACCTTCACCTCCTCCGTCTCCTTCACCACGCTTCGCATCCGCTCTATCTCTTCATCCTTCCTCGACACACTCGCCCGCAAACTCTCCACCAAACCTGCCTTCCTCATCAACTCGCTCCTTTCCGCCATCCATTCCTTCTCCTTCTTTCTCAAGCTCTCCAACTCTTCCCTTGTTGCCCTATACCCCTCAACCTTCACCTTCAGCTCATCATTCTCCTTCAAAACCTTTCTATTGTTACTTTCCAAAGCCATCACACGATCCTTCATTCTCACAAATACCTCCGTGTCATACACCTCTTGCTGCCGTGGCGATGACGCTGCCATCGGCTTAGCCACTTCCTCCCCCTCCCACTCTTCCTTCAAATCCGCTATGTCTCCAAACAAATCTTCCATCACCGCATCCAAATCTACATCATCCTTCTTCTTCTTCATATTCGCTCTCAACTCAACTTCCTCACTCGAACTCCCATCACTCGAACTCCCCTCACTCGCATTCCTCACCACTTTCTCCCCAATCACGTCCTGAATCGTGGCCACCGCCTTTCTCACCTCTTCCCTTTCCAACAACTCTCCCTCAAACCATGCCTTGAACCCCTTCTCTCCGATGTTCCCACTCTCACACTGCATATGCGCCTTCATAAATTCCTTCTCATCCCCCATCACACATTTCCGACAAGACACACACAACCTCAACATCACTTTCCTCTCATGGCCCATCGTCCCCTCTTTTTCTTTTAAGTGTTTCTTCAGTTCGCTACCTCTAGCAATCTTTCCACAGCTACACTTGCCCACCAACATCTTGGCATTACTCGCTTTTGTCATGATAATTCTGTAAAGATAGAGTAAAATTTGATAGCAAGTGTTTATAGGATACTACTTGCTGATATGCATTGAAAGACTAAGTCACCAAACATTTGATAGCAAGTCAGCAACCGTTTGGGTGTTAAGCTCTTGAATCCGTTACAGGCGTTACTCAGAGGGGATCTTATCCCAGCTCCAAGGCCTCGACCCACAAATCCAACCTCGATCGGACAGAGCGTGCGTCATATCACTGTGTTGGTATCCGGGCCCCAGTTTTGACATGAAAACCGGTGGAGTTATTTACAAGAGGAAACGACCCAAGTCACAGAGACTCATAAACGACTGCTTTTTATTCAAAAACTTTAATTATTATCATTAAATATGAATTTAAATTTTTCAGTATTTTAGTACTACTCATAAAACGTTTATAAGTAGTCTGTCACCTTCAGCATAGCAAACGCTGTCGAATGTTTTTTGAATCAAGTCTAAAGGACTTGTAGAAGCAAAGTTATAGCCGTTTGAAGATTTCGGCCTACTATCATCAAATGGTCAGTCATGCTATACTGACTAACCTATAAGTCTGACACCTTAGCTGATATCAGCAATGTAAAGTCAGAAGTCCGATATCGGACCTCAAGAGAAACGACTTACCTGTAGTCAGTTTCTCAACTTAGTGAAATTCCTCTCCCGATCCCGTTCTTATATACCCTGTGAATATGCAATCGATAAGAGGGGGGGGGACGTCAATGAAATTTCAAAATTTGATGAAAAATGTTTTGGTGACGGTCCCAGGTCGAAATTCCACACTTTGGAAAATTTTCAAATTTTTACCCATACAAAGTCACTCTGACACTTAGGATTTTTTCAGGTAAGCGAGCTCCGACCTAAAATCTTGTAACCGCTCTAACTTTTGAACGAAGACAGATAGGAACAAGCCGATTGTTTCACTGAATTTGTCTCACTCTTAGCTTTCAAACGAGCTATCGCACGACAAAATCCGTCCACTGGAAGCCAAAATCGGAGCAAGCTGTCTAGAGGGGGGGGGGGGACGTCAGTGAAATTTCAAAATTTGATGAAAAATGTTTTGGTGACGGTCCCAGGTCGAAATTCCACACTTTGGAAAATTTTCAAATTTTTACCCATACAAAGTCACTCTGACACTTAGGATTTTTTCAGGTAAGCGAGCTCCGACCTAAAATCTTGTAACCGCTCTAACTTTTGAACGAAGACAGATAGGAACAAGCCGATTGTTTCACTGAATTTGTCTCACTCTTAGCTTTCAAACGAGCTATCGCACGACAAAATCCGTCCACTGGAAGCCAAAATCGAAGCAAGCTGTCCAGAGGGGGGGGGGACGTCAGTGAAAATTTTTTCTCTCCGATTTCGCTGGAAACATCCTTCCTAACCCAAAATTTCACGTAGATTCCGAATCTGGCCTCCGTTTTCTCATCCGATGCTTCGTTTGGGCGCTACACACCAAAACATCCCAAATTCTAACTCTGTCGTTTTTTCGAAAAATGTTGAAAATTTTTTGTCGCCGATTGACTTGAAACTCACCATACAGATAGAGAATTTCACGCTGATTCCAAATCTGAAATCCGTTTTCTCATCCGATGCTTCGTTTGGGCGCTACACACCAAAACGTCCCAAATTCTAACTCTGTCGTTTTTCACCAATGTCCCAAAATCTTAAATGGCGTCTCACATCTAAACGAAGACAGATAGGAACAAGCCGATTCTTTCACTGAATTTGTCTCACTCTTAGCTTTCAAACGAGCTATCGCACGACAAAATCCGTCCACTAGAAGCCAAAATCGAAGCAAGCTGTGTAGGGGGGGGGGGGGACGTCAGCCGAAAATTTTTTCTCTCCGATTTCGCTGGAAACATCCTTCCTAACCCAAAATTTCACGTAGATTCCGAATCTGGACTCCGTTTTCTCATCCGAACACTCCTTCCACTCGAAACAACCCATTTACAACCCAACATTCAGCAGATTGCACCAAAAACATCACACACTATAGCCTCAACACTAATCCTGGCGGTCGCCCAAGTCCACCACGACACTCTATCGTTCCAGAGGGGGGGGGGACTCAGACCCGAAGCACCACGTACAAGCGTTCACCCCAGTGATTGGCGCTTGACAAGTCTCGTTAGAGAAGAGAAAGCAGTTACGTGTACTCAGGAATGGTGATGATGACTTGAGTGAGTATGAGCTTTCAAGGTATGCGGTATAATTTTTATGTAATGTCGTGCCAACAGTTGTCAAAGGGAGCATTTTCAGTCAGACAGATTTCTAGGGAAAACTCCATTTCAGACATACATGATGATGATGGCTGGACGTCACTTCTCCTCAATACTTGGGCTTGGACGTTGCTGACATAATCAGAATTTTATATGGAGCGTTGTAATTTTTTAGCCGGATGCCCTTCCTGGCGACTTCCAATGACACTTTCGGGGCTCGACCGCTGGGACCTCCTATCCCCTCGTGAGTAGCTTGCCACTTACTCTGAGGTCATGATGCTCTTGTCGATGAGGGCTCCACTGAGAGATCCTGCCTGTTCCTTCTTCCCTGTTTCTCTCCTGGCAGCGACCTGTTATTCCTGCTGAGCTCCCACCCTGAGCGCCTGGCTGGCTGCTGTGCCTTCCGATGATCCTGAGCCGTGCCGCTCTGGACTACCTCGCTTCACCTAGCATGGTTTCCCTTGCCTGCTCTCCTCGCGCCTTCGCCCATACCTCCTGAACCACATGAGCCCCATATCTCTCCTTCTGGGGGGGCCCTGAGTGACTGACCACCCTTTTCCCAACTGCTGAATCTGTGGACTTGCTTGTTTTATCTTTATCACGGAGAGCTTGAGGCTGTGTGCCCGCGCCCTGGCCTCCTGAGTGCTGTCTGTGGCCTGCAATGATCTGTGTTGCCTGCGCCTGTGCGCGCGACCAGTTCTGCTGTCTTCTGCGGCTCTGCGCCCTCCCTGCTGAGATCCCCTGGGCTGCTCCTGTGCTGCCTACCCTATCTGGAGAGCTGGGATTCTTTTGCTCTCTCTCTCGGCTGCTCGCGAACTCTGTACGATGCTGTTTCCTGCTACCTCCCTGTCCTGAGAGGTTCACCCTGTTTCCTATCCTGTGTCGATGGCTCCTACTGGTCACTGCCACCTCCCAGCTGCTCTCCCCTGTAAGCCTCTTCCCGCTCTGCCTTGGCCCGATGGCCCGCCTGTGCATCCGTCTCTCCTGCTGTCTCCCTGTTGCCCTCCCCATACGTTCCGTCCTGTCTGCGGTTCCTTGCTGCCCCTGGATTCCCTCGTAGCTCTGACGCCTGAGAGCCATCTCGCACCTCTCCACTGCTCTCACTTACTTATACTTGCTGGCCATCCCTCCTGACCTCTTCCCTAATGTGGCTGCCTGTATGCTTGCCTCTCTGCGAGTTGGGGGCGTCTGTGCCTGACTTCCATGCGCCCTGCTCGCCGGCTGAGAGTGCGCTCCCCTCTCTGCCTGACCTCCTGAGAGTCTGCTTGCTACTCTGCTGATGACTGCTGAGAGCCCCTGCTGCTGCTCTGCTGTCTCTGAGAGCTGTCTCTGAGAGCTGAGAGTCCATGACTGAGCTGCCCTATCGTTCCTGAGAGACTGATTGTCTGATTCCCTGCCTGCTCTCCTTTCCTGATCTGATCGCCTGAGAGTGGGGCCCTGTGAGCCAGGGGCACCTGGCTCGCCCGCCCTGCCTGCCCCCTGCCGCATTCCTGTGCTTGGGCTATGCCCCTGAGATCCTCTGAGCCCGCCCGGGTCCCTTCATCCTGAGTAGTCCTCCATCCTGCTGCGGGGGCACCCGCTGAGCAATGTTCTGCCGCCTGAGAGTCTGTCCCCCCCCTTCCCTCCTATCCCATGAGTGTGTGGTCCTCTCTTGCTGTCTGCCTGCTGCTCCTGGCTCTGTAATGTAGGTCTATTAGGCGGCTCGGCTGCCTGCTGATGGTGATCACTGGGCACCCCCATGCATGTGACTTTCCCAGGCTTTAGTCTGAGAAGCCTGTGCTTCTGATGAGTCGGCCTCCTATGGTCGCCCGCAGCATTTCTGCTGTATGCGCATGTGCTTCTCCCGCCCTGAGTAGCCGCTCCTGGAACTGAGAGCCTAGTTTTCCCCTGCTGAGCTGAGTGGACCTGGTCCGTCCGCTTCTATTCCAGCTGGCCTCTGCGTGGGCATTGCCTGGCCGCCTCTCTTCGGTGAGCTTGTACTGCGCTGAGAGGTATGAACTCCTGTCCGACTGTGCTCCTGATGAGGTTCTATCTGCTGAGGATGCCTGACTGGCATGCTGCCCCCTGTTTGCCTCTGTGAGTGCTTGAGAGCCGACTGCCTGGCCACGTGAGAAGTTCTTCTGCCTGATGAGAGTCGCATCCTCATGCCTTCAGCTGGGCTGTGTCCTTGCCTGGCCTTGTCTCTTTCTCTGCCGTTCTCTTCCACCCCTGAGACTGTCCTGAGTGCGGCCTGCTATCTTGCCCTTACATTCTATCTGAGCTCCGTTGACGCTGGCATCGCCGACACAGTGTCTGTTGACTCTCCGCTCCCCTCGCCGGCTGGTGAGAGCTTGCTGAGGGTCCCTCGTCACCCTCCCCCTCTGTTACCTTGGCTGAGTGCCTGCTATTCTATGAGAGAGATTCTCTGCTGAGAGCCTAGCTACCTCTGACTGAGCAGCTGATCTGGAGAGATTCCTGATTCGGCTATGTGCCCTACGAATCCTCTCTCCTATGCCCCTGCGCGCTGAGAAGAGTCAATCTTTCCGTCCACTGCGCTGACTTGCTGCCCGCCCCTTGATGGTGAGCCTCTGGCACCTAGCTTGCTGTCTGTCATCTACTGAGAGATCGGCTTATGAGAGTCTGCTGAGAGCTTGCTTCTGTGTCTGCTACTGTGCTGCTGCTCCGCTCTGATCTGCTGTCCGCTTCGGAGGTGCACCCTGCCCTGAAGGGCTTTTCTGGGGGCGGTTCTGCCCTCTCTGACTGACGAGCACCATCGTTGTCCTTCTCTCTGCTGAGAGACCCTTCCTGCTGCTGCCCGCCTTGGCTGTCTGATGCGCTGAGCTCTTGTTCGCTTGGTGTCTTCGAGGCTCGGCTCCTGCACAGACGTGAGACATCGCTATCTCTCGTCGCCTGTCTGCTGGAGCCTTACCTGCCCGTGCTGAGAACTGAGAGTTCTCTGCATGCTGAGAGCTTGAGAGTGGGCTGCTGCGCTCTGTTGCAGTTTGCTCCTGCACTTTTCTGAGCCCCAACTGATCTGGCATGAGAGCTGACACTCGCTGGCACTCTCTCATGGCTGTGTGGCTCTGCTCTTCCCGATTTGCCTGCTGAGATCTGTCACCCCCACCCTGCTCTGCCTCTCCTCTGCCACCCTACTTGAGAGCGGCTTGCTGCTCTTCTGCTGACCCCTTCTAACCTGCTGAGACCGACCCTCTCTGTGGGGCCGCTGGTTACCCTGCACTCCTCTATTCCTTGCTGAGCGCGTGCGACTTGGTCGCTTTACACGCCCTCCCAACTTACTGTGCCTGCTGTGCCCGGTGAGCTAGGTTCTCCTCGACTTTGTGCCCCGCTCCTCGTCTGTCCTGTTTCCCTGCCCGTCTCCTTCTCTTGCTGAAGCAACCGCTAGTCCCCCTGTAGTCGTCTTCTGCTCCCGCTCTCCCCTGCCCTCACGCCCTCGCTAGCTGTCCCTGCCTTATCTGCTGCCTGAGGCACCTGAGCCCTCCTGCCATTAATGCTCTCTGCTGTCTGCTGCTTGGTCTGTCTTCCTGTCTGCTTCCTGTCCTGGCTCTTCTCGAGTCCTCGGTCTGAGAGCTGGGGCCCTGCTGGTACCCTGTGTTCTCTGATGATCTCTGCTGGGATTCTCCGCCCTGTTGTGTCTCTCCCTGGCTGCTCTGGAGAGATCCAGCCTCTCGGCTCCCCTTCTCTCCTGAGTCCTGCCCTTGCTCGTCTTCTTTGAGAGGTCCTGTGTTCCCTCCCTGTTGCCTCCTCGGCCCTCGCTGGAGAGCCTAGCCTCGCTGAGCGCTGTGAGAGATCTCTCCCCTCTTTCGCTCTGAGAGGCTGCTGCCCTGCCCTGCTGGCTTCTCCAGCTGTCCTGAGAGCGTTTCCCGCTTGTCATCCGCTGAGAGTCGCCTGGCCCTTCTGCCCTTCTGCCCTGCTCTACTTGGCTGAGAGCTGTGTTGCTCTGCTTCTCCTGTGGCTTGAGAGGACCGACTGTAGCAACGGGTCTGCGGTCACTCCCTGTTCTAGCTGTTGAGCTTTTCTGCCTGCTCTGAGGAAGACTGTGTGCCCTGTATGCCCTGTCCTGTCGCTGGTTGGCTGAGAGGTCCCTCCCTGTGTCCTCTCTGTCCTGCGTCTGAGGCTGAACCTTCCCTCTGCTGCTGAGAGCCCCTGAGTGTTTTCTGCTGCTGTCCTGAGGCTCTCTGTCCTGTTTCCCCGATCCAGCTGCTCCTCTTCAATGTACGTGCCACTGCTCTTGCTTCTTGGTACCTTCCTGCTCCTGTCTGCGACTGCTGTACTTCTCTATCTTTGTCTCTGCCGCTTACTACCTGCTCTGTACTCTGGTCTGAGTTCCCTGTCTGTCTGAGAGCCTGCTTCCCCCTCAGAGTCCATCTGCTGAGCTGAGAGCTGAGGAGTGCGCTCTGCCTGCTCCCTGACCCTGGGCCTGTCTGTGTCCCTGAGGTCCCCTGAGACTGATGTGCTCTTGCTCGCCGCTCTCCACCCTGTCCTCTGTGCTTCTGAGATTCTTGCTTCCCTGTTATCGCCTGAGAGCCTGCTCCTGCTCCTGCGCTCATCTGTCCTCTGTGAGAGTTATGGCTGAGTCACTGAGTGGCCCTGTGTCCGCGGCCTGGAGAGGGCTGTCTTGACCTGCTGTCTCTGCTGTGGCTGCCCTATACCTGCCCCTTTATGTTCTCTGTTGAGAGCTGTCTTCTGAGAGGACCTTCCTGCTGCTGACTCTGAGAGAGCTATTGTTCTGAGAGGCGCTCTGTTACTCTACCTGCTGTGCGCCTGCTGAGAGAGCTCCTTTACTGAGCCTGAGAGAATCCTCTGTAACTTTTGTCCTCTTCGCTTCTGAACTCCTTAAATCTGTTGCTCCTCTGAGAGATTTCCTCTGTGCTGAGCTCCTGTGTTCTGCGTGCTGAGAGTCTGAGAGTTTTCACTCTGAGAGGCTGCTTTCCCTGAGAGCGCTGATTGTGAGTCCTTCGCATGGCCATGCTACTTCTCTGCGCTCTGCTTCCGTCCACGCCCTGTTGTTTCTGCTGTCTGTGACTCTCCCTGAGGAGATCAAATACTGTTGCTCCCTGAGCTACGCTGTCTGATGAGCTTGGATTGGCCCCCTGACTACCTGTGGCCTGAACCTGACCTGGGCTACTTCTGGGCGTCTTCGCCCTGACGGCTCGGACCCTACTGAGCCTGTTGCACCCTGTCTCTGAGGCTGCTTCCTGCCCTGGTCTCCCAACACTCCACACCCTATACATACATCTCATCATATTACTCCCTCTGAACCGTTCTACTGGTGCTTACACCCGCTGGTGTGCCCCTGTTCCCCTTACTGCGCTCTCTCCCTGCTTCCCTGTTCTGCTATGAGAGCTTGGCCTGCTTCTTACCTGAGAGGCTTTTTTTCATCGACCTTCTTGCCTGGCCCTGAGAGCCTGGCCCCTCCTTGTTCTGTCACGTCTCTCTGATTATCCAGCCTGAGAGTTTCTGCTCGCTGCTCCTCTGCTCTGGAGGAGCTCTGACTTTCTCTGTCTCGCCTGTTGAGCACCCCCCTGGCTGCGTCTACACTGCTGTGCACTTCTGTCTCTGTGGTGTACCTCTGCATGTATCGTGCTTGCTCTGGTGCCTGCCTGCAGATTCCTGCTCTGCTAGCTCCCCTGCCTCGTTTTACTCTGGCCTGCCTGAGAGTCGCTGCTGTCCTCCCATGCTGTTGTCCCTGGGTCCCCCCTGAGGCCCTCCTCCGCCCTGCTGCCCATGCTTCGCTGAATGCTGGGCTACCGCGCGTGCTTGTGAGCTGAGGCTCCTGGTTTCTCGCTTCGCCTGTGTCGGCTGCTGGGTCTGGCCTCCTCCTGTCTGAGAGTTTCCTGGCTGAGATTCTGCTTTTGTCGCCGCCTCCTCTCCTGCTCTCGGTCTGCGTCTGAGCTTAACTCTGAGTGGCCTCTGTCTTCTCTGATATGATTGCCTCTGGAGAGTTTTGTCCCTGCTCTGAGGAGCTGGGCTGGTTCGTTCTCATGCTCCTGCTCCTGCTGAGTGTCTGGCGCCTCCCTCTTGAAGCCGGCTGCGCATGCTGCTGCGCCTGAAATTTTCACTGGGCTCTCTCCCCCAGTTCACTTGTATCGATCGTCCTGCGTCTTCCGCTGAGACCTCCGCCCCCCCTGTCTGTGTCTGCTTTGCTTCTGCTGTCTTCTCGTAGCTGGGTCTAGCTGCGCTGCTCTGAGGCCCCTGAGAGCCCTGCTAGCCTGGTCCTGAGAGAGTTGGAGAGCCATTATGCATCGACCTGCCTGCCCTGCCCCCTTGACTGTCCTGATGAGTGCGAACCCTCGCCCGGCTGTGCATGCCTGCTGTCAGGCCACGCTCTGTAGTTGGGCGTCCTGCGTCTGCGAGCGGGAGGCTGTGGGCGTAAACGCGCTGAGTGGTATGCAGACGTCTGCTTGTCTTGTCGGAGTGTGCCTGCCCCATTAGGTCTGGCCAATGGTTGCCCTGCCTGGCCTGCCTGTAGAGGTACGTTGACTCGTGTCCGTGGATGGCTCGGCCATCGGGACTCGAGGTGCTGAGGTCTGTCTGAGGAGACATATGGAGATGGAACAGGGACTATCATGGATTGTTTGTCCATCTGTGTAGATGTCTGTTCTGGCCATGCCATCTGTCTTTGCCTGTCGTCCTGCCTGCCCACCTTACGATTGTCTGAGATGAGAGCTATTTCTTAGCTCTTGCCTCCCTGCTGAGAGCCTCACCTACACCTGGCTACCCTTCCTTCCTTTTGACTTACCTGTGGCCCGTTCTGCTGAGGGTGGCTCCCTGGCTCCTCGACTTGTGAGAGGCCTCTGCCGGACCATGCTTCTTAGCCGCTGAGAGCCTGCTGCCCGCAGTCCCCCTGACGAAACTGCTCTGTGCAGTAATGCTCCCTGCTGTACTGCTTGTGCCCTGGCCTTCGTCTTCTGAGAGCCTGGTTGACCTCGCTCCCCCCCTTCCTTGCTGTTGCTGAGTAGGATCTTGTTTCGGTTGTTCCCCTCGTGCTCTGACCTGAGCTTCCTGAATTCCTCTGTCCCTTGTCTCGCCTTCTTGAGAGCTCTGGCGTCTGGACTCTCCCCCTGCCCTGTCTGCCTATGCTGCCTCATTAGTATGTGCGTTCCCGTTCCTCCGTCTTACTCCCCCTTCTCCTTCTCCTGAGATCTGTACATCTGTGGTTCTGCGTGCTGCGCTGAGTCTCGAGAGTATGTGTCTGTTAACTGCAGTCTGCTGATCTGGAGTTCCCGCTGGCTGCTGAGATATCTCCCCTGAGACTGGCTGTGCTCCTGACGCCTGGAGAGCTGCCCTCCGCTTTAATCTCTGCCTTGTCCTTGCTTCTGAGTGCCGGTCTGCATCCTCTACTATCCCTTTCCCTGGCTGGGCTGAGAGCCTTGCCTGCTCCATTGCTGCTGTGTTCCTGTCTCTGTCTGAGAGTTAGTTACTCTTCTCTGTGCCCTTTGCCGCTGAGAGACGCTCTCCCCCTGCTGAGAGGCCTGGCCTCATCCTGTGTCCTGAGAGACCTATGTCTGCTCGGTTCGCCCTGATTCATGTCGCTGCCTGCTCCTTTCCCTCTATCTGCTGCCCTCTCTCCCCGTCGCTTACTCATGTGTGCCTGGAGAAGGTCTCTCTGAGAGCTTCTACTGCTGCTGTGTGAGCTTCTGAGAGCTCCTGCTCTGGACACTGAGAGACCTCCTCCCTTCACCTGGCACTGCACATGAGTAGATCCTTCCTGAGAGGAACCTGCATCTTGCCTCGGGCTGAGATTTCCCTGCCCTTCGTATTTGTCCCGGGCTGCCGACGGCGCTTCTCGGTGAGGTATCCTGGTCGTCCTTGCTTTCTTTGCTCTCTAGTCTCCCCTTCTTTCTTGACCTGAACATTCCGTTCCCTGTCCACGCAATAGCTGTCTGTATGCCTGAGTCGGGTGATGCCACCCTGAGGAGAGCTGTGCCTGCCACTGTCGTCATGGACGCTGTTCCCTGCTGCTGCTGTCTGCCTGTTCTGCTGATTCCTGCTGAGAGGCTCATGTCTGAGAGCTTCGCTGTACCCGATGAGCGCCTTCGGTTGCCAAGGTTGCTCCGTTTATCAAGAATGTTGCGGATTTTGAATAGGTGCTCTGGCCAACTAAAAGTTGAAATGAAGACAAGCTTATGATTAAGACGCCTTAGTAACTCATTCAGGATTTTTAAGTGTCATTAAGTTGATGATTTAAATAAGTCGTTAGATATCATGCAACTCATGTTACGGCATATGTAAATAATTTGTGATTAATTTCACTGAATTTAATGTAATTACTAAATCGAGTGCGAAGTCGATTTGAAAATGAATTAGTGAATGACTCAACATATGTTCGCTTTGAATTCTGTGGTCTGACTGATATAACTGAAAGCTTTTATAGAGGAGGTGTCTTCATGATCGATTGACGAAATCTGTACGATATTTTGAACATGTTTGCTATTGCTTTATCAATGGGAAGCTAATAAAGGTTAATCCGTAACGATGTAAGTGCTTTTCTGAGGTCCTGACCTTTTCACTGTTTTTTTATTCTCGAGTGGTGAGATTTCAAAAAATTTGGGCAGCTATTTGATGGCACAGAATTCTTGAAAGACCAAAAAAACTTTTTTGAAAGCTTGTTTTCGGTGCATTTCTTTGAATCCTTCGCGCTGATCTGCCGCATATCAAGTGCATTGCCGTAAATGTCTGACAATTTGAGTTCAGTTGCCCCAAGCAAAGTCATCATGATATGATCCACTTCAGATATTATCAACTTCTTGATATTTGCTATCTTGCAGTTGTATTATAGTATGTCATGAACTCTAAGACAAGAATAAAATTCATCGCATTTGATGTAAGGTTAGTCTTATTTTGGCCCACACAAACAAACCAAACGATTTTGTATCCTGCTCCAGTTATCTGTTTGTCATTTAACCAAGGATTACCCTGGGCTCAATTATTTTAGAGGAATGCGCTTCTTCAAATTGATGACTAAAGAATAAAACTGATTGAATCTGTGATCATGGGTTTCGTTTTTATTTTACCCCCACTGAGGCTTCAGTTGCCACGATCATGATGATGTCTATAATTCCTACTCATTATTCGCGCTACCTTGGTGATCGCTTGCCATGGTAAAAGATGCAAATGGAAATGAATGAGTATTTTAAGGTAACTACTAGGACCAAATCATAATTCACGGCAGAAGTCCCTTTTATATTCCTTATCATATATGCAAATATACACAGGCTCTGATGAATGAAAGCAAAAGTTAAAGATTCAACTGTCTTTTCAAGCATTGCTCCGCAAAACAATGAGACGTTCGTCCCAAAATCTCTGTGAAACTCACTTCGGAATTCATTCAGACATAGCTTATCGTTTTTGTGTTAAGACTTTATTGTGGACAACATTATGCCATTCTAGTGTGTGATTACATATTTTTTCATTTTTCACAGTGAAATTTTGGAGGTGGTAGTAATGATGTTTTTTTTTTCTGTCCCATAGTTGAGTCTTCTTCTATGAGAAATAAAAGCAGCTGTCTCTTTGAACGTCATACCTTAACTTCCCAAAAATTTCGTGATTTCAATATTTACTTCTTCATTGAGTTCTTTCCAATTGTCATACTGAAGAATAACTAATCTTTATTCGGTTTGTATAAATTGAAAATTTTGTCCATAATCACCTTTTTATCACTTGTAAACTCATAGAAATCTCGGGCATAAATTCCTTGCAGTTTCCTGTAAGTTTCAGCCGAATTTTACCGTAAATTATGCTTTTAAACAATTATTATTGGTGAGACTACGATTATTATGCTGTTAAGGAAGAACATTTTTGGTGGATTCCAAATGAAATCGAAAATCAGATATTGCACGAAGCCTTATTTTGTTGTAATTTTCGCGATTAGATGCTCGAAACTCAACACTTAACAAACAAGACCAGCCTTAGGATCCTGAGTGTACTTCCGAACGGACTTCGGGACCACCTCATATAATGGTGGTGTATTTGTGAGTGTCGCTGTTCATTTTGTAGTAGCACATTGGGCTTTGCTCGATGCAATGGGTAGAATAAGGAGATACAGCGAATACTGTCGTTGAAAGAAAGATGTGCGCTTGAGTATTACTTGAAACATAACCGTCGCAAAGAGGATAACGACCTGAGAGTGAGTAAACCCTTGCTAGAGGCAGGTTATCGAATTCAGCCATTTCCTCAGGATGGCGGTCGTCGAGCAACAGCTCGTTTCACCTGGCTGTCATATCAATCGATAGTGGAGCACCGAGCTGTCCATCTGCTGCGATGGATAAGCTTGCGATTTGTTCCTTTTTCTAAACACTGTCAAAATGTACAGAAATTTTCTAAAATGATTTGGCTTTCATGTTAAGTCTTGAGAATACATTGCATGCAGTGCTACTAAGCCGTGTGTGTAACGAGCCTGTCTTATAAGGGATTGATTTTTCTGTTTTTTGCGACCGTACCGGCAATGTCCTCGTGCAATGTCTGTTCTCAGTAGACTTCACTGTTGAGTAGATTTTCGGCGTGTGATTGATGATTGATGGGTGTGGGCTTAGATGATTTCAACTCAATACTCAATCCGATCCAAAATGGCAATCGGGGGGTGTAGGGCTTTAAAATATTGGAGTGCGGTTCCCCGTTCTTCTGACTTCTCTGATATCCGGCTGTTTTCGTTAGTTGTTTGTATCAGTTCAGCACGGTGTGCTGTTTGAACATATACGGACATCGTTCTGCCGTACATGGACAAGCTGCTTGTGAACAGCTGTTCTGCAGGATAGTGTCCGTCCGTCCGGCACTTGGTCTACTGTTTAACCTGTGCATGAACCTAATCTCTAGTTGGATGATCATTCGTTCGATAGAGTAGCGTGGAATCGCTCTGCACCAAAAGATAATATTGCAAGTAAACATGCATTATTATCCTTATTATGCATTTTTTTCCTGACTAGCTTGTGCGTGATGAGATTCAGTCTTCACGGCATATCTGTAAAACTGAGTTTTAGCATCTTGCACGTGGTTCAGTCTCAACCTACACTTATCTTCTATTTCGCATCGTAGGAGTATTATTTTTATATTGGGCTTCTGTTACGCGGATTGTTATTCAAAATGTATTCGGCGTGCTATGTTTCGCGTTTTTAGTTTTGTAGGAAATCGGCTCTCAGATTTATGCACAATGAGACGCAGAATCAAAACAACTTTCCTTGACAGCAGTTGAAATAAACTTCAGAAGAATTTCTTTTAGTGTTATATTCAATCTAACTGTGACTCTACTAACGTTTGGCATAGTGAGTCAAAGGCATAATTTTCGTGGAGTCTGGAGATATAAAAGGAGTATGTGATGTAAGCATGGTGAAGAGGATTATTGACAGTTCCAATGATCGTCGAGGCGCTGAAGGTAGGAACGTTTGCAGTGTGAGAAATAGTTAAGTTGTAATGTCCAGTAAAAGCGTTTTTTTTATAATTTTTAAGCGTTGGAAGAAGAAAATACCAAAAGTGATAAGAGAAGAAAGAAAGGAATGCTTAAGTAAAGTCAGTTGTAGAAAACGGGAAATGAAGATGTTGCAATGAATGAATCAGTACTAATATTATAGCTTTTATCATATGATGCTGTGTATAAGTGCTGAGTATGCCGCGCAGTGTTGTCTATTCTATTTTAATGTATAATTATTTTGTATAAGGTTACACAATTCTGGTACTGAATCTTCACACGCGATTAAAAAGTGTGAAATGTTGTCTCAACCTGTTAGATATTTCGCTCTATAAGGATCTATCGCGATTGTCATGAGAGTTTTTGATGATTGGCACTTCTCGCTCGATGTAGGGTGAGCACTGGTCTGCCATTAAGGGAGTGGAGCGGTCGGTCGGATTAGCGATGTATATTTGTCTACGTTCATTCGCAGCCCATTTCATATTTCTTAGCGTGTCTATGAATGATTCCTATTTGCAATCTATTTGTTGAGGTATTGAAGTCCTAAATGTATCACTCTCTGCTGTAGAATCGCAATTGATGGGTTATACGACTGGTCATGCGTGATATAATCTATAGGTTTATAAATTCTCAACATTTGCTGTCGCGTCGTGAATTTTGGACATTGTTATTTAGAAATTTACTAACCCTACCTAGGTGAGGCTTTGGGGTGGTGGCGCAGTTCATGTATTCATTATCGTCACCAGGCTTATATTATTCAGACAGTCTGAGACACTAGTACGTTTCGAATGCGCCTAGCAAGAGCGGTTGTACACCTAAACCATGTACCATGATCATCAACCCTGTCCTAACGAGCGCGGCCTCTTCATCAGTGAGATATCATACACCTTACTATGTTAACCTTAAAAATGAGGAAGCGCCTACGTTTCTGATGTTAAATGGATGACTTCTTTCTGCCAGCTAAATGGTGCCTAGTTTACTTAATTATCGTTGTACGTATCTTAGTTGTGATGACAATGCGGTTATTATCATTTTTACTTTTTAGTGTGTACATTATTCGTGCGTATTTCATTGCCCCACTTTGATCTGTGGGCGAGTGCGTAATAATATCCTTTTAATTGTACTTTGAATCCTAGAAACAATTAGACTGGGAAATATTGCGTCTCTGTCCTCTGAAAGTCATCACGTTATTGTAGTAGGTAAAGAGTTTGTTTGCTTGTGACAGCTTCGACTGCATAGCACAGGATCTACAGAATAACTGTCTTTATTTTCCGATCAAGATGGATGTTTTTGTGGAAAAACATCTGTATCGTTATTACATTGGCATTACCCTTCGTACCTCCCCTGATCAGGCATGAACAGACGGGCAGCGAATGAACATTGCGGACGGCATATTAGCCACGATGGCAAAATGCAATAGAGCATCTGAGTAGACTATTTTGGCGTGGTCGAATTGCTTTCCTCAGCTTTTGTGAGCAGTGCCAACTTTAAAGATCGAAGAACCAAATTGCAGGAACCGGTACTTTGTCGCAAACCACTTAGACGCAAAATCTCACCCTTTTTGTTAGAAAAAATAAACTGACATTCACATGAAATTCTTGCCATGCACGCTTTCTGAACTTGTAAAATGCGTATGCTGATGTAGAGTAAGTGTTTGCGTCGATCATGATTTGTTGTTGCGCGAAAAGACCTCACGATACAGTTAACCTCTAGATAACCACTTTGGTTACCTTTTCTACTGGAAAACAGTCTGTAGTTATTGCTTTTTTGTAAAAATCTGCTTGCTACAATTTTTCTACATGGTATACTGATAAATCGAAGATCTCTCTGTTTAACTTATGATTGCATTATACATTGCTATAGCAAAACAATTGTTTTTCATTTCATAATTCAGAATTAAACAAACTTGAATAAATATTATAGCTGACGCAAGTAGTGCCATGGTTAAACAGATTTTAGAATTGTGGAAAAGGAATGACTTTATTTTTGGATAGATGTCGGCTTCTGCCAGAAGTGTAAGTGTGCGAAGAGTATAGAAATATACTGAACTGAATATAAAAATTGCAATATGCACAATTGTAACAAATATGCATTGTAGGCTTGCAGTAGATACCAAATATATATGAACTATCAATGCGACTTGATAGTGTCAAGCCCATAATGGAAATAGCTATTATCCCAATATTTCAATTTTTGTACGGAGATAAGTATAATCTGTGAATCCCTGAAAATTTTGATAAAAGGTGAGAGAGATTGTTTTTTATGATCTTTTCGGGTTAGTCTTTTCAAGATTTCAAACTAATAATTGTGTAATCTGGATCTGCATATATTCACGGCTGTAATAGAAAACCAAGTTTTGTATCACGTCTAGACCCCAAGCTGGTTTCGACCCAAAACCCAGGTCGCTCTTGGATCAATTAAGTTAGCTAGTTATATCTCCATATGAAAAGCAGCTGCATGTCGTCAACACATTCAGAAATTGGAAGAAACAAGACGTGTGTGCGGCATGACAAAGCATTTGCATTTTTATTCAATTTTTAAATTCACTCAGAATTTCAGCTATTGTTTCGATGATTTTTCTGGAGGCATGTCGTTTTATATGCTGAAGCGACACTCTGTGCGTTCTTTGACAATAGCCTTTTTACGATTTTCGTCGAAGTATCTCTATTAAATAGATTTTGTATTAAAATGGTTTGAAAAATGTATCGTCCAGGGAGCCCACACGTACTGTGTCGCAGCGAGTCGGAGAGGCTGTTGTATTATACTGATCAGTCCGTGAGCATGCACATCTTTTAATTGAACTCTCAAAATCGAAAATATTTGTCCTAAAAAGCTTAAAATATAACCAAATATTACCCAAACACTCAAATGATGTGACCAATAAATGACAATGTAAGAACTCTTAAAAATATTGCAGCGCAAAAATTATGTTTCCATTTCATTTGCAATATTTAATAAGTTCAGTTTCCGGACAAGTAGATGGAGTTGATTTTTTTTCAACTTTTGTTTCAAGTAATACCCATTTACGTTGGTCTAGTGATGTAATTTACAAATTTGAGGTTTTAAAAAAATTGTTTGTCTTTTGCCTATCATCTTCTTCAACATGAGAAGAGCGCATCTACCGACGCACCGGTTGGCTGGCAAGGAAAAAGCATAGACGACAGACGAAGCCACTCTGGCGCGTTTTCGGGTAACATTTCATATCTGTAGGCCCAATGATGCACTGGAACTGTCCTCAGAATCAGACTGCATCGCGCTGTTTTGTGAAGACATATTTTGCGTATTCTGCATACCCATCGGTAATTTTTCTTTCCTCTTCCGGAACTCTAACAGTCGAGAAAACAATTACAGAAAAAATGACAAAAAATACTGACATTCATAAAAAATTGCCTTAGTTATAAAATAAATGATGTCATTGGCATGATTTTAAGCTTTATATCATCTTGCGAGGGTGTTAATATGTGGTGAGAGATGATGCGACAGCAGGAAGATATTTTGAATATTGATTCTCATCTAGACCATCTTAAATCCATTTTTTCATATTTTATTGATTTCAATGTGATCATGCACTAACAGGGACAATGCGTTTGTGACTGTGTATGCAGCTCTCATTTTCCCTGATGGATAAACACAAGAATGACAGACTTTCAATTTTTAAAAATATATATTTGAAATTGTATTTCACATCGTTTTTACTGTGAAATTGCCCAGCCATCATGTCTATTTCACGAAGTTCATCAGTAGCTTTTATTTGCAATATAGCTGCGCACAGTCTTCGGCATAGCGCCGGTGCATGTTGAGTAATTCGATTTCTGTCTGCTCCTCTATTAAATCTAGTTCTCTTATAAAATAACTTGCCTTCCTCTACAGGAGATGGATGTAGGACTCAGTGGCTATCAAGAGTTCACACTTAGCTAGTGAAGAGTTTCATTCAGTTTATTGAATTCGTTATGAAAAGAAATTACAGTTAGGATGTTTTTCATCTTGAGAGATGTCTTGATATTGAATAGGATGTAATCGGGAGGGAAAGATGATTTGGCATCATGTCAGAGATAGGTGGATGGATAGTAACTTGTTAGGAGATTATCTATCGCCGGGAGATACAAAGATAGATAATTAGTCAAGCGTATGACCAACTCTTGGTATAGGCTGGCGATTCTAGGTCGTCCCGGCTGAGCGGGTGTGTGGAGCATTCAGTTAAGCTTCTACAGTTTAATTTTCGCGTTGTTTCTATGCGACAAGGGGATACGAATGTTTCCTATTTTCATTGTCCTTCCTTAGGTGACGCATTCTTTTGAATTCTATTTTTTATTCAATAATTGTTACCTGATCTATTTACGAAGTAGAATAAAGATGACAGTCTAGGGAATAATGGGGGTTGGGGGATAAGCAGCGAACGTCGCATGACTTTGACATTCTTTATAGTGAAAGTAAAGTATTTTATATTTTTCGTAGTCGCGGTGGTACTGCGTTGGCTCACGGGTTTAAATCTTCTTGGTCTAGCGATCTTTGATCCTCAGGGTTCGAGCCCGGAAGTAACGTTCAATAATGTGTTATTGGAAGTCGGCAGAAGGGTAGGACTAAAAGTACGCAACTTATGTCAGACCCGTACAACGTCACATGTTAATGGAGTTGGTAGTGACGTTACAGCTTCATTCATTGCATAGTGTATCTATATGCGTGTCCTCTGGTCGCTCACTTGTGCTGTCTTTGGTACTTCAGTCTCCCTCCGCTACAAAGTCCGCCTCTACTACTTCACCGCGCAACTCTTACAAATCCCAATTGGCACAATGCTGCCTAGGTTGGATGACTCCCTTTCCTCACTATCTTTGCAAGCCCCTCATCAGTCTCTTGAGCTCGACGCTACTTCATACCGTGCCTACTTCCTCATAAAGGCCCCTGCCCTAACCATCATAACTTCATAGTACTACACCTTCTCATTACCTTACCATATTCCACCACTAAAATCACAATAATTCTACAATCTTTTTTCATTTTCCATTTTCAACCCATACAACCAAAACTACCCCCCATACATCAATATAAACATCCTTACACTAAACCATCCCTTCTCCTCCGACCAATCATACCACTCCAATATCCTCCCCCTCCCCCAACAAAAAATAGCAACCCCACTTCATCCCTACAACTCACAATCCCCATACTAAACCACAAACCAAACACATCTTACCAAATCAACATCCCCACTCATATTACTCCCTAAAAATCAAAACATCCACCTTTCAACCACCATCCTACCTCTACCTCTACCCCCCCCATTTCCCCTCCCCATCTCTTACCCCATCACCCCCCCTCACCCACCCTACTCTCTCATCCCCAATAAAATAACCTTCC